>JAOWBW010000432.1:708241-847422 GCA_026119855.1 Campanula takesimana | reverse complement strand
AAGATGTCACATCAATCGTACTTTGTGTCATTCTGCATTTAATGCTCTTCAAATCTCAAAACCCTCATAAATGCGCCGTAATGATTAGCCGTATTTTAAAAACCCCTCATTAATGCACATCTTTTCAACTTCCCATCTTTTTAAATTTTTGACCCTATTATTTCCATATCAGTGCAAATTTTTTAAACCTAACCTATATATTTCATCATCACCTACCTCTCTCCTACCAAATCTCTTCTCTCTCTCTCACTGCCTCTCCCCGACTCTCACTCTCTCTCTACCTTCATCATCTTCCTCTCATTTTCTTCTTCATTTTAGCTATATATATATATAAATATATGGGTCCTAAGAAGCATCAACATCTACACAAGACGAAATGGTATGAATTCTCACCCTTAAACTCTTTAAATTTCTGAATTTTTTTTCTTTTTCGTCATTTTATGGTTCTTCGTTTTTTTAAAACCCGGATGCCCTTTTTCTTTGATTTATCTGTTTCGGTGATCCGTTTTTCTATATCGTTTGTTGGGTCGTATTCATCTTATGATTTCAAATCTTTTGTATCCAACTTTTCAACGATCAATGCTTTCATCTTTGCAAATCTGAATTTTGGTTTTCTAAACTTTTCAAATTTTTCGGTTCTTCTTTTGTTCATTGTGCTTTCATTGTTGATTTGTTCATGTTTTGTTTACATATTTAGATTCCTCGTTGTCATGCGGTCATTTTGATATATTATTTGTTTGTTTTGGTGAAGTTTCATGATTTCGTGTTCTTGGTGTTCTTCGAGCATTCAAGGGTCGTTCTTCGTGTTCTTCGTCATTCTTGCATGTTTTGGTCTCTAAAATTTTCTATCTTGTTTTCGAAAATTTGTACTTTTTTGATTCTTATTTCTTTCATTTGAATGCTTGTTATTTTGTTTTGCGAGTTTTTGCTAAGTTAAATTTTTCACACGATATGCGCCTATATACATCATTATGCGCCTAAATTCTTTATATGCGCCTGAATGCTTTCTGCGCCTCTACGTGTATATGCGCCTAAATAATTATGCGCCTAAAACCTTATGCGCTAACTTTGTACTTAGTCAAATTTCGTTGTTTTAATTTTTCCTTAGTATTTACATAGAACCATAATATGAGCCTTGTAACACTATGCGCCTTTAAAATTTCATGCGCCTAATCCAATCATGCGCCTTGAATCTCTATGATTTTTGCGCCTGATTGTATTATGCTCCTCTCAATTCTTTACGCGCCTATGTTACTTTGATCATCTTACGTTTTTATGCGCCTTTGTCACTTCTAACATCAATCTTTTGATTTTCAGGATCTAGCCAACTTTAAACTCGAACAAACTCTTGATCTGTTAGAGTTATCTGGTGAAGTTATTGGAAGAGAGATCATAGAAACATTGCGCGTTGCTGGTCTGCTCCCTTTATTCACTATGGATCAGACATTTTATTCTCCGCTCCTCGTGGATGAGTTCTTTTCCACCGCTGTTCTAGTGGAAATTGATGTTAATGGACGCACTCACTACAGGATTGAGGCTCGCGTTCAAAATATAGACGTCCATATCTCCTCATCTGTGATTCGACACTTACTCAGTTTCCGTCTACGGGTGACGATCGCATTATTGGGCGTCCGATGACTTTTTCTATTGACGATCAGAACAGGATGGCTGCTTCACTTCTGAATATTCCCACACTTCAAAACAATATCAAAACCACTGAAATTCGAGATGGTGGAGAACTCTTGACTCATATAGCGCACTTAGTGGGAACTTCTATTGTATTCAAACCAGGAACGTGAACCGATTCACGGTGGAACAATGGGAATACACCGCTGCCATCATGGCCAAGGAGAAGCTTCACTGGCCTCACATTTGTTTAAAATGTTGCGTGAGCAGATTGACAAGTATGTGAAGAACAAGAATGATGGAAAGACCAGGTTTCGCTCTCACTGCCTTCTTCTCACAAAACTTTTTCTAACTTATCCTGAGTTAGTCAAATTTTTGAATGAGAATCCTGAGTATAAATTGATGATATTCCAAACTTTTGGAAAAGCCAACTTGGATCTCAAAAAACGCAGAAAGAAGCCTGCAAAGCCGCCAAGGGAATTCAGATCAAAAACAGTAGAAGGCTTAGTCGATGAAGACACCGAATCAGATGATGCGCCAGTTCTTAAAGGCGCACCATTAAAGAAAAGCGCAGTAACGGCAAGCGCAAGTCAACGCGCTGATCCCTTGCCAAGGGCAGATAAAAGCAAAGGAAAACGGGTGTGATGACTCCTCGTGCGCCTATCAAACGCACCAGATTTTAATCTGATGAAGATCGTGATCTAAGGCTAGCGCAGGAAGCCAGCAGACTTGAGGCTCAAAGGAAAAGAGATGAGATTTTCAAGCCAAGCAAGCTGCTGAGTCAGAGAAGCTAAGCTCAAGCGCTGATCTTCTACTACTCAAAAGCGAATGATATTTCAGACATAGATGAACCATTTCAGGGGGAGCAAGAGACCATTCCTCAGCGCACTCCTTCTCCAGTTGCGCCTCCACCTCCTTCTGTCGCGACCCGAACCCGCGGGTCCGGGATACGCGAGCTGGACGTCGACTTAAAACCAAAACTCTAAAATAAGAAGTTAAAAATTCCATTTTTGAACAAAGATTTTAATACAAGGTTTGGAAAATCCAAGTTTAACAACACCATAAAACCACTAGTGTAAGCTCCACAAGCTCACAATTAAAGATACAAAGTATTACAATTCATAATGACGTCAATAGTGGTAAAACTATCCCCAAAAGGTTAACATTTAAATAATGTAAACCGATCTATAACAACCTGCCCCAAAATCTCAATCCTCTCGACGTCCTCCTCGAACCGCGAATCCTAATCCTTTTCCTCCTGGGGGGGTTAAGGAAAACAATTTGAAACAAGAAACGGGGTGAGAATAAATCTCAGTAAGTTACTAATGCAACTACATGACATGCTAATATGCAATGACCGATAGCAATTAACATAAAATAGATAGCAGCGGAATAATAAGTGACATGCTGTCAAACAGTAATATCCAATAATCAATCATATAAATAAACATATAACAACAAATGAGAGGCTCCCTATCGCCAACCGTCCCATACCGGTTGGAAATAACGACCAGCTCAACATGCAACACATAAAGCTGAAATAAACACTCATAAGTGGATACATAGCCAAGGTTTCACCCAACTGAAAGAACCAAATAAAGGTCGCTGCGCAGCTTCAATAATCAACAATCAACATCTTCATAGCAGCATGAAAGCTTGAAGAGAAAATCCCGGTCAGAACCGACCAATCAATCAATCAACCCATCAAACCATCTTCATAGTAGCATAAAAGCTTAAGAGAATACCCCCGGTACCGGAATCAATGACCCAAAAGAAGTGTCACAAAGGACGGGAGACATGCCACAAAGTCATGCTCCAAGAAGCTAAAATGCACACAAAGGAGCTAGCTCTTCTCACATCCAAGGCCAATCTGGAGGAGGGTAATAATTGGGCAAAATAATGGTCAACATCATAATGGACTTGGCTTGTGCCATCATAATATTTCGCATCGCCCGAAACACACACAATGCCAGCTGGCTTTCACGTAAAGGCTAAGTAATAAAATACTAGCACGATAAACAACAAAGGATTCCAAAGTAGGGAACCACACCAATTAATCACCATAAAGATGCAAACGATTACTCATAAAGAGTTCAACAACAACGAACACAAGAAGTTTCTCATAAAAGAGCACAACAACGATAAACGTCAAAACAAGATGATTCCAAGACAAGGCACGTACCAAATACCTCCTAACTATGATACCCACAAGTTAATCACAAAGAGCACAACCCAAACGGTCGCTCACAATTAGCACAATTACTATACCAAAATGACCCTAGACATTTACTCATAAAGATATACTAGAACCATGGACTCAACCATCTCTTACACCTGGAATTCCAAAGTAGGAAATCAGAATGAATACACCTTAAGATTTATCAAACCGCAAGTAACCAATCGCCAATTCACGCTTTACCTTCGTCCATAACGAACCAACTCTAAACACCCCAAACGAATCCAAAGATTACCCTTATTAGAACATGATCACGACCGGACTAAACCCTACATTTTAGTGTTCCAAACCACCCTCTAGGTGCTATAGGATATCACCTAAAACCTAGACCAAGTCTTATCCAACATCAATCCGATTGGAACAATCACGAACCCATCACAAATGCTCAAACACAAACTTGATCGCAAAGAACCCAATTCTATCACTAGAGTGTACTACGATGATCACTAGGGTCAACTAGGAGGACACCCAAGAATTGGATCACAACGCATTCTTTAGTCACACAATTTAACAAAATGTACATTTCAGAGATCTGTGCGGCCGCCCACGATGGGTTGTGCGGTCGGCCAAAGTACCTCAAAACAAGAACAAAAACTCTCAGAAAGATGCGCGGCCGCCCAGGAATTTTTGTGCGGTCGCCCAACATGCCGGAATCGCCAGAAATCGGGAAGAACAACATGGGTTCTTCCATTTTCAACCCAAAACACAAAACACCCAAAATCCAACACTCCCAACAAGATTTCTAAGGTACCCAAACATTATTTAAACAAAGAGGGGACCTTAACAACACCCTTAATCAACCAAACCCAAGATTAAATCAAGGTATTCATCAATTCACCATTTTCAACCAAAAAACTCCATAAATTCCAAACAAATTGCAAACTCAACCAAACTTCAAATATAACACATTAATCATCATATAAACATGATATGAACATTTTAGCATTTAAATGGGGGAAAAATAACTTACTTGATAAATTTCAAAGTTGACGGAATTCGATTCTTTTTGGTTCTACGCGATCCTATCGACGATCTAAACAAGGTTCACGTTTTAAGAAATGAACAATAATGAGAGGAAGATGGAGGAAATGAAGAGAGAAGGAAGAAGATGAGAAAACTTACCTTTTGGAGAGAGAGAGATTGAGCTGGGAATGGGATTTGGGTGAGGGGAAAGTGAGGGGGAAGAGAGGGAGTAGGGGGGATTATTAGGAAAAACTTTACACTTAGGCCCCCTCCCCACCAATTACCCAATTCTAATACTTTCTACTAACAACTAAGACCAACTAATACTACACTAGCACAAATGACCCAATAAAATGCTAGGCATAATTATTATGAAACATAAAATGCACACATGAATATTTAAATAAATAATAATTTAAATAAATATTTAAGCAAATAAACAAATAATAACTATTTATTACTAATAAAATAGAGCCTAGATTTCGGGTCGTGACATTCACTCCCCCTTAAAGAAAATTCGACCCGAATTTTAACGAGACTTACCCGAAAGACTAATTAGCTACGGATACGATAGTTTCACATTTCTCAAATTCCTCAATTGTCCAATCTAACCCACTACAAGGTAACCTTAAATGATGCTTACGATAACACTACCTCATGAACCGGATCGTTCCATCATTAACTTTATTACTAATCAAAATCCGTACTCAAAATCGAAGAATCCAAATTATTTCCATACTTAATTCTCGAGATATCTCAAGCTCGCCTTATTCATAGCCTTAACTACACCGCAAAGGTACTTCCATTTGTAAATCGCATACTTAGTATTATTCCCCAGAATTTCAAAACATTACCATCTCGAGCTTAATTAGCTTTAAAAATATAAAAAGGCTAAATGAATTTCTATTTCCACAATATTCATCGAAATGGCTACATCTCTATGGATTACCATTATAGTGCTTTCACTTTGAGTTAACACCTTAAATTAATAGCACCATACAACCCCAAAATTCCTCGTACAAAGTGTCCACTTAATCTATGTTATACTCTCATCCCTTCATTAATCTGGTCTTGAAGCCTAAACCATTCAATGTACTCAATAGTCCGCAAAACGATCCAAATTTCATCTTCAAAAGATTTTCTTTAACTCTCATTTAAGTCATAATCCGTGCTCATATACCCAAAGGAAATCAACGAACTCTAAATTCAATAGCTAAACCCAGTTAGTCTCTCACGCATACATTTATTGACTTGATGATATTTAAGCTCAATGGTACTACCATTATAATAACCCAATTAGCTAGTAACGTTCCAACTGACCCAATACCAATTCATGATATTCCTTAATTATGCCCCAGTATTGATAATCAACTTACTTCACATACCCTTGATCCAATTCGGGAAACGCCACCAAGAAGGGATTTAGAACCATAGAACCACTATCTAACCAAAATTTCAAAATGCCTTTAACATAGATCGAGAAATTATTACTCTCCCAAAATGTACTTAGTCCTTTCTAACTTAACACGCTTACCACCATTAATGATCATAACTCCTACCACAAACTCATCATCCATAACAAATCGTACACCTCTCCATGCTAATCCATTCCGATACATTCACGGAGACGCACTAAAAGTGACCAAAATTTTCCTCAAGAGATCCTCATTGAATCCTCAACTCCTATAACTCAACCGATACAATATGGATATTGATCTAAAAATTAGCATTACAACCTTGTACCATAACAACTCAATTAACCCAAGCTTCTCCTCAAACACTGGGTACTATTCGGAAGAAAACGAAAATCTTACGAATGATATATACACCCAACAAATTGACCGAAACTAAATACTCGGATTTCAATAAATAAATAAAATTAGGAATAGCTCTACGCAAGGGAACGGTCTCAGATAATTTTAAGAAATCAGGAATGGAGAATATAACCATCCCCTACAACAATCGACTAAAGCAAGAGTAACATCCAAATCTTGTAATAGCAACATGGCTAATTTAGCAGGTAAGACATAACCATACTTAAGCACATCATAAGCACATAAGACTTCATCAGATACCCTAAACTCCTCCATAGGAGTAGACACCTACAACACATAAGTCAGAGACTCAAGAGAAATAAATGCAACTAAATGCACACAAACATGAGAATGCGATGATCCTAAAATGCACGCGCTCGCTCTCTCGACGCAAAATAATACCTCCTGAAATTATCCGTTACCTGGCGAGTGCTGATTGATTGCAAATACTCTACCCGAAACCTTGGGCTTCCCCGAAGCATCCCTCTTCTGACCCTGTGGTATTCCAGTTCCTGTCCCCGATGACTGAACTCTAAACCTCGGACAATTTTTTTAACGAAGTGTCCCAACTGACCACACTTCACACATTTTCCTTGCTTCTTCCAACACTTGTCTTCTGAGTGTCCTATCCTCTGACAGAAGCTGCAGACTTTCCCATTTCGTGTCCCTTTATAAGAACCTTGATTTCCTACTGTTGGTTGCCCTTGAATTTGCCTTCTGAATCGAGTTTGCACCCCAGAATTACCTCTGTTATCCGAACGTTGCTGTTGTGACTTACTCTGCCCTCCTTGCTTACCCGGGTTAACCATCTCAGTCTTCCTTTTGTGTTCCCCAATATCCTGCTCAATTAAGTAGGCTCGATCCACCGCATCCTGAAAAGGTTGAATTCTTTGGGCTAAAAGTTGAGTCCTAATAGCTGTCTTCAAACCCCTGATCAATCTCATCGCTTTCTGCTCCTCGGTCCGCACAAGGTAGTCACAACACCTGGCTAATTCTGCGAACTTAGCTGAGTACTGTGCTACTGACATCATGCCTTGCTCCAAGCTGAGGAACTCGATCTCTTTCCGGTTTTGATTCACTAGAGAGATAAATGATCCTTGAATTTCCTCACGAACCACTCCCAAGGATATGGTACAAGAGTCGCATCCCAACTGGTCTTCAGTGCTTTCCACTAATGTCCCGCAGCCCCCACGAGCTTATAAGCTGAAAACAGAACCCTATCCTCATCAGTGCAACCAAAGACCTCGTAGATTTTCTCCATCGATTCTATCCATAGCTCGGCTTTCTTCACATCCGGCTCACCGTCGTACTCACTTGGTTTCAACTTTAAGAACTGCTCCAACCCATATCGCGGAGGTGCTACATGTTCCTCTCTCGGCCCTTGGTCACGAATTGCTTTCACGGGCCCTTCAAACCTGTCCTGAAAGACTGCATGGTTTTCTTCCCTTAGACCATTAAGATTCTGAGTCCCACTAGAAGCTTCACCAATTCTTCTTCTAGCCATCACAAACAAATACCTGCATAAAATACTCATCGTTACTCACTCCGAACACAACTACCCACCTAGGTCATACTAATCCACCTAGACTTATACTTAGAGCCAAACCATGGCTCTGATACCAACTGTCGCGACCCCGAACCCGCGGGTCCGGGATACGCGAGCTGGACGTCGACTTAAAACCAAAACTCTAAAATAAAGAAGTTAAAAATTCCATTTTTGAACCAAAAGATTTTAATACAAGGTTTGGAAAATCCAAGTTTAACAACACCATAAAACCACTAGTGTAAGCTCCACAAGCTCACAATTAAAGATACAAAGTATTACAATTCATAATGACGTCAATAGTGGTAAAACTATCCCCAAAAGGTTATACATTTAAATAATGTAAACCGATCTATAACAACCTGCCCCAAAATCTCAATCCTCTCGACGTCCTCCTCGAACCGCGAATCCTAATCCTTTTCCTCCTGGGGGGGTTAAGGAAAAACAATTTGAAACAAGAAACGGGGTGAGAATAAATCTCAGTAAGTTACTAATGCAACTACATGACATGCTAATATGCAATGACCGATAGCAATTAACATAAAATAGATAGCAGCGGAATAATAAGTGACATGCTGTCAAACAGTAATATCCAATAATCAATCATATAAATAAACATATAACAACAAATGAGAGGCTCCCTATCGCCAACCGTCCCATACCGGTTGGAAATAACGACCAGCTCAACATGCAACACATAAAGCTGAAATAAACACTCATAAGTGGATACATAGCCAAGGTTTCACCCAACTGAAAGAACCAAATAAAGGTCGCTGCGCAGCTTCAATAATCAACAATCAACATCTTCATAGCAGCATGAAAGCTTGAAGAGAAAATCCCGGTCAGAACCGACCAATCAATCAATCAACCCATCAAACCATCTTCATAGTAGCATAAAAGCTTAAGAGAATACCCCCGGTACCGGAATCAATGACCCAAAAGAAGTGTCACAAAGGACGGGAGACATGCCACAAAGTCATGCTCCAAGAAGCTAAAATGCACACAAAGGAGCTAGCTCTTCTCACATCCAAGGCCAATCTGGAGGAGGGTAATAATTGGGCAAAACAATGGTCAACATCATAATGGACTTGGCTTGTGCCATCATAATATTTCGCATCGCCCGAAACACACACAATGCCAGCTGGGCTTTCACGTAAAGGCTAAGTAATAAAATACTAGCACGATAAACAACAAAGGATTCCAAAGTAGGGAACCACACCAATTAATCACCATAAAGATGCAAACGATTACTCATAAAGAGTTCAACAACAACGAACACAAGAAGTTTCTCATAAAAGAGCACAACAATGATAAACGTCAAAACAAGATGATTCCAAGACAAGGCACGTACCAAATACCTCCTAACTATGATACCCACAAGTTAATCACAAAGAGCACAACCCAAACGGTCGCTCACAATTAGCACAATTACTATACCAAAATGACCCTAGACATTTACTCATAAAGATATACTAGAACCATGGACTCAACCATCTCTTACACCTGGAATTCCAAAGTAGGAAATCAGAATGAATACACCTAAGATTTATCAAACCGCAAGTAACCAATCGCCAATTCACGCTTTACCTTCGTCCATAACGAACCAACTCTAAACACCCCAAACGAATCCAAAAGATTACCCTTATTAGAACATGATCACGACCGGACTAAACCCTACATTTTAGTGTTCCAAAACCACCCTCTAGGTGCTATAGGATATCACCTAAAACCTAGACCAAGTCTTATCCAACATCAATCCGATTGGAACAATCACGAACCCATCACAAGATGCTCAAACACAAACTTGATCGCAAAGAACCCAATTCTATCACTAGAGTGTACTACGATGATCACTAGGGTCAACTAGGAGGACACCCAAGAATTGGATCACAACGCATTCTTTAGTCACACAATTTAACAAAATGTACATTTTTCAGAGATCTGTGCGGCCGCCCACGATGGGTTGTGCGGTCGGCCAAAGTACCTCAAAACAAGAACAAAAACTCTCAGAAAGATGCGCGGCCGCCCAGGAATTTTTGTGCGGTCGCCCAACATGCCGGAATCGCCAGAAATCGGGAAGAACAACATGGGTTCTTCCATTTTCAACCCAAAACACAAAACACCCAAAATCCAACACTCCCAACAAGATTTCTAAGGTACCCAAACATTATTTAAACAAAGAGGGGACCTTAACAACACCCTTAATCAACCAAACCCAAGATTAAATCAAGGTATTCATCAATTCACCATTTTCAACCAAAAAACTCCATAAATTCCAAACAAATTGCAAACTCAACCAAACTTCAAATATAACACATTAATCATCATATAAACATGATATGAACATTTTAGCATTTAAATGGGGGAAAAGTAACTTACTTGATAAATTTCAAAGTTGACGGAATTCGATTCTTTTTGGTTCTACGCGATCCTATCGACGATCTAAACAAGGTTCACGTTTTAAGAAATGAACAATAATGAGAGGAAGATGGAGGAAATGAAGAGAGAAGGAAGAAGATGAGAAAACTTACCTTTTGGAGAGAGAGAGATTGAGCTGGAATGGGATTTGGGTGAGGGGAAAGTGAGGGGGAAGAGAGGGAGTAGGGGGGATTATTAGGAAAAACTTTACACTTAGGCCCCCTCCCCACCAATTACCCAATTCTAATACTTTCTACTAACAACTAAGACCAACTAATACTACACTAGCACAAATGACCCAATAAAATGCTAGGCATAATTATTATGAAACATAAAATGCACACATGAATATTTAAATAAATAATAATTTAAATAAATATTTAAGCAAATAAACAAATAATAACTATTTATTACTAATAAAATAGAGCCTAGATTTCGGGTCGTGACATTCACTCCCCCTTAAAGAAAATTCGACCCGAATTTTAACGAGACTTACCCGAAAGACTAATTAGCTACGGATACGATAGTTTCACATTTCTCAAATTCCTCAATTGTCCAATCTAACCCACTACAAGGTAACCTTAAATGATGCTTACGATAACACTACCTCATGAACCGGATCGTTCCATCATTAACTTTATTACTAATCAAAATCCGTACTCAAAATCGAAGAATCCAAATTATTTCCATACTTAATTCTCGAGATATCTCAAGCTCGCCTTATTCATAGCCTTAACTACACCGCAAAGGTACTTCCATTTGTAAATCGCATACTTAGTATTATTCCCCAGAATTTCAAAACATTACCATCTCGAGCTTAATTAGCTTTAAAAATATAAAAAGGCTAAATGAATTTCTATTTCCACAATATTCATCGAAATGGCTACATCTCTATGGATTACCATTATAGTGCTTTCACTTTGAGTTAACACCTTAAATTAATAAACACATAACAAAGGATATAGCCAAGGTTTTCCAAACTGGTACATCCAAATAAAGGATCGCTGCGCAGCTTCAATAATCAACCAATCATCATCTTCATAATAGCATGAAAGCCGAAGAGAAAACCCCGGTACCGGAACCAATAACCATAAAAGTGTCACAAAGGACAAGGACCATGACACAAAGTCATGCCCGCTAGCCAGATACATTCACAAAGGAACGCTGACTTATCCTTTCCAAGGCCAATCTGGAGAAGGGGTATAGTAAGGGCAAAACAATGGTCAACATTATAATGGACTTGGCTTTGCCATTATAATCCTTCCCATCGCCCGATGCAACAAATATGCCAGCTGGGCTTCCAAATAAATGCTAAGTAATAATAATCTAGCATGAATAAATAACTTAAAGTTCCAAAGTAGGGAACCATACCAAGAAGTCACCAAGAAAGTGAAATGCACTAACAATAACCAATTAAGGTGCTCTAATAATTTCCACAATAATAACACCAATCTCTTATCACATTTGATCACAAAGGATCTAGTTAACTCAAGCACACAAGCAAAACTATTCACTCATCTCGAAGAGCTCAAGGAGAGCTTTAAAATGATAGTTTATTCGCCCAAAACGGAGTTCGGATGAGAAAGTTATGGAGGAAACAATTTTAGAAGAAAAGGGAAGAATATACCAGAATTCTAGCTGGCACGACCGTGCCTAAGAAATTGGCACGACCGTGCCAATCATTTCGAGAGGGAAGGTAATTTTGGCGCGACCGTGCCTAAGAGAGTGGCACGACCGTGCCAATCATGACGGGAGGAAGGGAATTGTTGCACGACCGTGCCAAATAAAGGAGCACGACCGTGCCAACCATTACGAGAGGGAAAGTGAATGTGGCACGACCGTGCCAAATAAAGGAGCACGACCGTGCCAGAAGAACAATGCCCAGATTCTTCCTGGGTTTACCAATTTCGAACCAAAACACAACCTTCACTAAAGTTATCAAAATCAAAGCTTCCCAATACATTTCTAAAGCTCCTAAACAACAGCCAACCTAAAGGGAACCTAAATAACACCCTTTAATCAACCAAACCAACACCAAATCCCCACATTCAAGATTTCACCATTTTTACCCAAAAACTCAAATAAATTCAAAATAAATTCTAAACTCAACCAAACTTCAAATATAACACATCAAACATCATATAAACATGATATGAACATTTTAGCATCAAAATGGGGGAAAAGTAACTTACTTGAAAATTCTCAAAGTTAATGGATTTCGAATATTTTTGGCTTCCAACGATCCTATCGACGATCTAAACAATGTTCACGTTTTAAGAAATGAATAATAATGAGAGGAAGATGGAGAAAATGAAGAGAGAAGTGAGAGGAAGAAAACTTACCAAAAGCTTGGAGAGAGAGAGAGATTTCCAGGGAGAGAGAGGGAGGTGGAGTGTGAGGTGAAAGAGTAGGGTGAGGGAGGTGAGGGAAGTAGGGGAAAGATGAAGAAATGTTTGAAATGTTACAAAAAGGCCCCTCCCCCAATACTACCTCTTCAATTTAAACTCCCCACTAACTAATAAGACTCAACACTTTTACACTAACACAAATGACCCAGTTAAAATGCTAGGCATAATTATTATAACACATAAGTTGCACACATAAATATTTGAATAAATAATAATTTAAATAATAAATAAGCCATTAATTAAATAAAAATCATTTAATTACTAATAAAATAGAGCCTAGATTTCGGGTCGTGACATTCACTCCCCCTTAAAGAAAATTCGACCCGAATTTTAACGAGACTCACTTTAAACAAAAAGCCACGGAAATTTCCTCTCGATCTCATCACGAAGCTCCCACGTCGACTCCTCGATTTTATGGTTCCTCCAAAGAACTCGAACCAACGCAATGCTCTTGTTTCTCAACTCTTGAACTTTGGAATCTAGGATCCGAACCGGTCGTTCCTCATAAGTCATATCTGGCTCAATATCCTCCGGTACTCTCGGTAACACGTGAGATGGGTCATAAACATACTTCCGAAGCATAGAAACGTGAAAAACATTGTGCAACCGGTCTAAGGATGACGGTAACGCAAGGCGATACGCTAGAAGTCTAACCTTTCCCAAAATCTCAAACGGGCCAATAAACCTCGGAGCCAATTTGCCTTTCTTCCCGAACCTACGAATACCCACCTTCGGAGATACTTTCAAGAACACCAAATCACCGGTCTGAAAACTAAGATCTCTCCTCCGGTTATCTGCGTAGCTCTTATGTCGACTCTGGGCTGTCTTCAATCTATCCCGGATAACTCTAACTTTCTCAACCGAATCCCGAAGCAAATCAATACTCAAAAATTTCGCTTCACCGACCTCATCCCAACAAATAGGCGATCTACACTTCCTTCCATACAAGGCCTCAAACGGCGCCATCTCAATACTAGCCTGATAACTGTTGTTGTAAGAGAACTCCACTAACGGTAGGTGCGAATCCCAAGAATCAGAAAAGTCTATCGAACACGCTCGCAACATATCCTCAAGAATCTGAATAGTCCTCTCGGATTGACCGTCGGTCTGAGGATGAAAAGCTGTACTAAATCGCAAATCTGTACCCAAAGCTTCCTGAAACGCCTTCCAGAATCTAGAAGTAAACCTCGGGTCTCGATCTGACACGATGCTAACCGGAACCCCATGCAATCTAACGATCTCATCGATATAAAGGGTCGCAAGCTTCTCCATCGAATATCTGATGTCAATAGGCAAGAAATGGGCACTCTTGGTCAATCTATCCACTATTACCCAAACACTGTCAAACTTCCTAGGGTACGAGGCAGTCCCGTAACGAAATCCATAGTCACATGCTCCCATTTCCACTCGGGAATGTCTAACGGCTGAAGTAATCCCGCGGGTCTCTGATGCTCGGCTTTGACCTGCTGACAAGTTAAACACTTCGATACATACTCCGCTATTTCCCTTTTCATATTAATCCACCAAAATTGTTGCTTCAAATCCTGATACATCTTCGTACTACCCGATGAATAGTAAACCTCGATTTGTGACCCTCATCAAGAACTCTCTGTTTAATTCCATCAACATCCGGAACACACAAACGACCACGGAAAGTCAAAACTCCACTTGAACTCAAAGAAAAATCCTCGAAATTCTTTTCTTTCAATTTACCCATTATCTTCACCAACTCGGGATCTTCTTTCTGAGCTTCCTTTATCCTCTGAACTAGGGTCGGAGATACCCTAATATTCGCAAAAATAGCCCCATGTCTCTATTCACGAGGAGACCAATCTCGAACATCCTCAAGCATTTTTCATTCACGAACCATCATTGAAGCCACATAAGATTTTCTACTAATCGCATCGGCTACCACATTCGCCTTCCCCGGATGATAAGAAATCGTACAATCATAGTCCTTCAATAATTCCATCCATCGGTGCTGTCGGTTGTTCAATTCCTTCTGAGAGAATAGGTACTGCAAACTTTTGTGATCCGTAAAAATCTCAAACTTCGCCCCATAAATGTAGTGCTTCCATTTGTGCAACGCAAAGACTATCGCCGCCAACTCCATATCATGAGTCGGGTAATTCTGCTCACTAGGGGTCAACTTCCTCGAAGCATAAGCAATTACTTTCCCATTCTGCATCAACACACAACCCAAACCCTCTTTCGAAGCATCACTGTAAATCACTAGGCCATCGCTCCCATTAGGCAAAGTCAAGATCGGTGCGGTAGTCAACCTCTTCTTCAATTCCTCGAAACTCTTGTCACATTTCTCGGTCCACACAAACGGAACATTCTTCCGGGTCAACTGAGTCATCGGAGTAGCAATCCTCGAAAACCCTTCAATAAACCTTCTGTAATACCCGGCTAAACCAAGAAAACTACGAATCTCGGTCACTGACTCGGGTCTCTTCCAATCCACTATGGCTTCAATCTTTGAAGGATCCACCGAAATACCGTCTTTCGAAATAACATGACCCAGAAATGACACCTTCTCGAGCCAAAATTCGCATTTACTGAACTTCACAAATAATTTCTCCCTCGCAAGAACGGATAAAACTGTCCTCAAGTGCTGCTCGTGCTCCTCTCGAGATTTAGAATAAACAAGAATGTCGTCGATGAAAACCACCACGAACGAATCAAGATAGGGATGGAAAACACGGTTCATCAAATCCATAAACACGGCCGGCGCGTTAGTCAACCCAAACGGCATAACCAAAAACTCATAATGACCATAACGAGTGCGAAAAGCAGTCTTCGGAATATCCTCCGATCGAACCTTCAACTGATGGTACCCACTCCTCAAATCAAGCTTAGAGAAAACCACGGACCCTTGAAGCTGATCAAACAAATCATCGATGTGCGGTAGAGGATACTTGTTCTTCACCGTAACCTGATTCAACTTCCGGTAATCTATACACAATCTCAACGAACCATCTTTCTTCCGCACAAATAAAACCGGTGCTCCCCACGGGGAAACACTAGGGCGGATAAACCCTCGATCAAGCAACTCTTGCAGCTGAACCTTCAATTCCTTCAACTCTGCGGGAGCTAACCTATAAGGCGCTTTCGAAATCGGAGCCGTACCCGGCAAAAGATCTATACAAAACTCAATCTCACGATCGGGAGGCATATCATACTCGGTAGAGAAAACATCGGGAAACTCCCGAACTACCCGAACACTACCCAAACTAGGGGATTCTTTCCTAGTATCAAGAACACTAGCCAAATACCCCTCACAACCACTATGCAATAATTTTCTCGCTTTCATAAAAGAAATTAAGCGAACCTTTTTACTCAGAGGACTAGCCTCAAACACAAATTTAGGCACATCGGGAATAGAAAAAGTAACAGTTTTCTTACGGCAATCAACGGAAGCATGAAACTTGCTCAACCAATCCATACCCAAAATGACATCAAAGTCTTGGATAGGAAGAACCACCAAATCCGCACAAAGGACACGACCACAAATAACCACATCACAAGCACGAAAGACTCGATCAGAAATCAAGCATTCTCCTATAGGGGTTGACACCTCTAGCACGTACGGTAAAGACTCGAATGCAGCATTTAACATAGAAGCAAATTGCACAGAAATGTATGAATGAGATGATCCTGGATCTACTAACGCTCGTGCGCTCACATTAGACACAGAAACAATACCTCCAATAACGGATGGATCATCGGTAGCTTGTTGTTGATTCATGGCAAATACCCTTCCTTGAACTCTGGGCTTCCCGGCGGCATCCCTTTTCTGACCCTGATTAATACTAACCCCTGACCCGGATGACTGTCCTCGGTGCCTCGTGCAATCTCTCGCAAAGTGTCCCATTTCACCACAATTGGTACACTTGCCTTGCTTTTTCCAACACCTATCCTCCGCATGGCCTACCTTTTGACAAAAGGTACAAGGCTTCCTAATTTGGCTCCCTTGGTTCCCAGAAGTGGTTCCCGGAAGTGGTACCCGGGTTCCTTGGGATCGGTTGTCCTCGGAACTGAGATGGTCCCCCAAAGTTACCTCGGTTATCAATCCTTGGTTGTGACTTGCTTTGCGCTCCTTGCTTACTCGGGTTGGCCACCTCGGTCTTCCTCTTATGTTCCCCAATATCTTGCTCTATAAGATAGGCTCGGTCCACCGCATCTTGGAAAGTCACAATCCGTTGAGCAATCAGTTGAGTACGGATGGAGGTCTTCAATCCCCGAATAAATCTCATAGCCTTTTGTTCCTCATTCCTCACCAAATAGTCGCAATACCGGGCTAATTCTATGAACTTAGCCGAGTATTGTGCTATAGACAACACACCTTGCTCTAGGTTGAGTAGCTCGATCTCCTTTCGGTTTTGATCAACAACCGGAATAAAATGCTCCTTGAATTTGCGCACGAACAACTCCCACGCATACACCGTGCGAGTATCATCCCAAGTAGCTTTAACACCTTTCCACCAATGCTCGGCGGCTCCCACAAGCTTGTAAGCCGCGAACCGGACCTTGTCCTCATCCGAACACCCAAATACATCATAAATCTTCTCCATAGACTCAATCCACAACTCAGCTTTCCGAACATCGGGTTCCCCATTGAATTCAACGGTTTCAACTTCAGAAATTGCTCCAATCCATAGCGGGGTGGTGCTTGTTCTACCCTCGGACCTTGATCATGTATGGCCTTCATGGCCGCCTCAAACATGGCTTGAAACATGGCACGTGCTTCTTCCTTGTATCATTCTGACTTGCATCACCGGTACTACCTTCACCACTCCTTCTACGAACCATTGTAAACAAGTACATGCATAAAACATCAACCGTTAATCACTCCGCACACCACTACCCACCTAGACTTATACATAGAGCTAATGCCATAGCTCTGATACCAACTGTCGCAACCCCGGACCCCGCGGGCCCGAGACCGCGATCTGGACGTCGACTCTAAAACCAAAACTATGAAATACTGAAGTTAAAAATTCCATTTAATACCAAAAGGTGATAATCCAATGTTTTACAAAACTAAGTTTGACAAAACCTATTACAACTATCATAACTTCCACAAGTTTATGCTCAATAAAATACAAATATAAAATTCTTAACGACGTCATTGTTTGGTACAAATACCCCAAAAGGTTACACATTTATATAATGTAAACCAACCTATACAACTTTCCCCAAAAGAATGTTTCCACACTCGACGTCCTCTTTCTCGTGATCAGCGAGACTATTCCTTAGCACCTGGGGGGGGGGGGTTAAGGAAAAACAAAGATAAAAGGAAAGGGGGTGAGATAAATCTCAATAAGTTACTAATGCAACTACATGACATGCTATGATGCAAGAAGCAATAAGCAATAATAAATATCACATAGCACATAGCATTTATCACATAACAGATAGCAGCGGAAATAAACACATAACAAAGGATATAGCCAAGGTTTTCCAAACTGGTACATCCAATAAAGGATCGCTGCGCAGCTTCAATAATCAACCAATCATCATCTTCATAATAGCATGAAAGCCGAAGAGAAAACCCCGGTACCGGAACCAATAACCATAAAAGTGTCACAAAGGACAAGGACCATGACACAAAGTCATGCCCGCTAGCCAGATACATTCACAAAGGAACGCTGACTTATCCTTTCCAAGGCCAATCTGGAGAAGGGGTATAGTAAGGGCAAAACAATGGTCAACATTATAATGGACTTGGCTTTGCCATTATAATCCTTCCCATCGCCCGATGCAACAAATATGCCAGCTGGGCTTCCAAATAAATGCTAAGTAATAATAATCTATCATGAATAAACAACTTAAGGTTCCAAAGTAGGGAACCATACCAAGAAGTCACCAAGAAAGTGAAATGCACTAACAATAACCAATTAAGGTGCTCTAATAATTTCCACAATAATAACACCAATCTCTTATCACATTTGATCACAAAGGATCTAGTTAACTCAAGCACACAAGCAAAACTATTCACTCATCTCGAAGAGCTCAAGGAGAGCTTTAAAATGATAGTTTATTCGCCCAAAACGGAGTTCGGATGAGAAAGTTATGGAGGAAACAATTTTAGAAGAAAAGGGAAGAATATACCAGAATTCTAGCTTGGCACGACCGTGCCTAAGAAATTGGCACGACCGTGCCAATCATTTCGAGAGGGAAGGTAATTTTGGCGCGACCGTGCCTAAGAGAGTGGCACGACCGTGCCAATCATGACGGGAGGAAAGGGAATTGTTGCACGACCGTGCCAAATAAAGGAGCACGACCGTGCCAACCATTACGAGAGGGAAAGTGAATGTGGCACGACCGTGCCAAATAAAGGAGCACGACCGTGCCAGAAGAACAATGCCCAGATTCTTCCTGGGTTTACCAATTTCGAACCAAAACACAACCTTCACTAAAGTTATCAAAATCAAAGATTCCCAATACATTTCTAAAGCTCCTAAACAACAGCCAACCTAAAGGGAACCTAAATAACACCCTTTAATCAACCAAACCAACACCAAATCCCCACATTCAAGATTTCACCATTTTTACCCAAAAACTCAAATAAATTCAAAATAAATTCTAAACTCAACCAAACTTCAAATATAACACATCAAACATCATATAAACATGATATGAACATTTTAGCATCAAAATGGGGAAAAGTAACTTACTTGAAAATTCTCAAAGTTGATGGATTTCGAATATTTTTGGCTTCCAACGATCCTATCGACGATCTAAACAATGTTCACGTTTTAAGAAATGAATAATAATGAGAGGAAGATGGAGAAAATGAAGAGAGAAGTGAGAGGAAGAAAACTTACCAAAAGCTTGGAGAGAGAGAGAGATTTCCAGGGAGAGAGAGGGAGGTGGAGTGTGAGGTGAAAGAGTAGGGTGAGGAGGTGAGGGAAGTAGGGGGAAGATGAAGAAATGTTGAAATGTTACAAAAGGCCCCTCCCCCAATACTACCTCTTCAATTTAAACTCCCCACTAACTAATAAGACTCAACACTTTTACACTAACACAAATGACCCAGTTAAAATGCTAGGCATAATTATTATAACACATAAGTTGCACACATAAATATTTGAATAAATAATAATTTAAATAAATAAATAAGCATTAATTAAATAAAAATCATTTAATTACTAATAAAATAGAGCCTAGATTTCGGGTCATGACACATAACTTCAACATTTTGAAGTTGCTGAGTTTTGCTAAGAATTTCAAGAATTTCTCTCTCAAAGCATTTGTTGAAGATTTGAAGATTGCCTTTGTTTTTCCAGAATTCCTCAAGAACATCTTCATACCTTCATCCTTAGCCCAGATCTTCAAGCTATAACACTTTAGTTTCATTGTGCTCTAAATCATAAAGATCTAAAGAGCCTTGATACTAAAATCACACACGCACCTCTTTAAGTTTGATCACTTAGATACTTCTTTTAGAGATACACCGGTTATTGTTTTGGATTTGTTCATTCATAGAATATTAGATCTTGAGTTAGTGTAGAAGCTCAAAAGTTGTAATTTGTAACACTTACTCATTATATAAGATCTCTATTAGAAATCCAAGACTAACCATCTTGGTAGAGGACGTAGATCTTTCATTGATCGAACCCCTCCAAATAGCTTGTGTTATTATCTTGTCATTTACTTTCAAGCTATTATCTTCACTCACTATTTGCTTGTTTACTCATTGTAGATGATTGATCTGAATTGTGTTGTGTTGTTAACTCATTTGCCTTAGTTTTTTATTTCACCCACTTTGAGCCAAAATACTTAGAGTGTGTGTGCGCCCCCTTTATCATACTTTGCGCCTATTTACATTACTAAATTCCGCTGTGCATTTCACTCACTCACTTAGGCGCATATCATAACGCTTACTTGATAAAGTGCTCATTTTCTATTGAGTTTTTCAAGGGTACGAAAAAAAAATTAAAACAGCTATTCACCCCCCCCCTCTAGCTATTTTTCATACCCTTGTTGCCCTTTGGGACCAACACTTTAAGATGATTGTCAAATTCTTGGCTTAAATATTCTCCACCATGATCAAATCGAAGTGCTTTAATAGTTTTTCCAAGTTGATTTTATACTTCATTTTGAAATATTCTAAATATCTCAAACGATTCACTTTTATGTTTCATTAAGTAGACATAGCTATATCTACTAAAATCATCAGTAAATGTTATGAAGTATTGATATCCTCCCCTAGCATTGCTGCTCATTGGTCCACACACATCATTATGTATGAGTCTCAATAAGTCACTAGCCCTTTCACTACTCTTAGTAAAAGGTGTCTTTGTCATCTTTCCAAGTAAACAAGACTCACAAGTTTCATATGATTCAAAATCATGTGAATCTAAAAGTCCGTCCCCATGGAGTTTTGAGATACGTTTCTCATTAATATGACCAAGACGGCAATGGCACAAGTAAGTATGATTTACATCATTAGGTTTGGATTTCTTATTTATATTATAAATATTCTCATTATTTCCATTTTCAACATCAAGAACATAAAGGTCATTAAATGAACATGCAGTGCAATAAAGCATATCATTTAAATAAGTAGAAAACTTCTTATTTTTAATAAGAAAACTATAACCTTCATTATCCAAACAAGAAACTGAAATAATATTTATACTCAAATCCGGAACGTAATAACAATTGTTCAAAACAAGAATTAATCCGCTAGATAAAATGACATCATATGTTCCTACGGCTAATGCAGCAACTCTTGCTCCATTTCCCACGCGTAGGTCCAACTCGCCATCTTTGAGTAGCCTCCTATTCCTTAGTGCATGCACATTTAAACAAATGTGAAATCCACATCCGGTATCTAATACCCAGGAACTAGAAGTAGAAAGTAGAATATCTATAACATAAATACCTGAAGTAGAAGCAGTCCTACTGCCCTTCTTCTTCTTTAACTCTTCCTTGTAAACCTTGCAATTGCGTTTCCAATGACCAATCGCATTGCAATGAAAACAGATTGCATCCTTTTGTGAAGCAGGTTTTAGCCACAGTAGCATTGGCAACAGTTGCCTTGCTAATCTTGGGTTTGACAACTTTTGCCTTACCCTTTTGTTTGCCTTTAGAGCCCTTTCCTTCCTTTGACACTATGAGCACAGGAGCGACTTCTTTACCAATTTTCTTTTCCGCTGTCTTTAGCATCCCATGCAACCCAGATAGGTACTTACTGTAACACCCAAAAAATTTCTAATTCCATAAATATCAAAAATATCACATATTTACATCTCTAAAATACTATACAAAGTCTCACTAAAAATCTCAAATTCTCTATAAACTGCTCCGCCCCAATCCTTTCATCCTGATCATCGCTTAACTGCAAAACTGAAACTGGAGGGGGGTGAGCTGGGGGGCTAAGTAAGAAAGGGGATACACAATATCACAGAAGCCAATGGAGCACAAACATCAAATAACAATGTCCATGAAATTATAAATATGGACATTCCAATAAGACTCATTTCACAATTCCAATTTCAATAAATCATATTTCACATTTCGATGTCCTAATTATGTTCGGGTCCAGTGACTCAACCAAATTAACTGAATTATTGGCCGCCCTCGACGGAACAGGACCCAACGCAAACACAATAGCCAAGTCAACTGCTACCGTTACATAATTAGCTACATCGTAACTATTCCATATAACCAATCTCATATTTGAGAACCAATTAACACATAAATCATGCTTTTCAAATAATCAGAACATTAACCGAGCAAGTTCAATTCCAAAGCAATAATCAAATGGGACCGAACAAATGAACTACGTATCAATAAAATGGAGTACTACGATAAGACGGGTATAAAAACAAAATGACACGGAATCAATACTACGTAGTCTCCCTTACCTCAAAATACTAAAATCGAATAACCCAAAATAATCCACAAATATGAAACCTCGAACTCACGAATTTACTCCTCCAACTTGGTTTCATACTCTCTCGTGATATCTGTACAAAAGATTGGGATGTAATTGTTTAAATAGGTGACTTTAAATGATGAGTCACAAACTCAAGAAAACCATAATTTTACACCAGCACCTTAGCCTACGTAAACAACTAGCTTTTTTAAAATATACACACCTCCAACTAAAACTTCCTTTGCTGTCAACATTACAAAACAACGGGTCCCACCATTTTCAAATATCCTAAAACAATTCAATCCATCCCATACTCCTATTTCATTTTTATTTTATTTTTTAAATTTCCAATCCGTCCCAAATTGACGTGCTTAATTTCGGGATGTCACAATCTTCCCTCCTTAAAAAGAATTCGTCCGCGAATTCTACTTAATCTAACTCTCGATTATCCTATACGAATACCCCCAAGATCTTATCCCCGAGCTAGCTCACAAGCCTTAAGGTCGGAGTACCGCTCTAATACCAACTGTAACACCCCGAAAATTCCTAATTCCATAAATATCAAAAATATCACATATTTACATCTCTAAAATACTATACAAAGACTCACTAAAAATCTCAAATTCTCTATAAACTGCTCCGCCCCAATCCTTTCATCCTGATCATCGCTTAACTGCAAAACTGAAACTGGAGGGGGGTGAGCTGGGGGGGCTCAGTAAGAAAGGGGATACACAATATCATATAAGCCAATGAAACACAAACACCAAATAACAATGTCCATGAAATTATAAATATGGACATTCCAATAAGACTCATTTCATAATTCCAATTTCAATAAATCATATTTCACAGTCTGATGTCCTAATTATGTTCGGGTCCAGTGACTCAACAAAATTAACCGAATTGTTGGCCGCCCTCGACGGAACCGGACCCAACGCAAACACAATAACCAAGTCAACTGCTACCGTTACATAATTTGCTGCATCGCAACTATTCCATATAACCAATCTCATATTTGAGAACCAATTAACACATAAATCATGCTTTTCAAATAATCAGAACATTAACCGAGCAAGTTCAATTCCAAAGCAATAATCAAATGAGACCAAACAAATGAACTACGAATCAATAAAATGGAGTACTACGATAAGACGGGTATAAAAAGAAAATGACACGGAATCAATATTGCGTAGTCTCCCTTACCTCAAAATACTAAAATCGAATAACCAAAATAATCCACAAATATGAAACCTCGAACTCACGAATTTACTCCTCCAACTTGGTTTCATACTCTCTCGTGATATCTGTACAAAAGATTGGATGTAATTGTTTAATAGGTGACTTTAAATGATGAGTCACAAACTCAAAAAACCATAATTTTACACCAGCACCTTAGCCTACGTAAACAACTAGCTTTTTAAAATAACACACCTCCAACTAAAACTTCCTTTGCTGTCAACATTACAAAACAACTAGCTTTTTTAAAATAACACACCTCCAACTAAAACTTCCTTTGCTGTCAACATTACAAAACAATTATGTGTCATTAGGTTTTCTATAATTATGAGGATGAGACTCTTTGAACTTTGGTTATCATCTCCAAATCAAGACAACAAGAAGTGCGGCCGAACTAAGCCATAGGAAACCACAATTCCGCACTAATTCAAGAAACCAAGAAAGTAGTCCATGTGGCCGAAACTAAGCAATAGATGGTCTCAATGAACGTAGGCAAATTGCATTCACAATTCCACATGAATCTCCAAAACTGAATCAAGAGCTTTGTTTCTCAATTTTAGCAATTATGAACTCTTCATAATTCTAACTTCGTTTTATCTTTGAATCTTTGATTATGATCAATTTTGGGAAATACAGTCTCGAGAACGTAGGCTAGCCATCCAAAACTTGATCCAATCTCAGAAATCACAAGACTAAAACAAATAGGAAAATTAAACCCCAAGATCCACACCCAAGACCCAAAGCCGCACCTGCACCAGACCCGGAGGTCCGGCCAGGTCGCTTACTAGGTCCGGTCGGACCCTTCGAAAAATCCCATAAATTTTTAACATTCAAAATTTGTCTCAATTGTTTTTCCCTTATTCAATTAGGATTTGGTGTTCTTGATGATCCAATCATCATGAACATCAGAACCTTAAATAAACAATTTATTCATGAATCTCTAGATTATCAAAACTTTGATCCAATCAAAAAATGATAGTCCAAACAATTTTAATCCAACATAATTTTTATTGCGATTGAATAGTGTGATTAAAGTTTATAAAACAATAAACCACATAAAACACATATAACACATAAACATCATAATCCCAATATTCAAATCATGCTAGGCACATAAATAATTTATAAACATACAACATGATTATGTATTGAAATAATCAACATGAACGGGGCTCTTATACCACTGTTGGGATTCCAAGTAACATGCGCAGCGGAATAAAGCATTTAAATTTTATGAAACCAAAAGCCTATAGATCCATTCATATGATTATGACAAATACATCTATAATAAATACAAGAATACTAACCCTTGAAGCGTTTGATTAACAACCTTGATTTCGGTGGAGCTTCTTAAACTTGATCACGAACTTGGAGGTGATAAGCTTCACCCTCTAACGGTATCCACACCACGAACGAATATCATGAAATCTCTTTATCTTGGTTGCTAGACCAATTTGTAAAACACACTTTCACAATGATGAACTATATGGAATATATGTGATCTTCTTGTTCTTCACTTTTATGATCTTAGAACAAGAAAACAGTCTCTCAAACTCTTTGAAGGCTTTTCACAATGCATAGGACTGATTAGGGAAATTAGAGGCTGTTTAAATACTTGTTAAACTATTCCAAATAGGTAACAAGTGACTAAACCCGCAAGAAAACGGAACATGAAGTCTTTTCCCCGAAACAAACAAGGTCCGGTCGGGTGTTGAGGGTGGTCCGGTCGGACCCTATGATAGGTCCGGTCGGGTCCTTTCATAGGTCCGGTCGGACCTCCCCCTTTTCCACTTTTCTCCCCTAAATTCCTAATATTCCTCAAAAGGCCCTTCGACCTAAATTCCAATTAAGTCCTTTTAAGATTAGTTCTAATGTGTGTGACCCTTTAGGATTACACTAAGTTGACAATGGGTGTAAACCAATAAGATATAATTAGGTTCTAGCAAACCGTCATATCTACCCAATTAGTGTAACTATATAAGTTCGTATCCTTTATAGAACATATTACAATCTCTTTGTTTCACGATGTCTATTGAACGTAAGCCATGGTCAATGGTCAATTTACATAGTTCAATGCTTTCTCGATCCCGAATTTATCGATAATACAAATCTTATTTGAGCACGGCCATATATTTCATCAATACCATTCATCGAGTGGCCAAATCTTGACATCTCTCTTGACGAGGAACAAATCCCTTGGCTTATTACACTTCCCTACATGATTCTGATTACGCCAATCATATTCTTTATAGCTACCCGGTTAGGGGTAACATTTGAATATGTCAAACGTAATGTTCATCAAGTGGAAGACTGTAATAACCTCAGGTCTAGAGATTCAAGTAATATAACTATATGAGAATTAATTATGACATTGTGACCATGACATAAATCTTATACGGGTCAGTCCAGTATTAGTTCTCCAATAAATACCCATAATTTTAATTGTATCCCATACACCATAATCATCATATGATTATCTATCAAACTTATACTTAATAATTAATCACGGTTATTAGGGACGGGGATTATTATAATAAACATGCAAAGGATATAATAATCAAACATTCAATATCTTTATTAAAACATAATCAAGAGATAACATTAATCGTTCACATAACGTGCCTAGAGCATACAACACCAACACCAACACCAGTACCTTGTTCTCCAACAAGTACCCACAAGTTTAATTGCATCCTATGCACCATAATCATCATATAATTATCCATTAAACTCATGCTAGCCCTTCGTAAGTGCTAGGGACAATGATTATTATAATAAACATGCAAAAGATATAATAATCGGGTTTGTTATCTCTATAACAATAAAGCTATGATGTAACGCATATGCCTTTCTCAAGGGCCTAGGGCATAATATCCAACAATCTCCCACTTGTACTAGGCTCAATCAACGTATATCCAATACCCATTGAGCTTAGTTATGATCTCCATCATTATTGCAAGTAAGCTTATGTAAAATGATTATCCATGTTATCATCATATGGTATTTTGCATATTTTGGCATCTCCCATCTTTGATGATTTCTCGAATAAGATAGAAACGTTCGAGTATATATTTAGATAAGACAGTAGTCCCTTGGATTGTGAAATAACAATTATTGTCACAATGAAGGTCCATTAAATTAGTGACACTAGAAACAATTTCTAGTTTACTAATTAGTCTCCTTATCCAAACAATTTTCCAGTTGCATCCAAACAATTTTCCAGTTGCATCTCATGCTACTAGATACTCAACCTTTTGTAGAATAGTAATGGTGTATTTAGAACTCTTCTAACACCATTATTAAACATAAACATGTATTTATACTGCAATATTTATCTTTGTGGTTTGTATGAATGCACTATGTAACTGTTACAAGATCATCTTCATTCCATCAAAGATCAAGAATGCATTATTTGTTCCTTTTCAAGTACATAAGGATGTTTCTAACTAATGACTTTCACTAGGATCCGATTGGTATTATCTCATCATACTCCAAGTATATGAGACATCCGGTCTTAGTACATTATTATGACTTACATGATAGATTCAATTACCGAAGCATATGGAATCCTAACCATGTACTCTTGCTCATTAGTCTTCCAGTAAGACTAAATCTTATCAAGAGTGATGCCATTAGACATTTGCAAGTAACCTCTCTAAGAGTATTGCATAGTGAACTTTTCACTATCTTGTCTGTATTAGTACTTTGACTTCAACCAATCATCCTTTTAGATTTATCTCCACAAATCAGTCCAAAGTTATAGGCGGCTTTATCCAAGTCTTTCATTTATAAACTCTTTCAAAATGAATTATATGTCAACCACATATATTAGACTAGGAATAATGTTACGCTCTCACTAAATTTATTGTAATCACAAGTCTCATCTTTGATGAATTCAAACTCTTTGAATACTACATCAAAATGAAAATTTCACTCCAAGTAGTTTGCTTCAATCCATCTCATGGATTCTGCAACTTGCATATTTAATTAGAATTTTATGGATCAATCAAAACTTTTAGGTTGTATCAAACACATCCTAAAATATGTTCCTGTTAAGGAATATAGTTTTGACATCCATTTGTCATATTTCATATTCGCAATATAAGGTCATGACAATTAGAATTCTAATAACATTAAGCACGACTACGGGTGATAAAGTTTCATCATAATCGATATTATGAATTAACTTTTCTCAATTAGTCTTGCTTAATAATCATGCACCTTGCGATCCATGCCCGTTTTCTCCAAGAAAACTCTCTTTCCACCTTATGGTTTTTAAGTCTTAGGGTAGAACGATCAAGTTCCAAACTTAATTATCATACATGGATTGCACTCTAGACTTCAACACTCCTCTAAGTCCGGAGTGGACATTGCATCTTGATAGGTAATAGGTAAATCATTCGCAATGATATCTTCCTTAGAGTAGCAAATGATTTTTACTCTAAAGGGCGTAAAATTAATATCATTAAGTTATCCTATGAAAATACATTAACTAGATTTAGGTGTGATTTTGTCCAAGACAATACTTTTCATAAAAGTGTCACATCTCAAATCTTTATGAAAGACAAAACCGGTTTTCTTTCATTCCATATCTCATATGATATTACGAATCTCCTTAGACGAAACTCAATTTAGTGTAAGCGCAGCTGTTTCCAGCATATGATCCAGAAGGTTAATTAAAGATCAGTTTGACTTTATTATGAGGTGAAGAACAGCAGTTTGCAGACAATCTGCAGATTTCTGTAAACAGGAGCCGTACGGCTCATCCCTAGGCGTACGCCTAGTTTGCAGCCGTACGGTTGTTATTTTCAGATTCTGTTTTTCTTATTTTGCAGACTTTCTATGGAATTCTCACAAAGTACATGGTTCAAATATTTATTACTTTGATCAGATCAGAGTACATCAATACTTTTGCCATGAGTTATCTAAATACTTTCTAGCATTGTTACTTTAATGAAATACATACATCATACTCCCTCCATCCCATCCGAAATAGGATTCTTGGCCCCGACACGGGGATTAAGGAATAATAATCTTTTATTATAAAAAGTTGTTTGAAAAGTAGGTGTTGTGAGTATGAAAGAAAGAGAAAATGGGTGGGAATAATAAATGAAAAGTTGTTGTGAGTATGACAAGTGGGTCCTACTAATAAAAAAGTAATAAAAGGTTTCCATTTTGGGATGTCCTATTTCGAGTGGGACACCCAAAATGGCAAAACGTCCTATTTCGGGTGGGACAGAGGGAGTATGTATTAGTTCAAAAGAGTACTTACCTTTTACTACTATTAGTAAGAGGTGTCTTAATCAATTTCCAAGATTCACATATATCATATGATTTGAAATCATGTGAATTTAAAAGTTCGTCCCATGGAATTTTAGATATGTGTTTCTTATCATAGTCAAAATGTCATAATTAAACCTCTAAATAGTTATATCATTGAATCCTTAGACTTGAGATTATTACGATCTTCCATATAGTGGAGATCATGTTTGACATATTCAAACGTTACTCTTAACCAAGTAATTATAAAATATATGATTTTCATGATCAAAGCTATGTAGGGAAGTGTAATAAGTTAAGATGGGATTTGTCCCTCTTCGTGAGAGATGTCAAGCTTGCCCCTCGATGAATAGTATTGATGAAATGTATGGTCGTGCTCAAATGAATTGATATGATCAATGTCATTTGTATAATCATCTATTTGGAATCGAGAGAAGTATTGGGCATTATAAATTGACCATTGACCATGGCTTAATTGGGTAGTCATGATGGCTTTGCTAGAGTCCGCTCATGATTTATGTTATTAAATGGTTTTGATCACATTGCCAACTTAATATAATCCTATGGGGTCACACACAAAATAACGAATTCAAAAGGGCTAAATTGGAAAGTCTTAAAATTGGATTTTAAGAGGAAATCCCGAACAGTAAAGGACCCGGGCGGACCAAGGGAATGACCCGGCTGGACACTGGTCATGATCCGGGCAGACCTTAGTCCATAACCGGTCGGACCTTAAGGGATCCGGTCGGACCCTAGGTGCTACCCGGGCGGACCTTTGGCTTGACGGGATTTCGATTTTTTGACTCTGAGTTTTGACAGGAATTTGACTTTCAAACCTAAACTAGTTGGGTTTTAAAAGTATAAATACCCCTCTCAAAACCCTAGGTCAGTAGTGATTATTGTAATCAAAATCAAAAGCCTCCAAGAGAGAAAAAATAGTCTTCTTCATCCCTCAAGAATAAGAACCCTAGTTTTCATATAGCCTCCATAATAGAAGTGTATTCTATTGGATCTAGCAATCCAGATCAAGAAGGTGTTCTTGATATTCGTTCGCGTGTGGATAAACATAGAGGGCGTTGATCTCAACTCCTCCAAGATCGTGATCCAAGATTTGAGGTCGTGTTCCTGCGATCGTGATTCAAGAGGCGCGAAGAACAAAGATTGAAGATTCAAAATTTTAAATCATCATCGCGGTTAGTATTCTAAATTCAACTCCGTATTAATTTAATCATCTTGAATAGATCTAGGCTTTTTGGGTTTATTCCGCTGCGCATGATTGTGCAAAACCCAACAAAAAATTCAATTGATGTCAGAATTTTTTTTCTTTGAAAAGTCCATTTATCATAATAGAGCAATTTTTTTTTTTTTAATTTGAATAATAAATATAAACTATTTATGATAACTACGGTGATAATTAAAAGAATTCAAGTAAAAATTTGAAAAATAGTTTATTAATCATATTAGAGGTTGAAAATATCATCATCCGCCTTACCACATGCGCTACTTACACTTTTATCAAAATATATCACATATAATACATATTTAAATAAGAGAACAAATAAAAAATAGATTAAAATTATTTATTAAAATGGACGGTAGTCACTTGTCACAACGTGGGTCCACCCCTGATAGTGGTTCAGGATGTCGATACGCAAAAGACAAAAAACCATCTATTTTACACTTGATTGCAACAAAAGGCACATTTTGGGATCGAATTATAAGAAATATATTGGTGGGAGCTATTTAAGGTATCTAACCGTAGGAAGAAATTACAGGAAAGAAAAGAAATTACAGAATAAAATACTAAATAGAATTAAAACTAAAATTAAATGAAAACAGAAATTGGGGATAGCAAACTGAAACCGATTTCTTTGTGCCGATCCGTGTGTTAAACACACTGTCATTAAGACTTATTCGTCCCCTCACCAATGGTGCTAGAGGTTGTTGATAGACGCTAGTCTCCCAGGATAACTCGCACGAACCGGACGATTCCCAGCACCTTGAGACTCCGGCGAATTGTATTGTGCCTGGACAATATCACCACTAAATGCAATATAGGAGGCGAAAGGAAGAGATGGTCAAAAATGCAATGAAAGGATGGATGTGGATATTGTTGGAACACTTTTTGTGTATCTTTTGTGTTACTTCTATATCTCATCACAAATGGTTTTTGCTACTTTTATAATCCAACCAAGAACCATTCAATTTCCCAAATTAATTAAATGATAAACTCAATCCATAAATCTTTTATTAATTTTAGAGATAAGGCTAGTCACTTGACATTCTAATTCAAATGAGATGAACTAGTCACTTGACATTCTAGTTCAAATGGGATGAATCATTTTCCCAATTTCAAGCCTTAAAGTCTTATTCATCCAAACACAAAATCGGACAAATAAATACATTATCTCAATGTTCTCATGGATCTAGACACAAAACCACAATTAATTTTTTCATTTGACAAAATATTTATCACGAAAATAAATCATATTTCCTTCACAAAATACATATTTTTCCAATAATCCCCCACATAAAGGAAATGATGAGGAATTTGGTGATAAAATCCAACAGTTGAAAACCTGCATAGGATAGGTAGGGGTTTCCGTTTGAACATTCCCTTGTAGAAGCATACTTATTCTACTTGCTAATCAGTAGACACGATATCCTTGAACTGTTCAGCTTTTTGTGTAGCCAATCATATACTCTACACAGGTATATCCCTAAAACAATTCAATTCACATAGTTGTGTCCATTTATGGCCCTGGAACACAATGTCTGGTTCTGTGAGAGGGTCTAAGATTGAGCCTCATACAATTCTCTTCGTAGCGGCCCCAATTCTCTCTCACATAGGTGATTCTTCAGAGTAACCAGTTTTACTTCACATAAGAATCATTAAAAGCCATAGGCTTAACCTCATTCATTTCGAGATGTCACTTTTAGGAATGGGTATGGATTTAACCCCCCACAGTGACACTACAAGTCTTTTAACAGTTAGGTTCTCTCTTTGAGCCTAGATCTTGGGATCTCCAGTCAGCTAGGTTGGGTTTTCTGCTGTGTTTAACTTCTCAGAGGCTTAAGGCCCATTCCCTTTGTCAATCTTTCAACTTCCTCTCTATTTAACCCTTTGGTTAACGGATTCGTTTATCATTTGACTTGACATAGTCAAATTAGTAGAGAGTAGTTCTAATGGTTTTATGTATTTGACTTTCATGTCTAGACCTACCATTATACATAATGCTTTGTGTTCTATCAGTCATCAATTGACTTCGAGCAATACATCCAATTGCTAACACAAGCTTCATCGTTTGGAATATCTTCTATAAATTGGAGTAGCCCGTCGGCTTTTTCACCATATTTATCTATAGCTATAAATTTTGATTCCACTATGGATCTATTTATAACTTGTTTCTTTAGAAGATTTCCATGATATAGTTGTTCCCACTATAAGAATACGAATCCACTCATAGACATTGAGTCTTTGATTTCGTATATCCATGTAGCATTACTATATTCTTCAGATACCAATAGATGTCTAGTGTAGAGTAATCCTTGATCTCGATTGTATCGCAAGTACCTTAGCACTCTCATTATACATTTAGGATTACTAGTGTACCAATTCACTAGACCTCCAATAATTCTAGAGTGTTCAACTTGAGAAACAACGTCACCTCTATTTTTCAATAGATGTTGACTCATGAATATTAGGTTTGAGCCATTGCAAAATTATCCTTGCTAATTTCTCAAGAATTATCCATTAGATTTCTTAGAAATTTTTACTTCAAGGATAACATCCGCTAAACCCATATCTCTTGACCTTTCCGAAACTTTTAAGAACTATATCATAACTTTCTTAATGCAAATTCATGAGTTCTTCTTGAAGTTTTAAATCCAACGGTCAAATTAGCTAAACTTCTTTCAAGTTCAACATATCTTCGATAGATTTAATCAACACTATGACATTTCCATTCATGTCATTTTTTATTAATCCACTTTCTTTCATGGTAAAATCAAGCTTTTGATGTCATTATTTTGTGCTTGTTTCAAGTCATCTAGTGACTTTACTAACTTGCACACTTTACTTTGATCTATTTCATTTAAAGCATCACTTGTTCATTTTTCATGAACTTGGCATCAGTACATGATTTCCATTTATTTCAATCTTGGTTTTATATATATTCAATGTCAATAAATAATATATAACAACCCTATGAAAACTCATTACTTACATACTTCACCATCTTGTACCCTAATATCCATTTTGTTGATGTTGGACTTTCTACTTTGCGAACCACCCCCACATTCACAAGTGTACGTAGGCCTACGTTTCCATACTTCATATGGAATTTACATTGTTTTTTTTGGGTAACCTATTCAATAGGTATTCAATTTTCAAAGTAGACTCACCCTCCCCCCCCCCCCATATTTGTGTCAGTCCTAAATATAACAACAATGCTATTATTTCTTTCATCAACACCATTTGATAGTGGTTTACAAGGTGGATATTGTATACAAATACATGTTATATACACACTATAAGCATTAGTGTTTCATCCTCACTATCTCATTTTAAAGTTATTTTCCAACTTCTCCATTCAATGAGACAATGCTTATTACATATAACAATAACATTGTTATCATTACCATGTGTTTGAACAATCTATACATGTCACAAAACATTACTATACTTAACTTGTGATAATATAGTTCAACACACATTTCACATCTTGTTTGAATCCCTTTTTGAATGAGGAAATGTGATTCAACTAAAGAGACTTATTCTCATTATTGATCACTAAATCAACCCATCGGTTGATACAATTTCTATTTCATTAATTCAAATCATGGATAACTCATCGGTTGATACAATTTTTATTTCATTCATTCAAATCATGAATATTATCCTTGCTGACACCCACTGTTGTCAAGAAAGATATATGCATGAATTAGTTTTGGCTTTTCAAACAAGCTTGACTTTTAAAACAAATTTGATTTTTTAAACAAGCTTGACTTTTCAAACAAGTTCGATGCTTCAAACATGTTTGTCTTTCGCACAAATTCTACTTTTCAGACAAATTTTGACTTTTCAAGTAAATTTGACCTACTTTGTATTTGTCATAAGCATTTTGGTATGATCTACCACATTTGCTTTTGCCATAAGTAGTGTTAACAACTTCTTCTCTGAAACTCTATTTTCTTTCCAACAAAGATGAATAGCAAGCATCTCAACTTTCATTTCAATTCATTTACTTTTGAGGTGCTTCTTGAATCTTTCCAAGTAAAAAGTAATTTCTCAATTTGTCACTTGAAAAATTTCACTTAACACCATCCATTCGGCATGGATTTCATAAAAGACTATTTCAATTCTTCTATTTGACTTTTTACGGTCTATGGAGTCTAATATTTAAAATATGAAAATGACCTACAATTAATCATTGCACCCGCATTCTCAATTTTATATTTGTAGTCTAAATACCCCCACAATTCTTTTGCCATTCCTCTTCTCTCTAAACACTGTAAAAAGAATCAGAGAGCTCATTAAGAACATAGTTCTTGCAAATGAATTTTCCATGCTTCCATGATAAGGGCAAAAGAAATTCACATGCTTCAACCTCACTCATGGCTTAAACATCCATCTCATTTCCACCAAACTTTGTATGATCTTCTTTAAGAAACCTCACTAAGTTCAAGGTGATCAAGTAGAACATATTTTGTTATCATCACTTAAAGTCGAGACCAACAATATTTTCTAACTTCTCACTAATATGAGTAAAGTACTAGGAACAACCACATTCCTTTAAAAAAAAATGTCTCCACGAAAGGAGCTTTCCCCAAAACATTGGTTTTAATTTAAAACAATTAAACACCAAACGATTACTTTGTTGTTACAACTATAACTATCTACCTCAATTAGAGAATTTACTGCAAAATAAATTGTTAATTCATAGAAGAATTCACACAATTTATTACTTGTAACAACCATTATAAACATCTTAATTTCTTATTAAAATTTTAATTAGAGGTCAACTATTCCAAACTTTAAAGGTCTCATCTTGGAGTACCTCAGATTTAGAGAAAGTTAATTTCTCATTCACAAAATGCACAAATTCTTTAGAAGTCCTTCATCTAAATATTTGTGTCATTTCTCATCATCAATAACAATAGGATTTAATAACTTCTTTCAAGAAGTCCTATTGTTTCTATCTTTATGATTTTTTGTCACTATTAAAAATAATAAGCTTTAACAACTTCTTTCAAGAAGCCTTATTATGTTAATTTTTTGTGACCTTTGTCACCATTGACCATAATAGGTTTTAACAACTTCTTTCAAGAAACCCTATTATCTTCGTCAATGTAACGTTAAAGACTTAATCTTTCAACGTTTTTAGTTCCAGCGAACTCTCTAAGACCATCTCCAACAGTTTTTGCACCAAAACACTAAAATGGTGCAATTTCAGCAACAAATATCTTCTTCCATCTCCAACAACTTACTTCAAATATTGCACCAAATCAGCATATTCTCATAATATTCCTTATCATTTCATTTAATTAAAACATTAACCATTAAACATATATTATAATTATTATTAAATGATTCAAATTACATTATATTATATAATTAAGTAATTAAATAAGAAAATAATAAATATAAATTAATATATTTAAAATACAAATACATAAGAAATAAAATACTAAATTTGATAATTAAATCAAAATGCTTCAAAACACAATTGTTGTTATTTATTTTTCTTAAATATTGATTATTCATTTTGGGACTTTGGGACGGAGAAAGTACTAATTCCAAAGACTAAAAATGTACCCACCGCCACCCCGACCCGCCCTAAACATCCGGCAAGATCTGCAACAAAAATATCTCAACCCAGACTAAAAATCCAAAGACAAACACACTCAGCCTCGAAACTGCCATCAATGGCCTCTCACAGTCCCACCGACGGTTCTATGTTACCCGTCTTTCATTTTTTTCCACTTGCCCTTCTCTCAATCAAGCAATTGGTGATTTGTTTTTTACCCAGATTTACAAGAATATCTTGATTTAGATTTGGGTTAGCCTAGATCTGCCATTGGTGATTTTTTTTTTTTTTTTTTTTTTTTTTTTTTTGTTCTGTTGAGCTTGAAGATGGGTTCTAATGGTTAGAGATCACTTTTCTTTTTGAGTTATCTCGAAATTTACTTTAATTCATATATTCTCATGTTAAAATCAAATGTTTTCTTCGGTTAAATTTGTTTTTTATGAAGATGCGCGTTAGAGATTTAAATTTGTCAATTTGTCCACCCTCCTATTTTCACGAAAATTAAGAAATAGTGAAAGTGATCTAAGTGTTGTGAATATAAAAGCAAAGTATGAGAGAGAAAGAATGGAAGAAAAAAGTAAGTTGATTGGTGTTGTGTGAATATAAAAGTAAAGTAGGAGAAAGAATGAGTGGAAGAGAAAAGTAAGTTGATTGGTGTTGCGTGAATATAAAAATAGCTAGGAAAGAGAATGAGTGGGGGAAAAGTAAAGAGAAAATATTGGGGGAAACTAGTTCCTCCTTAAGTTATAAAAAGTCTTGTTTTTATAGGGTTTAAGGTTTAGGGTTTGGGGTTTTAGGTTTAGGTTTTAGGGTTCATATTTAGGGTATAAGAGTAAAAAACATGACTTTTTATAACTTATGCAGGAACTAGTTTCCCCCAAAACATTTTTGTCATTTTAGGAAGTGGACATATACTTTGGGACAAACTAAAAAGAAAGATGGACATATACTCTGAGTGGGTGGGACGGGGGAAGTAATAGTTAAGTAACCAAAATACTCTTTACGTCCCATAACTATGTGGACAAATTGACATTTTAGGTGTCTCATTGATAAGTTACACTTTCCTAAAATGACAAAGAATCTTTACTACTCATTCACTAATTCTCTCTCCCACTTTATTTTTACACTCACAACACCAATCAACATATTATTCCATACCCCACTTTCTCTCTCATATTTCATTTTTCACACTCAGACTATCCACAATGGGGGTATGAAATGGTGTATGAAAGTGGGGGGAGGTGTATGAAACCATTGTGGGGGTGTATGAAATTTGGGGGTTGAATTTTGGGTATGAATTTTTTCATACCGGTTGAAATGGAGAGGGAGGCTGGCAACTTTTGCACGTGGCGGGCTGTCACTGGCTGGGCGGCTGGCGCGTGCACCACACCGCCCGACAGGGCGCGTGTGATGCAGGAGGGGCGCTTTTTTTTTTTTTTTTTTTCTCTTGTGTTGGCCACGTGTCTCTCACTCATTAGTCCTTTTAATTTCGGATTTATTTTTTTATTTATTTCAATTGTTTGAGCAGAAAAAAAAATTGGGGCCAAAATTCAGCATTTTTTTTCCCTATTTTTTTTGTACAATTATTTAATTGCAAAAAAAATAGTGTAAAATATTATTTTAATTATAAATTATTATTATTATATTACTAATCATAAAAATAGAGAATATATAAAAAATAAAAAAGATATAAAAGTAGTGGGGTATAGAATGATGAGTGGGAGGGAGATGATTTTTTTTTCAACTTACCATTGTAGGGGGTTTGTATGAAAGGGGTGTATGAAAGATGAGGTGGATAAGATAAAGTGTTAAAGTGGGTGTGGAATTTGGAGAGGTTGTATGAAACCATTGTGGGTAGTCTCACAACAACTACCCGCTACCATTCATCACTTGATTCCCGTGTAAAACTCATTTTATCCACATTGTTATGAGACGGAGGAGTATTTTTGGACTTTTTTTCTTTTTTTTTTTACATCTCGGGTCGTGTAAATGGGGAAGGGTTATTCGTGATTTGCAGTTTTTTTTTTTTTGAGCAAACAACAAGTTCAATTGCATTAATAATATGAAAAGAGATGGCACTTCACAAAGGCCGGAGGCTCACCCCAAATATCCATAGTAGATTTATTTCTTAACCTAAAACAAGGACAATTCCGATCTAAAGTTTGAGACACTCGGATTCTACTCCATGTATAACTTGGACACTGCCTTAATTCAGCATTCAAGAAATCCCCTATATGGTAATATATTGCGTTGAGTACTTGACATATAGTATCCGGGTTGACGGTTAACGTTCACCATATATCCCAAAATCTCTTAACCATCCCTGGTGCAGCAAGAACAACGGCATCTTCTTTGTTTTGAGATGAAGCAAGATTCGGCATTGTAGATTGCATTGCAATTGGAAGATACAAAAGCAAACAAACAAACCAACAAACAAACACAGAAACAAACAAACATAGGCTCTCACAATGGAGAGAAATCCACGGCTCTCACGAAGGAGAGAAATCAATTACGTTTAATATATAATTTCGTGATTTGCAGTTAAGGGGTAGGATGGATAATTTTTACTTATTTATTTATTGTATCATAGAGGGGAGTATTTTTAAACCCACTTCAATTAATAATATATTTGAATATATACACTTATTTTTTAATTTTTATGCATTTTCAAAATGGTATAAGGTATTTCAGGACTGAGAGAGGAATTTTATTCCAAATAATGACTTTTTAAAAATTTATATACCCAAATAACATTGAGAAGAAAGTATGTACCACAATAGCATTTTCTCCAAAACCGGCTTTTAAAAATGAATTCGGCACTATTACTACCGTTTTCAACTTTTGAAAAGGATTATTAGTTAGTTAATTAAGATTAGGGTTAACGAAAATTAAGGTTAGGGTTAGTTAATTAAGATTCGGCACTATGACTACCGTTTTCAACTTTTCTTATTTTCTTTTTTTGGTCTGTTCCAATTTAAGATTCTTAGTTGCTTTATTCCATAAATAGAAAATAATGAATAGTGCTTTGGAAAATCTTGCCCTCAAAAAGTTCATTTAATTTTTTATTTTTTTTTAAAAAAAAACATTGCTTACCCAACTTACTTTCACTCACTTGCTTCATGAATACTGTTTTGGACATTTATATCATTCATTCTCTACTTTTGGCTGACTCATTTCCTTTGTTTTTGCATTGGTTTCTTAATAAGCGTGCATAGTCAAACTAAAAACCTTAAATTGGGACGGAGGGAGTAACTCGGTATTGTAAGTACCGTTTTCCTCTTGGAAAAATCTGCCAGCTTTCCTCTTGGGAATTAAGGTTCGAGTTTGTGCTTAAAATACACTAGTGTTACATCCATGCGACGCAAGGACCGTTCCTATTAATTTAAAAGATTGAAATTAAAATAAATTTAACGGAAAAATAGAAGTTTTTTTTTTATACATTATTAAAACAGTAATAAATAAATAAATCCATTTTTTTACTCAAAGTTCCATCGCACTAATATCTAAAACTTGTTTTAATCCATTGATGTAAATCAAAACCTCTGTGCATAAAAAAAGTTTTACACATCTTTTAGGATAAAACAAGTTTTTCACAAGACTGAAGGGAAAAAAAACAAAAAAAAACTGGTAGTTGTAGAACCAATTTCAATTAAAATGGGCACCCACAATACCTTTTTTACTGAGCCCAAATCCTTAACCTAATTAACCTAAGACAAAGACTCATGTGAGAACACTCCAACCCGTCTCATGGGTGAGACGGGTCATTTTTTTGACCCATTACCCGACCCACAACCCTGCTCCAGGACCCATGGGGGGGACCCTGCCACGTGGCAGCCCCTCATTGGCCGATTATTATTACTTATTTTTTAAAATTTTTATAATTTTTTTTTGGTTTTTTTTCGGTTTGTGAAAAGTAATAGTTACCATCTCTTAAAGTAATAGTTACCATCTCTTAAAGTAATAGTGTTTTTCCTATGTTTTCTTCATTTGCCAAAAGTAATACTTATTATAACTAAAATGTAACAAACGTGTTATTTATATGTAATAGTATTTGTACATAATTGTAATACATATGTATAGATATCTATATGTTTTCAAACAATAAGTTACAATTGGGTCAAATTTATCATGATACATGTAAAAGTATTACATTATTTATAGAAATCTGTTACAATTTCGTCAATCAAAGTGTTACATTTACTTGTATAAACTTACTATTACATTCATATACATAAGTTATTACTTTTCAAATGTTATTTTCTTTTAAAAAATAAAATTTAAAATACACATTATATTACATTTTAGCTAAAGCACTATTATATTTCAGCATAGATGATTATTACATTTATATATTGTTTGGGTTACATGTAATTATATTTAGTATTACATTTGGAAAAATGGGTAAAAACGAGCTTTTGTTTTTTTAAAACAAGTATTACGTTTACTTATGACAATGTTACTATAAGAGATGGTAACTATTATTTTTTGCTAAACCACTGAAAAGCCGGAAAAAAATATAAAAACTCAAAAAAATAAAAATTCCGGCCAATGGTGTGTTGCCACATGGCGGGTTCGGCCCATGGGTCATGGGGCGACCCATCTCATGCATGAGACGGATCCCCTTGTTCTCATGGGAGACCACCTCTTAACCTAATTGCTAATTGAAAACGGCATATTGCAAGTGACGTTTTTTTTAATGGCAATTAGAGATTAAAAAAAAAAAAAAAAAAACACGGTAGTATGACTACCGGTTTTAGCTTGAAAACCGTCATTTTTAATGCCGTTTTTAAAGGAAAGTATTACATAGTTTCAAATGGACGTTAATTTGGTATATACTTTTCTAAAAAGTATTTTTTTGGAAAAAACCAAAAAAAATCGGGAGAGAGTACGCCACCATTTTAAGTAATAAAGTAAATTAAAAACTTAAAATTGAGACATAACAAAAAAAAAAGTAATAACCTTAAATTGAGACTCACGTAATACAAAGTACAAACTAAGGAGTCGCCTGATTAGGGAGAATTCAAAATATTAAATGGTCAAACATTATTAGATTTTTTTATTGAATTAATTTGTATTTGTTAATTCCATCCTCTACTGCAAAAAAAAAAAAATAAATAAATAAATTGCTTTTTAATGAAGAGTGAGTTCCAAAAAAAAAAATGTTATTAATTTATTTTGAGATATCATAAGTACTCTATTCCTTCCGTGTAAATTTTTTTATTTGAGTGGCATGGAAATTAAGAAAAATTGGAAGTATGATAAAGTGATGACACAAAAATTACTCACGATTAATTTTAAATTAAATATAGCGATAGTTTTATGTGATAATAAATATTTTACATTTTTTATATGGTTATTTTTTCATTTGTTGGTCAAAATGTATGAATATACTACCTCCGTCCCAGCTCAATCTGCACTGTTTGATTTTTCTGGTCAATTTGATTGAACTTTGACCTTAATTTTATGAAAATTTATACTCCTTCCGTCCCACCTCACCTGACACTCAAGAGGTGGGCACAATAACTAAGAAAAAAGAATAAAATAAAGAAAATATGTGATAGAAAATGAAGAGAGAGAATGAGTGAGGTAAATAGTAGTGTTGGTTGAGTAAATTGAGTGGTGAAAAATGAAGAGAGAGAATGAGTGGTGGGGTATAATGAATATAAAATTATAAAAAATATGCTATTTTAGGACGTGTAAAGTAAGCTGTGACAGACAAAAATGGAGATAAATGTCAAGTAAGCTGAGACGGAGGGAATATCTCTATGCAATTTTGAAAGATGTTATTGATATTATTGCTAACAATAAAACAATAACAACTTTTAAATTTGTATAATAATAGCTAGATTTTTATAATATAATGGTCAAAGTTCGAATGATTAATCAAATGAATAGTAAAAGTGCACATTAAGCTAGGACGGATGTAGTAGTATTTTTGAGTTGATACGACCGCTTTAACAGAGTGAAGGAGTGAATATTTGGGGCCAATATTGTTTTCTTTTTGCTTGATTTATTAATACATTATTAAAACATTATTTTTATTTTTTATGTTTTTATGGATTTAAATTTTAAATTAATACTCCCTCCGATCCCAAACTAAGGTTCTTACTTTTTTTTTTGGTTTGTCCAAACTTTTTGGTTTGTCCAAACTAAGGTTCTTAGTTGCTTTATTACCTTAAATGGACAATGAGACGCACTTGTCATTGTGACAACAAAAACTTTCTACCCACTTTTTCTCTCATACTTTCTCATACTTTAATTTTAATACTCACAACATTTACTTTTCCTTATTTCTTAGTAAAGTCAAACTAAGAACCTTAGTCGAGACGGAGTTATTAGAGTTATTAAGAAGTTATTTTATCCCGGTGTATCGCACGGGGTACTGCTGGTTGATCTAAGTATTATGGAACGGATGAACTTGAGTATATTACCCGCCCAAGATTTCCAGAGAGTTCTCTGTTAATTTGGTTGGCACAAGCATTTGATCGAACATGTTGAGTGCATCTAATAGCCATAGCCATAGCCATAGCCATAAATTTTGGTTTAGATTGAGAGAGGAGGAAGATGATTTTGCCTGTTGTGAAGTTAGGAACACTCACTATAAAGACAATTGCTAAACCCTTTGCTAATCGTCTGAAGAAAGAAGCTGGTTTGCATCCTAAATTCCGCCAAGCCATCATCAACATCGCCCAGGTCCCACCCTTTTAACCCTAAACCCAAATTGTTACTTACTCGATGGTTGATCTTCTTTGACTATTTTGTATGAATGTATTTGTTACCTACTTGTTTTGCTTAGCTTTGTTTTTAAAATTTTACTCCCTCTCATGAAATGATATCTCATTTGCCATCTTTCATTGTCCCGAAAAGTTTTTCTCATTTCTACAATTTGGGCTTAATTGTGCATAAATACAACATGACTGGTGGGGATTTGTTTCAACATTCTTTTTAGGTTCCTCGGTAGTATATGTATGATTGGGAGTTTTTTTCTGCAGGATGATATTTATAGTTGTATCAAATAATTTCAAGATTAGGGGATTTGTTTATCATTAGCAAGAGATGCATTCTAATGTCATGAAAATGGATCACACTTGACATGACATGTGAACATGACACGTTTAAAGTGATTGATAATTAAGATAATCCAATCCATTTTAGGGTTAATGACAATTTAGGGCCTGAAGTCAAGGGGGGCGTCTAAAAGGGGCCTCGACTTTTTTTTCCTCTAAATCAGGACTCAAAATCTTTTTTTTTTTTTTTTTTTTGCAATTAGGGCTTTCTGACGGAATTCGTTAAAAATATTGTTAAGTTCCCATGTGCAGAGCACGTGATTAACTGATCAGTTAGTTTGAACTGATATTTGCTATCAAGGGGATTAACTGATCAGTTAGTATTCAATTGTGCTTTGGGAATGTGGGGCTTTTGCATTTTCCGTGTAAAAAGCATTCTGTCATTTTTCTTCATTTTGGTGGAGAAAGATGAACTCTCTGGATAGCATATCCTCATTATAGATAGTGTAGAGTAGAAAATACTCCCTTAGTCCCGTTATTTCTGACCTTCATCAACTCCAAAAAAAATATAATTATTCTCTTGAGGAGTATATGTCACCTTAGTTTAGTATAGGTCTCTTTCCCTGGATTGGCTGTGTTCTTACTGTGATCATTGGTTGCACCCTGTTTGGCACTATTTTATATATGTATATCTTTTTTATTTTCTTCGATAAGACATGAATACAGAAAACAGAGAGAGAGAGAGAGAGAGAGAGAGAGAGAGAGAGAGAGAGAGAGAGAGTAGAGAAGAGAAGAGAAGAGGGAAGAAGGAAGAGGGAAGAGAGAAACTGACCCAATTTCCTTTTTAGATGTCCTAGTTAGGTAGTCCTTTTTCAGCTTAGAACAACTAATGATGAATATCCTATAGAATTCCTTTCCTCACCCTCAGATAGATGAGATTAAATAAGGATTGATACCTGTATGATTAGTAGGGATAAATATGAAAACAAATAATCTAGCTTATCAGTAGTAATGGATTTAACATGTTCCCTAGAAAATGAGCTCTTTCAAATCAGATAATGTTTACGGGATAGAGGTAGTAGTAGTAACTGAATATGGCCGCTTCTCTACAGTACCAGTTGTCGTACCCAGCAACACAAACATCTGTTTGATGCAATACATTCATAGGAAGGATGTGTCTTTCCTTAGTTACATGAGAAGGAAGTGAGGATGCTTATGGTATTGGGGCTGTTACTTTGTCAGGATCAACTATTCATCAGTTTATGTGACTTAAAAACATGTATCCCTGTCTAACTAAATTGAGTGGAAGGTACATTTTGTGCATGGGAACCAAAATGATAATGTATCTTAACCAAACTTCACAACTAATCTATGAGTCCATTCCCTTTGAAGTTTAAATATCTACTTGTAGCTACCAATTAGACGATATAAGTTGTAGTTGTTGGACTGAGTTCTAGCTGCCTTTTAATTCTGAATAATCCTTGAAGCGTGAGGCAGCGCTAGGGATTTACCTTCATCGTATCTTTAAGCTTAGTTTGACTTCTCTTGCATCCACGTGCATATCAGTCTATACTTCAAATATACTGTTATGCAAGACTTGTTCATTGTCCGTTCTATATTTTCGTCTGTAGGTTTTATTAGTGTCCTATTACATATGGCCAGAAAATCTTAACAGCTGCACTAGTAGGATACATTTATCTCTGGTACATCGCGCTCCCAAATAGCTGGGTCATATGCGCACATTATCAGCTTTGTTCCCTAGTAGAAAAACAGCTTAGACCTTCTTGTCTGATGCGAATACCTAATCATAGGGATGATTTTTTTGTTTTGTTTTTTCCTATTATCAGGTTATTTGAGTACTGGAAAACATACTTCAATAACTGACATTGGTTTCACATGTTCTCTTTGCTTGGTGCACCTTCTGTAATATGAAGCATGTAATGATGCAGTGTTTCCTATAGTATTCGTTTTTCATCATGAAAAAAGTCCACTATTTAGCTTGAATACAGCATCGGATTGTCTCTAAGAGGAGGAATGTGATCAAAATAGGCTTCATATTTTTTCAAACAATAATTAGATGGCTCCCAAATTGTTAATCATAAAACTATATTAGGATTTCCAACTTTGTGATAAAGCATGGTCCTTTGTTGCCCTTGGCCATACATCAGCGGAGTGGAACCTTTGATCTGTGTACAAATCTGCCTTCGTACTGGGGGATGCCTTCCTTATTACTGATGATTCTCAGTTGTTTACCAATGGGCTTTCCTACTTCCAAATAAGATGATTTAACAAAGCACGGGGAAGTATTACTTCATGCAGTGATTAGTTGTGTGCGACTTAACCATGTCAAAATTGATTTCTGCTTGGCATTATTACTAATCTTTTGACGTCATCTTTATCTAATACTCCCTCCGTCCCAGTTTAAGGTTCTTAGTTTGACTTTACACGCTTATTAAGAAACTAATGCAAATTTGAGTCAACAATAGTAGTATGTGGAGGATATAATTGTCAATTCATAAAGCAAGTGGGTGAAAAGTAGATGGGTGAGTGATGGTTTTCTTGTAATATATGAACTTTTTGAGGACAAAAATGTCCAAAACACTATTCATACTTTGCCATTTAAGGATTAAAGCAACTAAGAACCTTAAACTGGGACATACCAAAAAGGAAAGTAAGAACCTTAAACTGGGAAAGAGGGATTACTATCTTCCCTTAAAATGTTAAGAGTTGTGTAGAATTATTTGAAAATAATTTATTGATTATATTTTAGGTCCTAGACCTTTACGGGCTTGAGCCTAGATGTTCATACACTCTTTTTTATCGTGTCCGGTTATGCTATTCCATTCTTTGGAGAAATGGGTTAATGCACTAATTCTTTATTTTCGGGATTAATCTTGTCTGTGAACGTCTCCTTGATTGTACCTCCTTCATTTGGTTGTAGAGTAGCAGTACTTTTCACGTATCTAATTCCTAATGGGCTCTTTTGTGCATTCCTTATCTCATCCTTTTTGTTTCAGATCCTGATTTTGCATGGACACCGTATAAGGGGTTTGGGGCTGTCAATTTTATTTTTCAATTAATTGCCTTGTGGCTGATTTGTTTAGACGAGCACCCCTTCAATTTATTATTATCGTAGGAGGTCATTTGCAGCTAGTTCTGCTCGTCTTTCCTAGAAAACATTGGATGGGTAAACCTGGAATATATCACGCTGCTCCAATAGTTCTTGTTTCCTCGCATTTTTTATGAGGTGGGAATATCATGGTAATTGTGACCGGGGAATTTTTTGGGATGGGAAGCAACTTCTTTGTCTACCCATTCTTGGTCATTCTTTTTATTTTTATTACTCCAAAAGTCCCTTTACATTGATATTCGATTTGTGGATTATTTGTATTGGGATTCTGCACTGAACTCTCAGCTTACAAAATCTCATACATCTTCTGTATTTGCTTTTATTAACACTTTGGGGGTTCTAAGTCATTGAATTCTCAGTTTAACGAATCACATAACATAGAGATAATAAGGGGAATCATTCTCATGATCTCTTGCAAGCTCTTGGCCTTCACAGGAGTTCGTGGATCAGGACTCCTGGAAGTTTTATTTGTCAGACTATCATTCTTCTTGGTCTAGTCTGTTTCTTCTCTTCTTCTGGAAATCATAATCATGGGGAAACTCAGTACTAACAACCCCAGCAACAAATGCAACCTACTTTGTCCCCAGAGCTTGGGAGTCATTTAGCATATCTTTGTTAACTTCTCGCTCGTGGCAGTAGAAGCTTTGTCAATGATCGGAAAATGGCGTTTAACCTAAATTTTTCTTGTTGTAGCTTTACAACATGGAGCTGTTAACTAATCCTTCTCAAGCAACAGAGTGAATGACTAGCTGTATCCAGCATTATCCTGTCCATTATATTGGCAGAAACGATTTCATATGCTTCACCTTTCAAATTTCATTATTTATGTACCTCATAAAATAGTTTGATTTATCATTTGAATATTCCGTTAATCATTTTTTGTTCTTATAAGTAAGTGAACACTTTCGTAACTGGACTTCAGTACTTTCCTGATGCACATCATGAAGGTACTCCCTCCGTTTCGGAATGCATGTTGTTTTAGGAGTTAAATTTTGTTGCAAAATATTTGACCCTTTACTATTATCTAGGAATCTTTACTCTTGCAGTTTACCAATTATACCCTTATTATGATTGTGAATTATCAACTTGTATTAGTATTTAATTATCTAGGTAATTGTATTATTAATTATTTTAGGGGTGCATGAGTCTTTTTCACTTGCATTAATTGCATTTCTTTACATACTTGGTCTAAAACGACATGTATTTTGGAACGACGTGAGTGTTTATTCTTCTTTGTACAAGTGAATGTATATCATTCTTCTGTCCACTCTATCTAATACGTGCTCTGACCTAATCGAAGAGGTGTAGTTTTGGCTCTTTGGCAAATGAAATAATGATTCCTTAAATGCCCCTCTTTGAGCTGTTATGGAAAGGTGATTCTAATTTAAAAGTTGTTTCTGGTATTAAATTCCTTATGTTAAAGGTTTCCTGGAATGGAAACATAGCTCTTGAATGGAACAACCTAAAAGGAAATGTGTACCTATTTGATTGAATTTCAGGGAGTAGGATACGAGTGTCAATAAACTTACACTTCTTGAATGGAACAAGCTAAAAAGAAACCATCTTTTCTTCTATGATCTTTTATTATTTTTGGTGTTAAGGGTATTCAATTTCTAGATTTTGGGGATTGATGAATAATATCCTTGATTAGCTTTCGTTTATAATTATATTAATTCCTTGGTTAGATATTGAATTGCACTATTGAAGGTATGGCTTTGTTTGATAAGGAGACCTTTGAATGATAGATAATGAAGGCGATTGGTTTCTTTCAACTCCCCTTAGTTGCGATTCTTTGTTGTTGTTTGTTTGGGCCAGTCACTGTAACCTGTTCTACACTACCGTGAAAAAGTTGGTATTTTCTATATCAATAGTCTTCATAATACTGTGAAAATGTGTGTCCATTTTGATGTCAATGTGTACATTGAGGATATGACCTTCAGTAGAGATTACAAGCATAAAAAATTTGTCGCAAAAGCAACCATTCATTCAGGATCATGATGACAAGGGATATATTAGATTTCCCCCTAACATTAGTGACTTCTGGAGTTAGCTTGCAATCAAATTCTGATGTCTAAAGTTGCAGGTGCAACAAGCAATATTATCTATGATCTTGAATTGAAGTCTAGAATATTGTGAATTTAGTTACTTCCTCTGTCCCATTTTAAATGTTTCCTTTGACTTGTCAACGTTTTTATGAAATGTGCTTTACATGTTTGTGCATTGCTTGCTTATTGGTAAAAATGCACTAAGACTCTTTCCTCATTTAGAAAGCGACATATATTTTGGGACGAACTAAAAAGGAAAGTGTGACATGTACAAAGGGATGGAGGGAGTAATTTACTCCCTCCGTCCCAAAATGATTGTCCCATTCACCATTTCTCATTGTCCCAAAAAGTTCTTCCAATTTCTACAATTTGGGGTTAAAAGGGCATAAACAAAACATGACTATGGCTAGTGAAGCAAGTGTTCATATCCGTAAAAAGTTTTGAATAGTCAAATGAGAAGATCATTTAGGGACGGAGGGAGTATACGTTACAATGAATTAGCACACTGTTTGGATATTTGAAGCAGTGAATAGCTTATGACTTTATAAGTTTCGGTATTCATGATCCATTGAAGTTCCAATACACTCATTGCCTAGAGTACCTGAAGTTCATGCGTCTCGTCTTTATCTGCAACGGGTTTTATTAGTTATTGCTTTGAGTTGCTGTAAAACATTAAGATGAATCGTTGTTGCTGTGATTGTTTCAAACCTTGTTGGAGAAAGGAGCATTCCTCATGGATATCTTCTGCTGCTTATTATTTTTCCGTTGGATGGAAATATAGTCAGTCCATTACATTGTATACTCACCCTGTTTGCATAATTTTCAACCTATTCATTTTCTCATTTTCTGAGGTATGAATTTGTCTTTATTTTGCAGCCCGACCTCATTCTCAAAGTTAAAAAATAAATAAAAGTATATTTATACATTGGGGATTCATGTTCGTTTTCCTTTCCTTTTGTTTTTTATTTTTCATATGGGAATGAACAAAGTAACTTATGTATTCTGATTTTCTAACATGGAACAGGCAAATCATCGTTTCACAACAATCGTGCAAAGGCGCATTTATGGTCGTGCAAGCAATGTCGTTATTCGCCCATTAGACGAGGAAAAAGCTGTGCAAACTGCTGCAGATCTTCTTGGGGAACTTTTTGTGTTCACGGTAATTTTCTTTCCAAGTTTCTTTGAAAAATATGGTATCAACGGTTAGTTTGATGCCACTCTAGAGATCACTCAAGATTGACTAGGCTTATACGTAGAGGCGTTTGTAATATATGGCTCCGTTTGTTTGGAGGTAAACGTTTTCCGGAAAATGGGTTTCCCACTTTCTAAGTAAAATAACTTACGGTTCCGTAAGTCATTTCCGAAAATGTTAACGTCCTCACTCACACACCAAACTCCTCATACAACCACACGCTACCCACTCCACCTCCAACCCCACCCACTCCATCCGTCCATCCATCCCCACTCCCACCCCCAACCCTTACCTCCCACCCCCCCACCCACCCACTCACACCCCCCAAAAAAAATCTTTTTTTTTTCACTCATTAAAATTATCTTTTAGCACCTCCCCACCCCGCCCCACCCCGCCCCGCCCCGCTCCTATCCCCCAGCCCCAAAATAAAAAAATAAAAAATACTCATATTAAAATTCTTTTTTAACAACTCCCCATAATGAATTGCGAGTCGTAGGTTTCCCTACCCCCACCACCCAACCAATCCCCCCCCCCCAAAAAAAAAATAATAATAATAATAATAATCTTAATAATAATAATAAAATAAAAATATTGTTTTCACTCATATTAATGTTACTTTTTTAACACCTCCCCACCCCTGCCCCACCCTTCTTTCCCCCCAACCCCGCCCATCCCCCTACCCCCCCACTCCCCCCACCCCATCAAACTTTTTTTCTCATATTAAAAGTATGTTTTAACAACTTTCCTACCCCAAACCCACCTACCTCAACCCACCCACCACACCTACCCCACCCCGCCTTTACTCTACCCCATCCCCACCCCCGCCACACGTTGACCTTACCCTGTCCCCCTGGTCAAAATCTTTCCCATATTAAATTAATTTTTTCTTATATAAAATATTGGGTTAATTGCAATTTGGTTACCTGAGTTTTACCAAATTCTGCAATCGGTAACTAAATTTGTCAAAGTTGCGATTGGGTTCCTGAATTTGCTGAACCGGAGCAATCAGGTGTAAAATCCGTTAACTTGTTAAAATTGTAACAAAGTCGTCACATGTGCCAAACACGTGACATTTTACTGAGGTTAAAAATGTCTTTTCTTAACCAAATTGCAATTAACCCTTCGTTGTCTTCTATTTCTACCCACTTTCATCTTCCGACTCCGTCCCCACCCTCTCTCCCTCTCCAACACCCATGACGCAGTCCTCCACTCCTATGGCGCCACCTCTCCCCAAACCTCATCACCACTCAACACCCGGCCAAGTCATCTCCGTAACCTCTTTCCTCGCCATCTCTTGCAAGATCTGGAGTAGCTTTTCCGCTGGGGTAATGGCAGCGACGGCTCCGGTGTGCTCTTTCCTCTCCACAGGTCCAACCTCTAAGCAGCAGCTGACATCAAATCTGAGCCACCAACGTCGAATTGAATCACATTTCTCCCCAATTCAAAAGTCAAACTGTAAGCTACCAGAATTTTTGGCCAATAACAAAATCAAAATCACATATCTTGCTCTTTTAATTGATTTGGTTGGGAAACTGAAAAGTGGAAGAGTTTGGTGGCGGCCTTTCAATGAAAAATCAAATTAATTAAAAATACTGAGCTTCTTCTCTGGCGGCGGCCATTGATGGGGTGGGTGGAATTGAATACAGAGCTTTTCCAAACCCCCTTCCGTATTACCTGTTCCTCTCTCTATCCTCCTCATTTTTCTCTAAATCTGAACCATTTTTTCAAGGAATTATCCGTTTGTTGGTTCAATTCAGCTTGTATATGGGTGAGAGAAAGTGAGAATAACCGACTACTACGGCGGCGGCGGCGGCGGTGATGATACCGACGACCGTGTTTCTGAATGGAAGGTCGGCTTGCCTTCCGTCGACGACCTTGCTCCGCTGTGTCAAGGTCTGATTCCCTCCGAACTCGCTTCGGCGTTCAGTATCACGCCGGAATCTCACCGGAGTCTGCGTGACCTTAACCGAGACGTTGAAATGGCCTCGTTTGGTCTGGACTCCGCAACTGCACAAACGATGGTGGTTGGGTGATGAACGTGATGGAATAATTGTGTGACATATTTGCCCCCAGTAAAAGTCACATGTTTCGCACGTGGTGTCTATTTCATTAGTTTTTTAACTGACTAACGAGTTTTACACTTGATTGCTCCGGTTCAGCAAACTCAGGAACCGGATCACAACTTTGACAAATTTAGTAACCGATTGCAGAATTTGGTAAAACTCAGGTAACCAAATTGCAATTAACCTTAAAATATTTTCCGGAAAACATTTTCCTTACATTTACCAAACAATCGAAAACATACTTATGTCATTTTCCGTATAACATTTTCCGGGAAATCATTTTCTGGAAGTCGTTTTACACGAAACAAATGGAGCCTAAATGGCATTAATCCAGGGTGCAGATGTATTTCAGTACCTTGAGTTGGGTTGTTTTACAAAAATGAATTTATTTTATATTTATGTTCTTGATTAATCTTTACAGGTTGCAGGAGCTGCCGTTATTTTTGAGGTCCAAAGAAGTTCTAGAGCAGAAGCAAGGAAGGAGGAACTTCGGAAACAGAAATTAGAGGTTATTATCTATTTCCTTTCTCTGGTTGAATCAGTTTTTATTTTCCCGTAAGTCCTTGAAAAAACAGAGGGTTAATCAAATCCCTCAGCTTGTTCTCTCTATTCTTTTTCTTTTTGATTACTTCTACAGAAAGAAGGGCCAGTGGCGTATCAGATAACATTCCATAGTTTTTTTACCATGCATGTTATGCTTGTTACCTGTGCCTTCAGTTAAATGCAAAATTACTGGCGCATGATAAAATAGCGACATACCTACATGTTTGACATCCTACTTTGCAATGGCGGATCTACATAGTTGTCAGAGGGGTCATTGACCCCCCCCCCCCGGGTTTTCCCTTTTCTCCACATTAAACCTTGAGAAAAACTACAATTTTCCCTTTACACTTTGAAGTTGACCCCCCTCAAATTTTGTAATATGCCCGCCCCCCCTAAAATACGATATTTATTTTAAAATTGATGAAGTCTACTCCCTCCGCCCCATAACAATGTGCATTAAGTGAAGGATGCAAGGGAATTAAGGAATGAATAGTTGTGGATAGTTGTTGCGAGTATGACAAGTAGGCTCCAATGAATAAAGAAATATATAAATTTTCTATTTTAGGAAAGTGTGACTTATTAGTGGGACACCCAAATGAAAGTTTGTGCACATTGTTATAGGACGGAGGGAGTATATCATAGTAAAAAAAAAACGCAATACGACTTTTAATTAACCAGTGAACAATTTTAACTGACGGATAAACAATTCTAAATTGTAATAATCAATTTTTTTCTAGTGAAAAAATAGTTATTTATAAGACTCACTCTAGTTTTGCAGCCGGCTTAAATTTTATTTTCTTAATATGTTTGGCTAACTAAATTTTGCTTAGTATTTTTTGGGTCCAGTTAAATGTTAAGTATTTATTTTTTATCGTTAAATTTTAATTCTATATAAGCACTATTATATTACTGTCATCATCACTATTGTTTGAACTCATGACTGATTTTTTTTTACTAAGTGTCGTATTAAAATTTTATAAGAACGATAGAGCAAATTTTCCCCCCTTAAATTTTGACCCCCCCTCACCAAAATTTCTAGATCCGCCACTGCTACTTTGTTATCTTAGGTTTTAACCACCATTGTTTTTTAGCAGTTTTAACCATTGTACCCTGGATATATACTCACATCCCAAAATAACCTAATGTAGGATTGTTATAATTGCTAAAAGTATGTACTAGTTATCACAAGTTTTGCGGATAGTTGGTGCGTAATTAAAGTGTCTTATTTAAAAGTGCTAAAAAAACTAGTTTGGTTACCCAAGTTAACTTACTATGATGGTTGAAAATCTCGGTCTAGAACAGTTGTTTTTTTCCTTGCTGGTGTTATCTTGTGACGTGAATCCATTATAAATTATCGATCATTTTACCTGAATTTCGATCTATTTTTGTTAGCATGATCCCAGAAACAATATCATGGTTATTTTTCTTCTACAATAAGAATTAAAGTTCGTTCTGAAGTTCATTACTCATCTAAGATGCAAAAAATTGTCTTGCCGGGGTGAATCTTTATCTAAATGATTCAATACCTGTATGTTCCTTTTTAGGCAATGAAGCAAAGAGACGAAGATCTAGCAAGAGAAATTGAAGGGCTTAAGAAGAAAATTTCAGAGATTGAGCAACTTTGTAGAGGACAAGGACCAGGTACCATTTTCAACTTGAGACATGCTCATGGAACCAAAGACAAGCAAGAAAAGTCCTGACAAGACTGTCAGTCAGAAACATGACAGCATTCAATACTGTAAACGATACTCCCTCCGATCCAAAATAGCTGTCGATTTTTTGACAAATATTTTGGTTCAACATAACTGTCGCTTTTGTGTTAAAAACATTACAATTCTTCTTTAAAACCCGAGAAAAGTCAAAAAAGTGACAGCTATTTTGGCCGGATGGAGTAAGAATCTTAGCTCTTTACACAGCCAAATTCGGAGATGAAGACCATCATTAGGGTTGAAGCAGGCGCAGTTTTGACCTGGTGAGGCAGATGATCTGCTTAGCGTAAATGAGTACACTGAATTTCAAGTTATAGTGCCAATGATGGAGTACATAAAAAGAATAATGATGTACATAATGTTTTTTTAAGGTATGTACTGTACAACACTTTTGAACCTCAATAATAATACAAGGTGATAAAGCACCATTTGGTTTTACTGTTAGATAGTTTTGATGGGGATTAATCTACTGCTTACCTCTGAGGTTTGGTTAAGTATCAATAACCACCCCTTTCGTTACCTCTGAAGTTTGGTTAAATATCAATAACCACCCTTTCCTTTCACAATTTATTTCTTCAATTATAGCTAAAGTAGGGTGGGCGGGGAAATTAACCCATTTTATGAAGATTAAACAAGTTATCACCGGACTAGGGACTCTGAGACCTATCCGAGGTTTTTCGCGATTAATCACCTCACACCAGACTAGGGACTCTGATCAACATGGCGCTGAGACCTATCCGAATCACTCACTACTCATTCAGTGAGGTAAAGCTATGAAGCACATATTCGTCCAGAACATTTTCCACATTTTGATAATGGACAAGATTCACCGATAGTTGTTTGACTACTACTACCTTTGTTTTAAAATGAGTGATTTATTTCAAATTAATTTTTTATCAAAAGAAAATTTGAAAAGAAAACAGATATGACGGAGTGAGCAGACCTCAAATATAAGAAAAAGAATAAAGACAAATTATTGTGACTTTAAATAAAAGTAAAATTTAATAATTTCAATGCACAATTGGTTAGATGCTTGATATTCTTTTACCCAATATACCCCAAGTAAATATTCATTTTCAAACATAAATTGTATTTATTAGACAATTAATATGAAGGTAATTAGTATAACGCATGTTTGTTAATTATGAATTTAAAGTGATCAACTTGGAATTCGAAGAGATTTACAATCATAGAGTGACAGAAGTAGAAATGATTTTCTCCTAATAAAAAGATACTCCCTCCGTTCCAAAATACTTGTAGTTATAGGATTTTCACACAAATTAAGAATAAAAATCAATGCATGTCTGGACTAAATTACCCTTGAAATATTTCAAGTACCAAGGTAATTAAATGCTTTTACAATGACAACTACCATCATAAATAAGGGTATATTTGAAAAACAATGTCAAAGATATCTAGATAAAAGCAAAACTACGAACATTTTGGACAAATTTCAACCCCTTAAACTACATGTATTTTGGGACGGACGGAGGGAGTACTAAGTAAGGAATCAATTGACCATCCCAAACGGCTTAATTAAGATAAATTGCTTTGGTATTACTCCCTCCATTCAAATTTACCATCATTCGTTATGGGACAATTTTTAGGCACTGTTCTCATGATGAGATTACTTTAAATCCAGGAGACTTACTACCTATGTCCCAAAATAAATGTCTAAAATGCTACTCCCTCCGGTCCAAAATAACTGTCTCTTTTTGCATTTGCACAAATCTTAAGAAATACAATTATTATCATGGTTTGATGACAAAAGTTCCAACTTTACCCTATTAAGTGTGCAACTTTCTTACATTAATGTCTCACACTAAGACAATTAATAAAAGAAAACAAGTTTCAATGCAAGGCTAAAAGAGACATTTAGCCCAAAGGTGACAATTATTTTGGACCAAAATTTTGATCCAAAAGTGACAGTTATTTTGGACCGGAGGGAGTAGCAATTTCGCAATTTTATTTTGGGACGGAGGAAGTTCTTATTAGGGCTAATTGCAATTTCATAACTTGTGTTTGTATCATTTTTTGCAATTTGGTTCCCGTGTTTGTAAATGTTGCAACTCGATTCTTGTCTTTGTTATTTTGTTGCAAATTGATATTAAATCTAACGAAATGTTAGTTTTTTGACGGGAAAATAGTCATGTGCATATCACACGACTTTTTTTAAGAGTATAATTGTTATTGCAAGCGTGGGGGTGCAAGACATGTGTGTGTTAACGGCTGGTCCGTCATCACCTTCTTCATTAAACGGCAACAACCTCAACATTCCTCCACTAACGGTGGAAATAACTATCACATGATAAATACCAAATCACTCACTTTTCTCCTACCAAAAGGAGCAATTGCCTTGAACCCTTCTAGTCATTAACACCTACATTTGATAAATAACAATCATACCCTTAAAAGGTGATGTTATATGCGCATGACTGTTTTTTGTTAAAAAACTAACAATTTTATTAATTTTTATATTAATTTGCAACAAAATGACAAACATAGGAATCAGATTGCAAAAAATACAAACACGAGAACCAAATTGTAAAAGTGATACAAACACACGTTACCAAATGCAATTTGCCCTTCTTATTATTTAAGGCAAAAGTTTGTCGAATGATGCCACGGGATCTGTCTTCCCAGAATGATAACTTTAAAAAATGGAAAGGTTATTCCCAGTTTAAGTGTCAACTTAGATTTACTGCTTGATAATAATATTCTCATTTCATGATCAACAATACCATAAGATAAATATGAGTACAAAATTATACAAACCAAAAGATTCAGTGTGACATAAATATGAATATGTAGCTAATATATTTACAGCTAGAGCCCAGCTTCACCAGCATTGGCCATCTCGATCTTTAGGGCCGCCTGCAACAAAATCATGCTTCTTCAGATGGTTGACAACTCCCTGTTTCTCCTGAAAAGACCATTCAGGTTTTAGAATGACATGAAAAGTAAGTCGGAATTTCAGTACTATACTCCTGCTAACAACTCTCTCCGTCCCAAATGTGAAAACGATCATCCTATTTTTTTTCGCTATTACTATCAATGAACTTTGAGCAATAATTTAAGTTCATTTAATTATACTAAAAAAATTCTAAAACTTATTATTGATACACCGTCAACAATACTATCAGTAACAAGTTTCAGATTTTCATTAGGATAATCAAACCAACCCAAAATTATTGCTCAAAGTTCATTCGTAGTAACGGCAATAAAAGCGGGAAGACCATTTTGGGATGGAGGGGGTAAAACACACAATACAATCATAGGGAGGAGGGGGATTGGCTGTTAAAGGAAGGGAGAGATTAATCATCTTGATTCTAGTTTAGTCATGGTTACGGGTTAATTTGACGATGTTTCCATTCTAAATTTCTATATTACCAACACCAAATCTAAATCATTTTTATTATTAAGGCAGATGAGTAAATAATAAGGTTCAAAAATTAAGTTTCCAAAAATCAAGGGCTTGGAACTTTTACACATCTCCCAACTTGATTAAAAAAAAAAAAAAAAAAAAAAAAACTAAGGGAGGACTCTGAAACTACTTCCATTCTAAGATGCTCGGACTCTCCAATTTACCTCCCCATACCCCTGTTGACACGACATGACTTAGGTGTGGATGTGCGTGTGGTCGTGACTATTTTACACTACATTTAGTTTAAAATCTTAAAATTTGGAGGATCCGACACTCGGATCCGTATTTATATCAGACACTCGTACCCAAATTTGAGCACCATAGCTTCCATATTCGATGATAGATAGTGAGAATAGCAGCATGCAACTATTTTCGAAGTAAAAGTGGCTAATGTCAACTAAAAAGAGAGTGGCAAAAATAAAAAAATGGCGAGAGTACAGTCGCATTATAGACCCCTTTTTCATGCTCTACATTAATCAAAAATTCATTTGGAGCAACATAATGCAGAAATAATCTTTGTTACAGCATGCCTCAAGTAATTCAAAAAAATATTTGTATCGTGAATGCAATTAACATAAAACATGTTGGATAAAAGTATATCAGCTTACCTTCAACTAATCAGAATTTTTAGACTCTGATTCGCTTCGAGTGTTTTCATTTTCATCAATTCCATGATTGCTATCACTTTCACCACCACCTCCACCTCCATCTCCATTTTTTTGTTCACTGGTAGATGCTTCAACTACCTGGATAACTTCTTCAATTTTTTCAGAGGGACTGGAATGTCTTTCCGCCACGGGGCTCCCAGCTGCACCATCTTGCACTTCTGTGCAGGTCTCTTGATTCTTGTTTCCCCCCTAATATCAAGAAGAAATACAAAAGAACGAGGGTGAAGGGGTGACCAATAATAATTGCAAGGACAATGCAAATACGATTCATTGCAGAAGATTTGGATTTTGAGCCGACTCATCCTGAGAGACAGTTTCAACATATTATATAACGTTCAAGCATTCATGTAATAGGTTGTCTCCTTTCACTTGAAGTGTAATTGGGAACACTCCAAGAGAATTGTTGTTGGTTAATGGAAAAACATGAAAATAACAAAATCGTAGATATATTCAACTTTAAAGTAAGACTCAAAAAGAAAGGTTGCAAGACTTGCCACCCTTACCTATTGTCATAGTTCAAAATGTTTATAGTTTATAAGCGGATAAATATGCCAAATACCCAAAGAAATCATCAATGTGCTTTAGAATATATAGATAGGACTTTTTGTGAAGTGGTAGAATGCATGAAAGAGAATTAGAGACCATTCAATCAGTTTGAATAATTCAGAAATCAGCTTTCAGACGCTGCCTCTTATCAATTCAGATATGCATTCAGATTTCAGGACTTAAGACTTGAAAAAAACAAACGCCACCTTAATCTACTACGGAATAACAAAAATGAGAGGGAGGATTCAGAAACTTAGATTTATATTGTCAAGGAGAGCACTCTTTTAATTGCACCAAACCGTTTCTTATTTTGATTGCTCACAAAGAAAGACACTTCATTACTGGTGAAATAACGTGTGCTAGAAAAATTTCCCCCAATTCCTTCAATGTGGTTCTGCAACTGGACGTATTGTTGGTGTAACCATACCAGCTATATTCAGACATGCTTTTTTTAAACTATAGCAGCATTGATATTGACACCATAATGCCTTTGACTATTAAAGTGATCAAGACTTTGTCATCTAAAGGTTTGATTGCACACTATTTGGTGAGACTCCAATAACAAGTATCTGAATTCTCATCAGACGAAACTCATTCAATCGAAAGTTATGATTTACTGAGGTATGCAGCTGGCAAATGAGTAAAGGGCCTTAATCAGAACAATGAAAAATGTAAATGTTAAACAAACAAACAAACAAACAAGGATATTTTGAGTGTGCCATTAGGTGCATGATAGCTTTTCACTTACAAGTGGCTCAGCTGACACAATGGCTTTTAAGTCTGCCCCAGTCACTGCATTCATCATTCTTACAGATTCATTTCCACAATCTTCGGTAGTCGCAACATCACCCTCTGATGTAGCCAGCTTGTCATCATTACACTCCGTGGGTTGGAACTCCTCTTCGAGGGGAGTCTGGACATGCTCAACGAGAGGGTCTTCTTTTATTCCCTGCCGGATTTCAATTGTAGTCATCCCGATGGCATCTGTAACATTACAAACTTTCTCCTCATTTCTCTTGAGCTCTGTTTCTCCAGGTATGGGTACCTCGTCACAGCTCATGGACAAACCCTCCTCTTTAGTTTCTCCCTGGAAAGTCACCTCGTTATGACTTCTAGACTGACTATACTCTTCTTCTTGAGCTTGGAAGTTCAAAACAGGAAGCTCTGTCGTTGTCTGTCCAATTTCAATATTACTCTGAGTTGTAGATTGGACTAGTTCTTCTTCTTGAGCTTTTAACTCCAAAAAGGGAACCTCTGTCGTCTGAACCGTTTCATTTTTACTCTCACTTAAGGCATCCAATATATCGAAGACTTTCTCCTCTTTTTTCTCAAGCTCCGTTTGTACCTGTATGGTCACCTCCTGACAACCCATGGAGCAATCAGGCTCTTTTACCTGAGGCTCACAGGCCATGGAGAAACCCTCCTCTTTAGTTTCACTCTTCAAAGTGACCTCCTGACGACTTGTGAGTTGACCCTCCTCTTCTTGAGTTTGGAAATCAAGAATAGGAAGCCCCGTCGCCTGGAAAGTTTCAATATTACTCTCACCTATGCCATCCGCTACGTTACAAAGTTTCTGCTTTTCTTTCTCAAGTTCCGTTTGTACCTGGAACGCCACCTCCTCACAACCCATGGAGAAATCATCCGCTTTAGTTTCTCCCTCGACTGTTGCCTGTGCAGTTTCAATATTACTCTCACATGTGGCATCCGCAACATTTGAAACATTCTGCTCTTTTTCCTCAAACTCGGTTTGTACCTGGACGGCCACCTCCTGACAACCCATAGAGCAATCCCCCTCTTCTACCTGAGTTTCTGATTCGCCTACTTTCTGCTCTCTTTCGTCAAGTTTTGCTTCTAAGGCCACTTCCAGACAGCCCATGGTACGACCCTCATCATCTGCTCGAATTGGTACCTGCTCAGCTGGTAGCTCATCACTATCTTTCTGTTCACTTTTCTCAAGCTCAGTGTCTTTTGGGAAGTCCAGCAGGCCAGATTCCTTAGTCTCTCCCTCTTTAAGTGTACCACAAATTGTGGTTATACAGCCCTCTTTTTCACCCTACACCATTCACGAACAAAAAATCTACTGTTAGCCTACATACATGATTATTTGCTTAATATGCACACACAGACTAAAATTTAGAACTGCATCCATTTCACTATGACATCCCTAAGAAAATTTCGCACGTTCATTGTTTACCTGGAGCACCAACTCAACATTATCCAAGGGTTTGGCTTCTTTTTCTTCTGTGATACCACCTGAGATTACAGGACCCTCTCCTTCACCCTTCAAAATTCATAAATTAGAAGAAAATATAAATACAGTGAACCTTGAGATACAAACTAAGTGAAGGTTATGTGAATATTATACAGAAACCAGTGTGGAATGGACATCCTAAGAAGTGAATGATAGATGTTGACCAACTTTCTGTCTAACTAAACTAAGTGAAGGTTATGTGACATCATGGGTAGTTAGGGGGCAAGATAATAAAGCATGAATTGATGTATACCAAAGAAATACCCTTATTTGATCTTACAACTTATATCTCATTCAAGCTTTGACAACGTTAACAAGTTCAAACCAAGTAACAGATCACCATTTCTGGTTTCTGGTAATCCTTTCCTAATGTATAGCTTGCCTATAAAAAAAACTAGCATAATTTTCCGAGTTAAACTAGAGAAAAAATGAAGCAAAAAGTCATTTCCAAGGAGTGAGCTTACCTTTGATTCAGCAGACTTATTGACTTCTAATGCTTTCTCAGATTTTTCAATTCGTTGGACTGCAAGATCATTTCCACTTTCACTGCCATTTCCTTCAACAACCATTTGTTCATCACTGGGCGCTTCACCTATCTTGATAAAGTCAACTTCCTGAGAGGGTACGCAATCTTTTTCACCATCAGGGCCTTCTTCAACAGAATCATGCATTTCCTCAGTGCTTTGTGGAACCTTGCTAACTCCCTTGATGGGGAGGGGAGGGGAAAAACATATGGAAAGAGTGAAAACATTTTTCATGCAGTAGATACAATTGATTAAATAATTTCATGTGAATCAGGTATTCGTGATTGAAATGTGAAAGATCTATACTTGAAATCAAAACTTGGATTCCACAAGACCCAGTTTTGTGGATTTTAAGTAAAGGCCTTCGGCACGGCTAATCTGGCTCTTTTCAGGGAGAGTCCAGGATATAAGATGGGTAAAATAAAATTAAGCCCGAGTAAAACACACAGGTTAGGTAAATCCTTCACAGCTACCAACTGTAGTGTGGTGTTATTTGTTTCAGTTCCCCCACGCTTCCGTTGTTGATTTGTAGATAACACAGCTTGATGGTAACTGACAATTATTGCATACTTCTCCATAACTGTGCTACCGGATTAATTCTATGGACTCAAACCAAAGTTTCTTTAGACCTAAACTAAAAGTTGCAAGGACCCACAACACTGCATAGCAAACCCCCTTTATGATTAACTCCATGAGTGAACTAGATCTGATATAGGATACTTAATATTCCTATCTAGATAGTCTAAAGAGTAAAACATGAAGTCAACTCAGACTGCTCGAGAGTAAAACGTAAAAGAATTTTAAGAATCCCCAATTCAGAACACAACACATCTATAGGGTAATTGACAGCTTAGGGTCTTCACATCCTGAGCTTTGTATGCTTTCCTACTTGTATTGAGTTCCAGCACAACTGTTGACAGTGGTCCCAACCTAAGGTGTTTACTCACAAAAAATCCAGGTTTATCAGGGTTAGTAGCTGATGGACCACTGAGATTGGCTTATACTACTAAACTGACTGTAACGCTCCAAATCTCATATTTAGCCTATTGTAACATTTTAAGGCTTAAGCACACATTTGGGCAGCAGATTCTTCAAGTTTATATGAATACAAACATCAAATATATGATATATGAGAGAGCATACTGCTTACCTTTGATTCAGATGGTTCACAGACGTCTAGTTCTGTCTCAGTAACAGCATTTATTCTTGTGTCAGCATCGTTTCCACATTCTATGGTTGTCACGTCATCATCCTCTGCTGTAGCCAATTTCTCAACTATACCGACTGCAGCAGTCTGATCAATACATGTCTCAAGCTTTATCAACTCCTTTCTTTCCTCACCATTACCCGAACTTTGAGCAATATCAATGGCCTTTAAAACTGATTCAGTTTCGCATTCTAATCCCTCCGGTTTGTCCTTACTTAACTCAGTTGAGGCCAACTGCTGAAGATCTCCTTCCTTACCATGATCTGGTTTGACAACGGAATTGTCAGCCTCTGCATGAGGTAAGAGCTGCCCAGAGGGAATATCATTACTTGGCAATATAGCATCAACTATATTGGCCACAATGGCACCCAATGCATCATCAAATCCACATTCCCCCTTCTCATCTTCCATTTCTCCCTTGACAGCCACATTACCCTCTTCAGGGGACAGCTCTCTGGCCTCTAAAATGCCTTCGTCATTTTTTCCAAAATCCTCTCTATCACCCTGCAACATTCATAAACAATAACGAGGTGTGATTAGAGAAAATTGTATTTTGCTATGTAGTGTAATTAGACCATAGTTCTAAATGAGGTGGTAACCATGGAAAGTATATATTTTTAATATGAACCACAATTATTGATGCAATAATAGAAGGAAAAATAACAAATGTCGAATGAATTATATAAATGTAAAGTTTTATACGTAAAGTTAGAGGCTTAGCCTGTATTTTACTCTACTATTCAATACCTTGTTACCTTGACCTTTCAAAATAAGGCTAATACCCGAGTTATGTTGGTCAGATCCGGCAGTTGGTGGGTGGATACAGAAAAATGACAAAGGACAAGCACAGGCGTAAATGGATAGGCAGCCAGGCGGAAGAAGTCATCGCGAGCGAAAAAACCCTAAACTAGTCAAAGCCTAAAACAGCCCCCTTCTGTGGTTCCTTTTTCGGTTTTCTTTCTTTTGAAAGGATATAAGTTAGTCTCAACCCCATTTCTCCCTCTCATCCATGACTGCCACTAAATATTGCATCAAGTGCTGATCAAATGGGCAAGAAGGCAGCTTAATTATCTTAAACCTTGTTCTTCCTAGTAGATCTATCATACTATGTTCTACATGCTGGCTACCAGAGATCAAGAATATCTTACAATCTAAGTGGAAACTTGGTTCAATTAATATTAGATATGCATAAAACTTACCAGGCTTTAATTTCAATGTTCAGCATGTTTAATACGCACATAAATTAACCAGTACCATACCTTTCCGTCTGCTGATTTCGCAGCCTCAGAGTTATCATCAGGATCTGACTTTTCCAAAACTACACAATTCTTCAGCGCAACTGTCATTGTGTCAGTCGCTTTCACCACCTTCTCTACATGTTGAGGGACCGTGTTCTGATTTGATTCTAACCCACTTGGCTTCACCTCGTTGGAACTTTCAGAGACAAACTTGATGGGTATTTCGCCATCAGCATTGAAGCCTACAAGAGAGCTTGGCTCAACAAACAATCTATTTGTTGTGGCAACTTCATTGAACTTCGAGTTGTCGGATTTAGCTTCAAGAGATGTGGTTAGAGAACCAATTTCTGTTGACGGGCTTGGCTCATTGTCTCTTGGAACAGAAGTCTCTGATTGTTCAGTAAATGTTGACCTCTGACCAGAAGACCCATCAGGAGTAGGAGCCTCAATTGTAACCTTTTGAGCCTCTAGCTTTGCGCTCCTTGTGGCAATAGATTTTCCACCAGCAGAAATTCGTGGTTTCTTCTCAGGAGGCTCACTAGATTTTGTCTCCTGGACACCTAATTCATCCGGAATGGCAGTAGCTACACTAGTATTTCTCCTTGTTCCTCTGCGTTGTGGTACCTCTACTCCAGTCTGACCTTTCCGCCCTCTCCCTCGTCCTCTTCCTCGCCCTCGTCCTTGCTTGGGTGCAGCCTCAGACTCAAGAGAAACAGACGACAACAGGGTCGCCGGAGAACTATGAATCCCCGAACTGACAGGCTGAGAGCCAGCAGAAACAGAAGGCAGTGAAGGTGTTGTCTGAAAACTATGAGTGCTTACTAAACCACGATCAAGAACGTTACCACTGCTACTTGTCAAAATAGGTATATTAGCCACAGGGGAGATGGAGGCGGGTGTTCTCGGTGACGATATATTTGATTTGGTGGTTTGAGAAGGTACAAGAACAACTGGAACAACGTGAGGCAGTGAACCCGATATCTTACTGACATCTTTTGCAGTACTAGTACCAGAAATAGAACGGGGCTCAAGGATTGCTGAAGCTGCAATGGTTTGTGACCCCGTCGCTGTCGCTGTCTTTTCCGTACCAGAAGGTACATGAAAAACAGGAACATGTGGTAGTAACCCTGATGCAGTACCGACATCTTTTATAGTACTAGATCCAGAATTAGCACGGGGCTCAGGGATCGTTGAGTGAGAAGAGGTTGGAGTGGTTTTTGAATCTGCAACTGGAATATCTGTTGCAGAAGGCACCGGCAGACCTGGAACAGCTAGTGATGTAGAAGTGTCTATTCCCCCACTTCGCAGTAAAACTTCTCCTTCACTTTCAGTCTTCTGATCTTGACCTCGACCCCGACCCCGACCCCGACCACGTCCTCGACCCCGTCCTCTACTGGGCCTGACCACAGATGTGGACAAAGTTGTAGGCAATTGAGAACCAGGAGGAACAAAAGTGTTGGACTGGGAACTTGAAGGGAGAGCAGGTGTTAACTGAGAACTGGAACGTGGAGATGGGGTTAACTGAGAACCTAGAGGAAGAGTAGCTGATGGCTGGTTGTCTGGAGGCCGACTAGCCGATTGCTGGTAGCCCGGAGGAGGAATAATCGATGGCTGGTATCCAGGAGGAGGAGTAGATGATGGCTGGTATCCTGGGGGGGGAGTAGACGATGGCTGGTATCCTGGAGGGAGAGTAGTCAAAGGTTGATAGCCCGGAGGGGGAGCAGTTGATGGCTGATACCCCGGAGGGGGAGTAGTTTTCAGTTGATACCCTGGAGGGGGTCTAGCAGTTTGCTGAAAGCCAGGAGGGGGTGTAGCAGCTGGCTGATAGCCAGGAGGAGGAGTAGCAGCTGGCTGATAGCCTGGAGGAGGAGTAGCAGCGATTTGATAGCCTGGAGGGGGAGTAGAAGCAGGTTGATAGCCCGGAGGGGCAGTACTCATTCGCTGATATCCAAGAGCGGGCGTAGGGGTTGTATCAGACCTAGAAGACGGAGCAGCATGATGTCCAGGCGGTGCATTAGGAGCTAAATGAGAACCAGGAATGTGAGTACTGGTCGATTTGGAGCTAGAAGGAATTTTATCAGTTGGGTCAGAGCTAGGAGCAACCACCGTACTTGACTGCTGCATAGCTCCACTAACAATTCCTGCAGTAGAAGAAACAGGTGGTGGAGGAGTTGGAAGAACAATCGGGGACAAGGAAGCTTCCACACTTTTCCTTCTCGGTCTTCCACGACCACGTTTAGGTGGAGGGTTCATCTCTTTGCTTTGATCTGGTAGCTGCTCTACAGAAGGTTGTTGAGGCTCTACAGATTGTGTGACTTGTGGCATTGTTTCTGCTTCAGCAACCGTTCTAGAATCATTAACAACCATTGGTAAGTTATCTTCTTTCAGGTCTTCCTTCAATTTCGGGGAATCGGGTGCATCAACTTCACACAGCTTTTCAAATTCATCTTCTGTCCATTGCTCTTCATATGAACGCACCTAATCAACGGAAAATTGAAAAAAGAAAAAGAAACAAATAGGTAATGTATTCAAATAAATAGAAATACCTTGTTAGGGTGAAGGTAGGTAAAGAAAGAAAATATGAATATGCTAACCTCTCTTGCACGCTTGCCCCTTCCATAATGGTGCATATCAAGGCTACCAAGAGATTCACCCTTTCTTTTTAATCCAACGGTAGATATGTCTGCGGGATTTCTTACTTCATGGACTTTCATTGCTTCACAAAATAGTTTTATGTCATCATCTGTCACAAGCCTAGAAGGAAGGTTGGGTACAGACTCGGAACCACCTTGCCCATTTTCCATTAGCAACCTTTTCCATTCAACCTGCATAAATTAGTTTAATTTGCTAATTTAGCTTTAGCAGAAAATCATAGAAGAATATCATAAGAAAATAGTGTTGGATATTTACTGTCTCCTCTTCCTGCCTTTTCTTGTCAACTGCCTCAAAAATGTCAATCTCTGATTCACTGCAAACATTGATATTATCAGTGCACATCCATCGGGCATTAAAATATACACCGGAACAAAGGGATTAAAATGATAGGGAAGTTTACTATACTGCTATTCCAACTTTTCACCCCACAATGTGGTAATGAAGGTAACTTTTTAGACATTACATAACTTATTTTTAAGACAGACTAACCACTCTCACACATTGCAACGTAGATTGGATTGAGAAAGTTGGGCTATTATTGAGCCAAAGCAAAGTACGAAATCAACTACGCTATTTCATAGCATATATAACCGACACGCAAATAGTGACAGCTGGCAACAGACCTGCGGGCTATAAGATCGTTTAAAGCATCATCATTCAAAACAGGTGCAGCTTCCTCTTTCTTACACTCCCGCAGTAGGGACTCCAGATACTCTCTTCGGTCTTCCGCGCTGAACAGAATTAAAGAAACGTTTATCTTATTACTTCTCCAAAAAAAAAAATTGCATTAAAAAAAATCCATGAAGCAAAGGTTCATGCCTCTCTTGATATATACTAATGCTATTACGAACAAGATGAGGGAGGTAATAAGAAAGAAAGAAAGAAAGAAAGAAAGACAAAAAAACATATTTATCATACTACCTTGTGTTGTTATCAAAGAACCCAGCAGTGATGCTCTGGTTAGCAACGCCAAGTTTATGCTCAGCTGAAGCCCTAACTTGTTCTTCCACGGTTTGAACCTTATGTCAAAACATACAAGTAAATCAGAGAATGTATCAACTACCTTAACCTTTTCAATTCTTTATGCTAGGTATGATACATGCAAATAGCAACACCAAGAAGACTAATATAGCAGTCAGAATTCAATAATTATGTCTAAACAAGATAAATCATCCCTACATTTGTGAATCTTCTAAATTGTAAAATGGGGGCTAGCGAGTAACCTGAATCGGATGAAAAACAGGACGGGTATATAAGTTAGACAAAATAAACAGAAAATTATTCTATGCCTCCACTCAAGCTGTTTCCAAGTTCAGTTTTTAAGGTAACAAACGGCTTATGAAGAAGAGAGCAAAAATACTAATGTACACATGATAAGTAAGTGGTTGGAAATTACCTTTCTGTTTTATCCAATTTCTGGGTTGGAATTATCTAAGAGTATTTTAATATTACGATTGCCATTATCGATGGGGTTTTGGTATGTAGAAGAAAGTGGTGTTTTAGGCCATCGAAAGGCTTGACAAGCAGTTGTACATGGAATACACGGTCACCTTAAAACCTCAATATTGGTATATAAAAAAATCACAAGAGTGGCAGTTACAAACACAGAGTCAGTTCATCTTATTGTAAGCAAACAAATACACAGAAAGGACGCATTGATTTGCATAATGAGATGTGTCAATGTCTTCATAAAGCAGTTGGAGGCGTTGGAAACCTATCCCCTCGCAAAAAGTCAATTACTCTAACCATGCAGTCATATACTCACAGTTTCGAACCGAAGAACAAGGACGTCCTTCTTTTGACCAATCCTATGAGCTCTTGCCTGTGCTTGCAAATCAACCTGATGGGAATAGAGAGATATATTTTTCAAAATGCATATATCATTGGTGCTACAGATATACACCAGAATTAAGGACAAATAATACTCCCTCCGTCCCATAACAACTTGCACCAATTTCCCTTTTTTAAGTGTCCCATTAGTAAGTCCCACTTTTCTAAAATGTCCACCTTTAATTATTTTCTATTTCCCCTACCCACTTGTAGAATTCACACAAAAATGTGGGTCCCACCCACAAATCATCACTCACAACCGCTTTCCCACTCACAATACTTTTGAATATATATATATATATATATATATATATATATATATATATATATATATATATATATATATATATATGTATAACATCTTAATTCCCGTGTCAGAAAAATGGTGCACGTTGTTAAGGGATGGAGGGAGTAGAATAATAGTGGTTTTAAATATTTATAATTTACCTGTGGATTCCAGTCTGTGTCAAATATGATTACTGTATCTGCAGCTTGAAGATTCACGCCAACACCCCCAGCGCGTATGCTGCAATTATAGTTACAATGTACAAGACAGAGATTGAGACAAGCTCATAACTTTGGCTCAAAATTTACCATCAATGGCCAAAAATCATTCATCAATAATAACAGCTTCACAATAAATAACAACCGCTTCAATAAACGACCACACAAAGATGTCCAGGCTAAAAACATGGCAATAACGTATTCATCAATAATAACAGCTTCACAATAAATAAAAACCACTTCAATAAACGACCACACAAAGATGTCCAGGCTAAAAACATGGCAATAACGTAATATACATACTTTTTTACCTAAGTAAAAATATGAAGAATGGAGAACCAGGTCGATTAAACTGATCAATAAGAGCCCCACGATCACCCCCGGATGTGTGTCCGTCCAAACGAAGGTACCTGTACTGTTTCCAGTAGAGATAATCCTCCAGTACATCAAGCAGCCTAGTCATTGTCGAGAATAGAAGAACCTACAAAACAAGATTCAAAAAAAAAAAAAAAAAAAAAATGAGACCATGTAAGGGATAGAATGAGTGAATGTAATGTCGTTACAAGATTTGCATCTAATAATGGTGTTTCTCCATCTTGACATCCACAAGTGGCCCAGATGCCTCGTATCATATTCATACGATTTTTTTTTCGTCTGAACCACCAAAAAGGAGTTATAATAGTTTCCATTATAGTGATATACCCCCTCTGTCCCAGAAAGTTAGTCCCTCTTTTTTCGCTGTTACTACGAATGAACTTTGAGTAATAATTTAAGCTACTTTTAACTATCGTAATGAGAATCTAAAAATTGGTATTGATAGTATATATAATGGTGTATCAATAACAAGTGGTAAATTTTCATTAAGATTATTAAAATTGCCCTAAATTATTGCTCAAAGTTCATTCGTAGTAACAGCGAAAAAAGATGGACTAACTTTCTGGGACAGAGGGAGTATCAATTTCTCTGATAGATGTGGTCTTTTGGAGACAAAATTCTCCACACTAACTTCTTTAAGGCTCCTGATTTTCAAGTGAACAAGGTTAAAGTTTGGGCCGGAAAACATGTGTGTTGTGACGTGGGAGAATTCTAAGGAGTTCCAAGGGCCGGTTCATACTAATTTTACAAGTTAGCTGCGGTGTAACATGTTAGGGTGGTTGGATATATCATACAAGACAAAACATTCATATCCCAAATGGTTCGGGTTGGTCTGAGGTTTCTATTGTGGTTAAAGGCGGTTTGCAACCTGATTTAAGGTGCCTGGGGAACAGTGGGTGCCCTAGATAGTTGGGTTTTTTTTTTTTTACAGATTCATTTCTAAGGCTTTGAGAGGAACAATGTGGTTTAATTACGGGTGGGGTTTCAGCAATTTTTAGGTGTTTATGGATGGAGAAGAATAACAGGAAATTTTGTATAATTAACGTCTTTCAAATAGTAGAAGGGGTATGTATCGATTGTGCAAAGTTTATTAATATCTTGAAGATCCATTAAAGGCCTTTGAGAAGAGGATTTCTTACTTCTTAGAGACAGAGACTCCATACCTCCATTTGTGCTTTAAATTTGAGTTTACGTTAACTTAGTAGACCTGATAGACCTCCAGTTGAAAAAATTGGAAGGGAGCACGTTGACTAATTATGTTGCTGAATTTATGGCTAAGGACAAGAAGCTGTAGTATTTTTAAAGTCGCGCAGCCACTGCCTCGTTTTTACTCGAAGAATATAAAAACTTTCCTTGAGAAAATTACAGAGTAGCAAATAACAAGAAGATACAAACACATTAGAACCATCGCATATATTTTATAAGGTAATAAGCAACATAGATAACCTACAGCTGTGGCGATAAAAACAAAAGATGCAGAAATAAAAGGACTCGCTTATGGTATGAAACCATCAGAATTATCATTGGTTTCCAAGAGTGACTAGACAACTAGAAGGTAGAGAATAAGAATTTATAATATATTCCCTCCGTCCCATCCGAAATAGAATTCTTGGTCCTGACAAGGAGATTAAAAAATACTAACATATTATTGAAAAAAAGTGATTTACAAAGTAGGTGTTGTGAGAGAGAGAATGTGGGTAGGGAATTTTAAATGAAAAGTTGTTGTGAGTATGACAAGTGGGTCCCAATTAATAAAGAAATAATAATAAACTTTCTAGTTTGGGATGTCCTATTTCGAATGGGACACAAAAATTGGAAATTTGTCTTATTTCGGGTGGGACGGAGGGAGTACTCTTGCAGGTGATTCTTGGAGAAAACTGGGCAAAAATTATTTATTGCAAATATAGAAAAAAAACACGTCCATACCCGATGATCAGTTGCTTTTAGCTTAGGAAGTAGACGATCTAACATCTCAAGCTTCCCACAAAGTCTCACAACATTTGGTAGATAATGCTTGGGGATAAAGTCATGGACCTACACATGGAAATAAAAAACAAACAATAGATAACTGAGCATACAATATTAACAACAACGCAAAAAGGAGTTGTGGTTCTGAAAATCTCATAAAACATTCAACACGAAAAGTATTAACCAAACAAAGAACAGAAAACACACATTGGCCAGATCTCTAAATTTCTATTTCAGTATCCCTTGTACTTTACGGAACTCATAAATATATTATCTTTCCATCTGTTTCAGTGCGCATTTTCCCAGAACATGATTCTAAACATTGGATGTTTGATCAAGGAATGTTAAGGAAATCTTTAGTGTACTTTAGACTTGTAAGCCCATCATTGGTAATTGGACACACAAACATTTAAATAAATGGAACTACACATATAGGCATGTACATATATATGTGTGTGTGTGATATGCGTGTATACTCAGTAACATTTTCATTTTCCACCAGATTAAAGCTTGTAATTATAGGATTCTTATTAAATGTCAACTACCACCGTTTAATATTTTGATTTCTACTCTTCATTTAAACATATTGAGAAACAACAAATATCAAGATAATTAAGTAAATAATCATCTTAATTAAGGGTATAATGAGAACTGACTAATTAATATGTTTTGGATGCTGTCCACTTTAATTAACTTCATATTCCTACTATACCCCCTCATTCAAAACAGTTTTTGTTACTTAGTGGCTAAATTAAAGAAATAATAGGAACAGCTAAGAAAAACTTTTAACTTCAATCAAAGAGATCTCTTAATTTGTGCAAAAAGTCAAACAGGGCAGTCTTTTTGGGATGGAGTGTGTGTGTGTGTCAGTGTGTGTGTGTATGTATTTATAAATGTAAATATATTTATATGTGGTATGTGGAATGTATGTATGTATATGTGAATATATATATATGTGTGTGTGTGTGTGTGTGTGTGGTATGTGGAATGTATGCATGTATGTATGTATGTGTATATGTATGCATTGTATGTGTATATGTATGTACAGATGTGTATATATATACTACCTCCGTCCCAGCTCACTTGACACTTATTTCCACTTTCGTCTGTCCCAGCTCACTTGACACTTCCCAAACTAGCTTACTTTTTATAATTTATATTCACTCTACCATACCACTCATTCTCTCTCTTCATTTTCCACCACTCAATTTATTCAACCAACACTAGTATTTACCCCACTTATTCTCTCTCTTCATTTTCTACCACACTTTTCCTTATTTTGTTCTTTTTCCTTAGTTATTGTGCCCACCTCATGGGTGTCAAATGACGTGGGACGGAGGGAGTATATACGTATAGATGTATATGTGTATACACAGGGGCAAATCTAGGATGTCTTGACAGCGGGTGCACAATTTACACTACAAAACTTCAAACCTAATTTTTTTAGACGCGATTAGATTATAATACATTACACCACTAAATATTTAATTTATATGTCGGACACTAAATTAAATTGTAGAGTAACAAAGAGATTTGTAGAGAATTATTATAAATAAAATAAAAGATGGACTTGAACGGTTGGACTTGATAATTATATTGACTTGAGATTATTTCAAAGAATTGATAGAAAGATTACAATTGCTTTTAACTAAATTGACAAGAATGATAAAAAAATATATAGTATAAATTAATTAATAATGAAGAATGGTTAGATTTAACTACAAAATATGTATGACTACTATTAATTAATTAATTAAGGAGGCCAAATTTTAACTAATTAAATTTGAAATAATTGAAGGAAAGCCAAAGTTACCTAATTAAGTAAATTTGTGAAGATGAGAGAGAGTAAGAAGTTGTAGAAAATATGAGAGTAAAAGGCTAACTTCCTGGAAGTAGGACTCGAACATGGGTTGCCCTCCTGAACAAGACTCCCTGACACCACAAACTTATATCCTTGTTTTGTTTGCCAGATTTGTTTTATACTCCCTCCGTCCCACCCGAAATAGGACGTTTTGCCATTTTGGGTGTCCCACTCGAAATAGGACATCCCAAAATGGAAAGCTTTTATTACTTTTTTATTAGTAGGACCCACTTGTCATACTCACAACAACTTTTCATTTATTATTCCCCACCCACTTTCTCTCTCCTTCATACTCACAACACCTACTTTTCAAACAACTTTTTATAATAAAAGATTATTATTCCTTAATCCCCGTGTCGGGACCAAGAATCCTATTTCGGATGGGACGGAGGGAGTATATACATATGCGGGTGCACTTAACAAATCAAATTGAAAAAAATACAAAAATATTAACTACAATTTGTTGTTGACCGGTGCACTTGCACCCCCAGCTATAACACAAGATCCGCCCCGGTGTATACATATGTGTGTGTGTGTGTGTGTGTGTGTATAGGTAGGTGCTCAAATGACAACCACAATTGTGTAAGAACCAAGCATAACCATTAGATTAGAATCAAAATCAAGGGTCCAGATTATAGATACATTGGATACACTTAGATACAGTACTTAAATTTTGATATTGCACATGGATACAGCATAGTTATTAAAGGCCCTAGGCGCACCAAGGCGCAAAAGGTGTGCCCGGAGCCTAGGCGCAAGGCGGGTGCGCGCTCGGGTGACGATGCCTGCAAAAATGCCTTAAAATACTAAAAGTATAGTATACATTATCCAACATCAAGATAAGCAATAAATCAAATGCAAGTAGTAAATCAAAATCAAACAAACGTAATAAGTCATAAAAGAAACAAACATAAATAGATGTTCAAACAAGCATAAAGAGAAGTTCAAACAGGACTCTAAGTCTAAATCCTATAAAATGATAAGCAGTTGTTAGTTTGAAGGAGTTCCTGGTGATTGCTACTCTTATACGAAGTTATGGTGCATGTACATGAGAGAGTCATGGGAGAGGAAGAGTAATAGTCACGCATTAGGTTTTAATTACAATTTAATTGATGGTCAATTGTTGTGCCCGGAGCTAGGCGCCACCCAGGCTCCAAAACTGAGCCTCTCTGTGCCTGGAGCTTAGGCGCACGCCTAGGCGCGCCTTTAATAACTATGCTAAATAAGTACCGTATCCAAGTGTTGCACTTGGATACAGTAGCTTAAATGACAAATGTATTCAAGTGTATTTTGAAAATTAGCTATTGTATCCAAGTGTATCTATAATCTGGACCCTTGATTTTGTATTTAACGGTTATACTTGGTTCTCACGGCTCTCATTTTAAATGGTTCTCATTGGAGCGCGACCCTATATATATATATATATATATATATACTCCCTCCGTTTCATGTGAATTGAGACTTATTTCCTTTTTCGTCCGTTTCACATCAATTGAGACTGCCCAAAATGGTAAAGAATCTTTACTATTTCTCCCACTCATTCTCTCTCCTACTTTACTTTTACACTCACATACACCAATCAACTTACTATTCCTCCCACTCATTCTCTCTCCTATGTAATTTTTCACACTCACAAACACCTCCTCCCCCTATTTCTCTCTCTTACTTTTCCTTGGTTTGTGTTCCAAAAATTTTGATCTCAATTCACTTGAAACGGAGGGAGTATATATATATATATAGAACGTGTATATGGAATTTTTTACAAATAATAGACTTTAAAATTTTATATACTCAAATAACATTGCCTGAACTTAAGTACCAGAATAGCACTTTCGGTGGAATGTGGAATTGCATTTCCGGATTTATTGGTTGAATCCGGAACTGTCAGTTCCGGTTTTGTAATCTCTTTATTTTTTAATCTGAAATTTGTGAAATAAATAAGGGAGAGATTGAATCCGGAATTGGGAGTTCCGGTTTTAGTGAATCCGGCACAGGGAGTGCCGGTTTTGGCCCATTTAATATTTTTTAAAAGCTGGAAAATTAAAACCCATCCACCCCTTATCCCTTCACCAGCCACTCCTATCCCTTATCCCTTATCCCTTCGCCTAAAAAGAGAGAGGACTAAAGAGAAAATCTCAGAGAAAGAGAGAAAAAAAAGGAAGAAAAATTTGGCGAATTGCCGAATTCTTAAACAAGGTTAGGTTTTCTGTTTCGTTTTCTTTATTTGAATTCAGATTCTTTTACTGTTGATTTTAGTTTTGTTTGTTCATCTTCTTGTTATTATGCAAGTATATGTATATATTTTTTAAATATAGCCTAACAAATTTGTATGAGGTTTGCTTGTTCATGTTCGGTGTTCTTGTTCTTGTGTTTGTAATTTAAAATTTTAGTTTATTTGTGTTTTTTTTGTAAATATAGTGATAATGTTAAAGAAAACAAAACAAAAAACCTAACACTGTTTAATAATTTGCCAGATTTTTCTTCCTCTTTTTTCTCTCTTTCTCTGAATTTTTCTCTCTAATCCTCTCTTTTTAGGCGAAGTGATAAGGGATAGGAGCTGGTGAAGGGATAAGGTGTAGGTGGGTTTTAATTTTTCAGCTTTAAAAATAAAAATTAATGGGTCAAAACCAACACTGGAAGTGCCGGATTCAGCCGATCTGCTATTTATTTCACAGGTTTCATATTTAAAAAAAAAATACAAAAGCGGAAACTGACAATTCTGGATTCAACCAATAAATTCGGAAATGCCAATTCCAGATTCCACCGAAAGTGCTATTCTGGTACTTAAAGTTCGGGGCAAAGTTATTTGAGTATATAAATTTTTAAAAGTCTATTATTTGGAAACAAAATCCTTGTATATGTATATTGTATATACATATAAATAAACATATGTATACATATATATATGTATGTATATGTATATACACATAAGGGATAGGAGCTGCTGAAGGGATAAGGGGTTGGTGGGATTTAATTTTTCAGCTTTAAAAAAAAAAAAATGGGTCAAAACCGGCACTGGGAGTGCCGGATTCAACCTCTCAGTTATTTATTTCGAATAATTCATATTTAAAAAAAAAAAAAAGTACAAAACCGGAACTGACAATTCTGGATTATAAACCAATAAATTCGGGAATGCCAATTCCAGATTCCACCGAAAGTGCTATTCCGGTATTTAAAGTTCGGGCAAGGTTATTTGAGTATATAAATTTTTAAAAGTCTATTATTTGAGAGCAAAATCCATGTATATGTATATGTATATGTATATGTATATGTATATGTATATGTATATGTATATGTATATGTATATGTATATGTATATTGTATATTGTATATACATATAAAATAAACATATGTATACATATGTATATATGTATGTATATGTTTATGTTTATTGCATATACATACAAATTTATGTGTAAATACATCTATGTATATGCATATACACATATATATACAGAACTCCAATACATATCGTATTAATATTTTAAACTACTCTAAGTGATTTTTTTTTATTTTTTTTTCCCTTTCAAACTGAGTATATTTGGAGGGGGAGAAAGGTTTGGGTTTCGGGAATAAGTAAGACGACGAGAATTTTCATTTATGGAATACTATATTACACATCCCATAGTTCTCAAGATGCTAAACAAAAAAGGGATAAGTGTCTACCTAGGACTTACACTCACCATCGTAGCTTTTTTATTTGAACTAAGAGTAAATTACAGCGCGTAAAATAGGAAAATAGGTATACAAAAAATATCAAAACTCCAGAAATTAGATTTGAGGTTTTGGAGCTCACTTAAGCCACCTCATTATGGTACGGTACGTTTGATATATATATATTTGAGTAAATTAAACAAACATATAAACATGAAAAACTCATGTTCAAAGATTAGCATGACTAGAGAATAGAAGAGAACCGGCATACCTCCTCGACATGAAGTTGGCTCAGATAAGGATGATTGCATATATTTCGTAGCTCCATGACTGAATTGTGCACAGATCGAGCCTACGAAATAGTAAAAGTTTAAACCTAGATAACATAGAGGTCATAGGTGCGAAACATATATGCTTCTAGAATCCATATGTACATAAAATTCCTTCAGTTCCTAATTGTCTCACTGACTGAGAAAATTGGTTGCAGATTTATGAAAATAAAGTTTGAGAACAGAATAAAGATGAATTATACTTTAATAAAAGCCACAAAAGGCTGCTATGATTTAACGCAAAACAGAAAAGGAAACACAATGATGAAATAAACCTTTGAAGGGCCAAATGCACCAAGATTTTCTTCTACCCTCTTCATCAATAGCTTCTGGTATGCAGAAGCCTCACATCTTACAAGCCTCTCTATCTTTTCTGGTAATTCATTTTCAACCTACAAACAGCAGCAAAAAAATAAAAAAATAAAAAATGACATAAGTAACCTCACACACTCGTACCAAATACAAAATGCAGGTTCATTACACTGAGTAATTAATGTTACTATTACTTGTTTACTGATACAAAGAGACGCAATAAATATTTTGGGCGTATGCTATGTTACCTGGACACGGTATCCAGGATCCGACACGGATACGGATCCTAGTGTCGGATACAATTTTCTTAATAATTTTGGACACTGGGACACCGTCCTAAATTTGGACACGGGTACGGGATACGAGCATTATTTCAGGACAAATCAAAATAGTATAAATAGACTATTTATACTTTACTTATAAATGAAGTCAACTCACTCCTCTTTTACTAAGATATATTGTATAATTAAGTAAAACAACATTAAAATTTGTAAAATCTTTATAAATGAAGTCAACTCACTCCTTTTTTTTCTTCAAATTTTTCTTGTCGTATCCGAATGAAAAAGCAGGTGTCCAGGAATTGTGTCGGACACGATACGTATCAGACACGGGTACTTCAACATATTTGAAGAGTCCGGGTAACAGAGGGCGTATGCTAAAGGTGTCTGACGAGGTTTATCTTTAAATGGCTTGAAGAGAGATTGGGGTTCTGCTTTAGTTTAATATAATTCTCTTAATTTTTCATGAAAAAATAGGGAAGTTAATTTTTAAGTAATTGTTTATAGTATATATTAGTGAATAACCTTTGTCTTCACAGTATTGATAACAAAAGTGAAACTAGTAAATTCAAATAAAATGGAAATTCATTTTGGAGGAAAATAAAATATAGGGAACACTAAGATCAGTTGGACATATCCTTTTTTTTCATCTTATGCATGTAAATAACAAACTGAATTCAGAATACTGTGAAGATACAAACTTCAACATATAATAACTACACACACACACACACACACACACATATATGTATATATATATCTGTGTGTGTAATAATTAAACATTGATTACATCGATGCCAACAAGGGTGCTCCAACATAAGAAGAGATATGGAAATAAAACCTTGTGTTTAAGTCTTCGAAGTACAAATGGCCGCAAGACTTGGTGTAGACGATTAATGATCAAAAGATTCTCCTCTTCAGAGAGAAGAGCCTAGACATCATAAGCAACAATTATTGGGTTAAGGCTACAATATAAAAATGAATAAATGCAATTATATGCAAAGGAAAAAAAAAAGGGTATAAAACTCACTTCCTCAGTCGAATTATCTCCGTTACTCTCAAATGGTTTGTTAAACCATTGAGAAAAATCCTCAGCTGAGTTAAAAATATTTGGCAACAAGAAGTTTAGCAACGCCCAAAGTTCTTCAAGATTATTCTGCACGAAATGGTAATAATATGAACCAAGTTCTACTAATCAATTTTTTAAAATATACTACCTCCGTCCCAAAATGATCTTCATACTTTTTTCTCTGTTATCACAAAGGAACTTTGAGCAATAATTTTAAGTTGATTTAATTATACTAATGAAAATCTAAATCTTGTTATTGATACACCATCAACAATACTATCAATAACAAGTTTTAGATTTTCATTGGGACAATTAAATCAACCAAAACTTATTGCTCAAAGTTCATTCACAATAACAGCGAAAAAAGTAGGAAGATCATTTTGGGACGTAGGGAGTATTCGACATCCAACTTATAGAACATAACTCAGAGCCAGAGCAAGAATGATTTCTATTTATTAAACCTGCAAAGGAGTTCCTGTCAAAAGCAATCTATGCGAACTACGATAGTGCTTCAAGTCAGCATTTAACTTGCAAGAAGCATTCTTTATGCGATGGCCTTCATCAATGATAACATAGTGCCATTGAACTTTGCTCAGTTTGGGTCTATCATGCTTGTTCATGAGATATTCATATGTGGTCAGGAGAACATTGAATTTTTGGGGAAGAATTCTTTCCCTGTTAAGTCAGTGACAAGATAAGATCCAAGAAACGAGTAAGATAATATTCAACCTTGATATTTAAAGAAACAAAATCAATAATAAGAGTTTCACATTGAAAGGAAATTACTTGAATAACCTACGACGCTCTTCCGGAGGCCCAGAATAAATAATTTTGTTGATGCTTGGGGCCCAGAAGTTAATTTCTGATTCCCATCCGGGTAAAACTGAAGAAGGTACAACCACTAAAAATGGCCCTCGATCATTTTTGGTTTCCATTAGGTAACAGATTAGAGAGATAACCTACATAAATTTATGCTATCAGATTCTGCCATTATTGTACAAAATCGTGACCAATGTAGATGAGCATCAATAAAACAGAAAAAGGTACTCCCTCCGTCCCAAACTTATGGTTACTAAAATTGAATGCGCAGAAATCAAGAAAAAAGTAGCTGTTGTGAGTGGAAAGGAGAGAAAAAAATGAGATAGTGGATAGTAGTTGTGAGTGGGGAGGATAGAGAAAATTGAACATTTTAGGTAAGTAACCATAAGTATGGGACGCCCAAAATGGAAATAAGTAACCATAAGTTTGGGACAGAGGGAGTAATTTGCATTACAGCCACTTTATGCATCATTGTACCTGAACAGTTTTGCCTAGCCCCATCTCATCAGCAAGAATTCCATTAAGGTGGTTATTGTACAATGAAACCAACCAACGAAGTCCGTTCATTTGGTACCTGAACAATAGTTCTAAATTTTTTACAACAAACCCAAAGCAAAACAAATTCAAATAAAATTTTTAATAAAATGAGAAAGAAACACCATCAGTATAAAGAAGAAAAAATGCTTCCAAGAAGAAAATATCTGTCAGAAGAATGCCTATGGTACTCACTCCCTTAGTTTCCCACCCACAAGACAAGTTGGTTGCTCGGCTACAGTCTCTTTAATACTGCAAGAAAGACGTTCTTGATAAGAAACTGGAAATATTAATAAATAGATAAAAAAAAAGTGTTGTGAAAGACCTCAAGATCTAAAAGATCATTGGAGCTATAATGAATAAGAGAAAGAAATAAAGATGATTTGCATTAACATATGCAAGTAAACAACAAAGAGTGGTACAAAAAAAGGACTGACAATAATTTACCTATGAGCCATCAAGTAGTACTTCTCATTGCTTTCTAGATAATGCTGCCAAACAAAAAGTTCATGTAAACTCCAGTAAGGAGACCAAGGATAAAATGAGTAATGCTAGGGGCACAAAATAAGGTCACAAAATCTTGCTCACACAATGAGGTGGCGATATTTTATAGGTTGCATCGATAATGGACCCGCCACACTCTAACTAAGAACACCAATAAAATCATTACACCTAGGATTTTGTGAGCAAGATTTTGTGAATTTTTTGTGCCCCTAGTATTATTCGAATAAAATACCTTAGCCTGGTCAGTTTCATCTTCATTCTCAAGAGTGAATTCACTACTTTCGTTGACACCAGAAATATCTATATCTGAATCAAAGCTTCTACTTATCGCCTTTGCCTCCTTCAATTTCGATCCAAGCTTCTGAAGATATTTCTCCGTCTCCTTCAATAGTTGCCTAACACGATCAGATTTTGCATCCTGTAAGCAGAAAGACGTTAGTTGGAAACGTCTCAACGTAATAATGTACAGTAATTTTCTAAGTTTTTATGTCATAATGGATGATTATAAAACTTTACCTGAACCATTCGAAGATATCCCTCAACATCATTTATTTTTAATAGATTAATCTTCTCACGCTGGATTCTGTCAATCTTCTCACGATGTAGCCTTTCCTTTTTCTTATGGAACTCTCTTGCATACTTATTGAAACCCTTCACTCTCTCTCTCCTCCATTTGAATATGTCTTCAAGTCTCTCCCTAATAAGTTATCATGCAGAGTGTTATGAGAGAGAGTGAGATAGTTAAGATGATAGGCATACAGTAAGGAATAATATAGTGATATAGCACGTACTTGTGAAATTCTATTTCGCTAAAGAAGTCTTTCTGCCTCTCACGAATTCTCTTTTGTCGCTCCTCCTTCATCTTCTGTTCATACTTTTCAAGTTGTTTTGATCTTCGACCGATTCTATTTTTCTTAATTGATTTCAAGCGATCCATCTCCATTGTTATTGGTCTGAAGTAATCTTTCAAGATATCACTGCACATAAAAATTACTATAATGTCAAACGAAAATGTACAGCAATATCAAACTAACTCAAAGAAATAGTGAACGAGTGGATAGAATATCATAATTTTGGACTTAAATATATGTAAATACACACACACACACACATACACACATATACACTCCCTCCGTCCCATAACAAAGTACCCATTTTGCTTGCCATTTTGGGTGTCCCATCGGTAAGTATCACTTTCCCAAAAAGGAAAATATATACTCCATTTTCTCTCTCCTTCTTACTTAAAAAATATCCACTTACTATTCCCTACCCCACTAACTCTCCTTCCCACTCACAACATCTACTTTTCCAACATCTTTCCTTAATTCACGTTCCTAAAAGCAAATGGGTGTTTTTTTATGGGACGGGGGTAGTATACTTTAAGCTCCAAAACTGTCAATATGTAGCAAAGGGAAACTAAAAAGCTTACTTCTTGAGGCGACGTTGAAGCTCTAAGAGTTGAAGCTTTTTCAATTCGATGACACTTCGGGTTTTCGCAGATATATCTTCAGATGAGCTAACCATTTCCTGCTTACCACAGTGAAATAAATACAATCATCCCCAAGATCCAAAATAAAAACACAAAACATAACAAACTTGAACGATAGAAGTATAATCTGGTCGTGTTAAAGATGCTTTTCATGACAGACAACTTACTTTTAGTAAGCAATCCATAAGGGGATCATATCCTATCTTACACATGCCAATGCCAATGCCAAAATAAATAGATCCCCATATTTGGAGTTAAAGTCAAAGAAGAACTCCACACAGGGTTTTCACAATGACCACAAGGTAACACAATGCAAGATCATAATTTTTTGATTCCACAACTTAACAGATTTCAAAACTTTTTTAGGTAATTTGAATATAAACCCTGGAATGTTCATGAAGGAACATAATCTAACACATGATTAAGTAAAAACAATCTAAGTCAGGCAACAAACCTTCAACTTCTCAGAAGAAGCAGTGATTCGTTGCTCCGATTTTTGCTGTTTGACTGCCCAGTTTTGGTCAGTAAGATTTTTCCTTTTTTGTCGATCCATGATCCACTTCTCTGTTGTTGTATACTTTGGAGATGGGGGCGGATGAGTTGAATCGAGAGTATCTTCCTTTTCTTGATCAGCTCCTAATATTTAAATAAATAAAAAAAAGACTGAAACTCTTCAGCCAGTATAATTGGATAAAATGAGCGACCTACCGCAAATAGCAGTATAAGATCATAAAACTACAATGTACTGCAAAGCCCGTTTAAACTCATATCTCTAACCACTCCCAAACTTAAGTTCTCCCTCTCAAAATGATCGTCCATTTTTTTATTCGAGACATTCTGTAAAATTTGACTTTTACGCAATTTTAGTGACAAATATACACAAGTACACTACTTATATCTCCTTATAGAGTTATAACATACAAGTACACAATAAAAAACGATATTTTTTAAAGATGAATCTTGAAAGTGGACGACATTTAGGGACAAAAAAAATCTTGAAAATGGACATCCATTTCGGGATGGAGCAACATTATTAAGACCATTATCTTTTAAATAATTACTCCCTCCGTCCCAGTTTAAGGTCCTTAGTTTGACTTTACACGGAAATTAAGAAAAAGTATGTTGCGAGTATGAAAAGTAAAGTAGGAGAAAGAAAGTGGGTATGGAGATTTTGTTGTGAGAACAGCAAGTGGGTGGTCCCATTGTCCATTTTAAGTAATAAAGTAACTAAGAACCTTAAACTGGGACAAACCAAAAAGGAAAGTAAGAACCTTAAACTCGGAGGGAGTACAAAGCTATGGATCATTAGTGAGTAAGGTCTAGTACTACAAGTCTCACCATCTTTTTCCAACAAACTAGAACCCTTCGTTTGGACAATCGCCTGCCGCTCACCAAGACTTCTTGAAACAATCAAAGACTTATCTTTTCGTTCAGGCAAAAGGGAGGTGGGAACTGATACATCAGAAGACTTAGGTTGAGATAGCTTGACTGAAGATCCATGCACCTCATTTACTTCCAGCCTTTGCATTTCTGTATCCTGTTTTCTTGCGATCGGAACATCTCTCCTCTCCTCACCCTGATCAGACGCTCCAGATTTCGCCACTTCTTTCACAAGGTTTGCCTCTGAGAGCAATACAGTAGCATTGTCAAGTCTTCCAAAAGTATTTGGAACTTCAAGAATGCTGCTTGGACCAAATGAATGCTCTTTCCCTTTCTGGTCCACGAGATCTTTGCTCGATCCATCTGCATTGGGCATCATTATTTGCAATTAATTAAATGGTTATACAAGTGTGTGATGTAATCTCTTCCCCCGCCCCGCCCAATAATGGTACACCTTTCCTATTGAAGTGACCAAACATATTCTTGTTTATAACGTTAAGAAGGAATAACCAATGAAACCTTGTATGTTATGTTGGTGGGTGGTGCTAGCGCCTGAAAACATTTACTTCCGTCGTCCCAGAGTAAGAGTCTTACTTTCTATTTTCATACGTCCCAGAGTAAGAGTCTCATTCCCAAAATGGCAAAAGATGAATAGTGTTTTGGACAACTTTGTCTTTCTAATGCTTCTAAAATTACAATAAAACCACTACTTCAATAACCTACTTTTACCCACTTGTATTTTGAATAGTGTTTTGGAAAGTTAAGTCCTCAACCCACTTAATATATTTACCCATCTTTTATTGTTTCTTTAATAAGTGTGCATAACCAAGGTCTCTTACTCTGGGACGGAGAGTACTTTTTATGGAAATTAAAGTTCGAATTGACCTCGTTTATATTACGAGAACAAAGATAGGAATAGTTTACCTTCTTTAGGAAAGAAATTCCCCAATGCAATGTCAAGGTGTAATCGTTTCGGCATCAAACCGTTCCTACAACAGAAGATAACTTGTAGTGAAAATGACGCAACAATAACCAAGATTTTCTATAATTACAAAGATGCCACAGATACCAAGAGAAGTGTATTTTTAGAAGTACCTGAATGCCAAAAACACAAGACATTGGGCTCTGAGTTGTTTTAGATGATGCTCCTTGAAAGGCGTGCCAGTCGACATAGGAGTTTGTACAGGCAACTTCCCCAAATCTCTTGAACCATCATTACTAAGCATGGTAATTTCTGACACAATGTTTGACATGCCACCCTGGCACATAAAATAGCAAGAAGCTAATTAATTAAATACTCAAAAATTAGATAATTAACTGACTCAACGTAGGCCGGTTAATTTCAACCCATTACTCGGTAACCCACCTAACCTGACCTTATCTGCTATTTACCCAACCCGACTCAACCCCCTTAAAGTTTATGGGTTGAAACGGGTAACCCGTCAAAATTAGCAGGTTAAACCAGCCAACCCGTGTGATCCGCGAGTAATAAAACCGTATTTGAAATCATCTCGCTTAGAAAAAAAATACTTGTTGCTTCCTTCTCTCTGTCTTCATCAACGCCTTGGGCGGCGACGGTGAGGGATCAATGGGGGACAGATCATCTCGCTTAGAGAATTGCATTTTCATTTTTCTAACCGCCTAATGTCTTTTTTTATATGTCTATATACTTCTTTTGGAAAAGAGCTGTCAAGTGTCAATCATCTATATTTTTAAATTTTAATTTACTCCAAATGTTGCAGTAATTGCTCCGAAAGAAATACAAAATGTCTCCCCTTCTAAACTTCTGCTTTGTAGATACTATATTGTTGCAAGGATAATGGTAGCTTCATACATAAATTTTCTTGAAGTGCATCCCAGTAATATTGACATGGCTTGATTCAATAAACAATATAATAATAATAAGTACTTAAAAGAAGTAACGGGCCAACCGGCGGCAACCCGACCCGTATAACCCGCTGTTTAAACATGTTGTAAACGGTTAGGCCCGTCACAACCCGCCAACCCGACTCAACCCAACCCTTTCTCCATGAGATATTGTGTTATCCTTGAAAAATGATGTTATCCAGTGAAATAATATATTTTGAACACATCTGAATGTCATATTTTCAATAACTTGAGATATTTAGACTTTTAGTGGCAGAGAAGCAAGCATTATATAACAACCACAGTGACTAGGCAATCCTATTCAATCTGACTGATAAAAACCACAACCGGAGCAAGAATAGATCCTATCAATTTGTAATCATGTCCTGATATAGCCAAATTAAATGTACCTGAACTGTCTTATTTGCATCAGTCATATTGTGATAGCCTCCTTCATGCTCCACCATCTTTCCAGTGTTGCCTTTACTAGAAGAAGGTTCAGTTGAGGTTGAGGTTGGGGTAGGAAAACTTTCCACCCTTCGATCGGTTACCATTTTTGGTCCCACACCATGATCCTCATACGAGCTACTGACCTGCATCTGAACTGGAACCCCTTGTTCTATTAATGGATTTGAACCCGAAGCACCAAGGTTTCCTCCATGAGTATTGTTAGAAGCACCTGAAGATTTAATTGAAAATTTAGAGCAAACTGGTATAATGAAACAATGCTCAATCTTCAACCAGTATTGGCGTTATTAGATTAAACAACTAGTATATCCAATACATCCATCAAAGCATGTATGCGTGAAAACATATAGGGCAAAAAAAATTGCCTTGTTGGTAAAAGAACAAAGCCATGAACAGTGCTTAAATTACACTAATTATGGACTGAAGCTGTCATTGTTTCATATCAAACTTCTAGATCAGCTTGGTTCTAATCGAGTTCAAAATTTAATCTATCACCTCGGTCCACATCATCAATAACAACTTCGGATGATGAAGTTCTTTCTACGTACTCCATCCATCCAAAACAAATGTCGTGTTTTCCTTTATGGCTCATCCCAAAATAAACATAGAGTTTTTGAAATAGGAAATATTTTTGTTGAGCAATTTTACAATGGTACTAACAATGTACAAATAAGTAAAGCACCATCAATAAAATGTTTGACAAGTCAAACGCAAAATCTTATCTGGGTAACTTTCCGTATCAAATCTGACAGGCAAATAAGCAATGCATCAATATTTCTGCCCAATGATTACCAGGACATCTCTAGAGTTTTTTAACGGTTCTTTTTGGGGTCGTTTGGTAGCCGCATAAGAATAAGGTTATTTTGTGAGGAGCTTATAAACACACACACACACGCACACACTTATAAATCCAATATATTAATAATCCCGTTTTCATAAACACTACGCTGTTTGGTAAGATCAGGATTGACATGCTTTAATCCCATCTTAAGTAACTAATCTGTATTCAGGGCTAAACCCATTTTGTTGTGTTACGAAGAAAAGCTTTCGCTTTGTATGGAATGAACATGCAAAGACTCGACCCAGGGGAATCCCTTGACGAGTGGCTCTGGACCATAACAAGGTGAGAAAAGACTACTGGACAGTGGGTTAGGATGGGATTTTGGAGAAAATATGTAGTTCGGCAATTTAAGGAGGAAAATATGTAGTTCAGGCAGCAATTCAATATTGAGACTAAGGCATTAGGCGTGATATTACCGGCAGCTTGTGATGAGGATGAATCTCCAACTTGAGTTCCACTTGCCAAAGGAAGGCGTGATGACATTAAAGCTTCAATATCGAGACCATGCTGATTGATGACAGTCTCCATGGCCCTAGAATAAGAAAGTCAAAATATAGACAACATCAGATATGGGAAGGATAATCGAAGAAAAGCAAGTCCGCAAGCTAGCAGTTGCTGTAATTCTGTGGTCATTAATCAGATTAAATGTAAAACATTTTCCTAAAAATAAATGATGTTGATGTAATAGAATACTTATTTCCTCTTTCGCCCACGATGTAACGACCCATTTACACCAATAGCAATCAATCGATGTCATAAGAGCTGAACATTTGGTTTCTTGATTCATTTCGTAACATTAAGTAAGTTTTTAAGATAGCATTTCACAATGAAGTATTTAGGGTGGGTGTTAGTTCATTTAACTGGTTTCTTTATCACCAGTGGCACTGTTACTAACTCAGTATAAAAAATTAAACGATTATCACATAAACAAATAAATTACGACATAATTTTCATTTGCTTGACTATTAGTAACCAGGCAACAACCTGTAAACATAATATAATAGACCATAAAATGTGCGACGATGGGTCTGAAAATCATCTTAAAAGGTTCCACTTCCAGTCTTCCGCTGAGAAGCAAAAATGCAGACATCATATTTGCCAGATGGCTTTCTACAAAGTTTACCTTGATATAACTTGGTATGGCATTGAGTTCTCCTTCCCACTTGATCTCATATGCTGCAAAATCTGATAACCCAGCAGACAACCATTAAAAGGAATACAACCTTCTATTAACAATGCCTTGATAACTTGTAGTACATAATAGAGATATAGAAAAAACCAATGACCCACCACGTAAAGCTTTGTTGCCAATTTTGGGGGCTCATCCTTAGAATCCTGAATAAGTTTCTGCAGAAACTTTGCTGCCTCCAACTCGACATTAGGCGGAGTCGCCGCCATTTCTAGTTATAAAGCCATAATAGCAAAGGTAAGTTTTTATAAACAACTACACCTAGAAATACACGCATAACTAAGTCAAGCTTCTCATTCCATATTGGGCATCCAATAATACAGGTACAGCCTAATTAGTAGCAAGCTCCAGTGACCAAGCCACTTGAAGGTATTAGGGCACTTGACCTCCTTGCATTTTGAAAAATGTCATATAAAAAGTATTTTGGCCCCCCTTTAAATCAAATTTCTACTCCATAAGATAAGTAAAAAAGGTTTGAAAATATTCTGGCTTCACCACTCACAAGCTCTTGGCCAAAAGTAGCTTAAATTACCAGATTTAAGTGAAATCCTAAAAGGCTTCCAGTCTAATGGACCATCTTACATAAATGAAACGAATTTTGTGATTAGGGTTGTATACATATTGTACTTTTCCCCTCTTTATAAGCAGAATCAACCAAAAAAAAAAGAATTAGGGAAAGAGTTTACCTGTCTTCAGTTCCCCTCAATCTACTAACATGCACGCAATCAACTCCAATTTCAACACTCTTTGCTAAATCTTTGGCATTTTCAATTGGTAAGCCCCAAGTTCTGCAGATCGAAACAATCTCGCCGGCGTTTGACTATCCGACAGACCCCCTCTGCTTTCCTTCTCCGGCTATTCGATTTTGATTCTCCGTCAAGAACCTTCTGTTTCTTACTTCTTTCGCTTTCTCTCTCTTTCTCTTCTCAGTTGCTGCGTCACTCCCGTACTCTTTCTCTTGAGTGTTTGGAAACTATATTTTGGTCACTCAACTTTAAAGTTGTTACAAATAACATCACTCAAATAAATATATTTCGAGTGTCCTAAATGTAATATTGCATGATTTCAAATGTCAATATTCCGTCCATACTTTATGTCAAAAAGTTAATAATTTTTTTTAAAATAATAACAAAAGTTAGTCCTTTGAGCTTACATAATTAGCATTCATTAAATCTTAAACTTATCCCTTAAAAAAGTTAACTCAGGTTGGGAATGTAAAAGGACCAATATGCCCTTGTCTTCGACCTTTTTTTAGTAATCTCTTCTTCATCTTCAACTTCTTCAAATCCAAAACAGTTTTACCAGAAGTGAAATCTCCTTTGCAATCCTTCAGACCAAAACTTATTTAAGAACTCACCTCACTCCATTGCCAATCGTCCCCTTTCCTTCTCTTTTCCATCGGTTTGGTCGTTATTATGTCCTGGGTGTTGTGGAATTGACCCTCCAACACCCAAGCAATATCCCAAGAAAATAATGGCACCACAAACAAGCACAAGAAATAAAGCACAAGAAAAGACACAGAAATTGTTAACACAGTTCGTCAATATGTTTGACTACGTCTGGGGGCATTACCAAGCCAGGATCTTGCACTATAATATGTTTGTAGGAAGTTACAATGAGTTATGGGGCGGAACTTTATTTATATAGCAAACCTAGAATGACACCTAAACCTAAACATAAGAGAAATCCCAAAATAACTGCAATTCCCGAATTCTGTGACGCGGCACCAAGCGCCCGCTCGCCTGGCTGCTGCAGAATTTTCTTCTCTCCGTTTCCTTTTAGATCTCTACTCCAACAATCTCCCACCTAGAGATCAACCGCGTATACAAACCCCGTATCCGTCTTCAACTCATCCATGGTGTCGTCCTAGTGCTCACCTCGATCATGGTAGTGCCTTCCTCCTCTCCTATTCTCCGAGCCCCATTGAAGCTATACATAGCTTCAATTTATCAAGGTTTACCACCTTGGTTAACATGTCAGCCGGGTTCTCCGATCCCAATATCTTCTCCAGCCTTAAGATCTTCCTTTTCAAGAGATGCCTGATGTAGTGAACCTCAGCTCAATGTGCTTCATCCTAGAATGAAACGCCGGATTCCTAGCCAAATGAATTGCACTCTGAGTGTCACTGTAGAGAGCATTACCACTTCGCGTCTTCCCAAGTTCACCCAAGAAGTTCTGCAACCATACCATCTCTTTGCTTGCCTCTGTCACTGCCACATATTCTGCTTCTACAGTCGACTGAGCCACGATCTTCTGCAATTTAGAAGCCCATGAGATAGCCGTACCACCCAATGTGAAAACATAACCCGTAGTACTTCTCCTCTTGTCTAGATCGCTTGATGCCAAATCCGCATCAACATAACCCGCTAACACGACCTCCTTGCTTGAGAAACATAGAGCCTTACCAGCAGCACCCTTTAAGTAACGCAGGATCCATTTGACCACTTCCCAATGTTGCTTCCCTGGATTGCCCATGTACCGGCTGACTACTCCCACCGCATGTGCAATGTCCGGCCTTGTACACACCATTGCATACATTAGACTCCCCACTGACAAAGCATATGGAGTCCTCTCCATCTTGTCACGCTCCTCCTTACCCTTAGGTGAGTCCTTCTCGGATAGCTTGAAGTGCATACCCAATGGTGTCCCTGTTGGCTTCGCCTCTTCCATGCAAAATCTTGCCAAGACTTTCTCAACGTATTCTGCTTGTGAAAGAACCAACTTACCCGACTCCCTATCCCGGTCAATCCGCATGCCCAAGATTTTTCTGGCCTCCCCCAAATCCTTCATCTCGAACCGTTCTGACAACTGAGCCTTCAATCTGTTTACCTCTCTACTACTAGAGCCCGCTATTAGCATGTCATCCATATATAACAGCAAGATTATGTACCCATTGTCCGTGTTCTTGAAGTAGCAACAATGATCCGCCTCACATCTGATAAAATCAATATCGTGCATGAATCCATCGAACTTTCTGTACCACTGCCTAGGAGCTTGTTTAAGGCCATACAAGCTCTTAGTCAACCTGCAAACCAGTTCCTCGCTACCCTTAGACAAGTAACCCTCTGGTTGTACCATGTAAATTTCTTTCTCCAAATCCCCATGAAGAAAGGTCGTCTTTACATCCATCTGTTCCAGCAGCAAATTATCTGCCACTACTATACCCAGAACCATTCTGATAGTGGTCATCTTCACAACAGGAGTGAATACCTCGGTGTAGTCAATGCCGTATTTCTGCTGAAACCCTTTTACAACCAACCTTGCCTTGTAACGTTTACTGCCGTTTGCTTCCTCCTTGATCCTGTAAACCCACTTGTTATGCAATGTCTTCTTCCCCTTAGGCAGTTTAATCAACTCACAAGTTTTGTTGGCCTTTAATGAGTCCATCTCATCATCCATCGCAGCTTTCCACTTATCACAAAGTGCACTACGAACAGCTTCCGCATAACATTCCGGCTCACCACTATCTGTCAGCAACAAATAGTAATTTGAAAGAGTATACCTGTCAGGTGATCCACGCAATCTGCTGGATCTACGCAGCAGAATATCCGGTTCTGGAGTATGTGGTTCATCTTCAGTGACCCCCTGACCTTGGTCATCATGAACTGTCCTGCTCCCACCCGAGTTTGGAATATCCACCTCAACAAATTCTGGTTCCGAACTAACCCCTTCAGATGCCCCCTTTCTGTCCTTGTACAATACCTGTTCATTGAATACAACATCTCGACTACGAATAACCTTATGATTTTGGTCATCCCAAAACTTATACCCGAAGTCATCCCCGCCATAACCAATAACCGTACACTTAACAGATTTAGCATCTAATTTAGTTCTATCAATAGAGTCTATATGAACATATGAAACGCAGCTAAATATGCGAAGAAATGACATATTTACCTGCTTTCCACTCCATGCTTCCTCTGGAATTTCATTCCCCAATGGTACCGATGGTCCCCGATTGATCAAGAAAGCTGCCGTGTCAACTGCATATGCCCAGAACGTCTTCGGAAGTCCACACTTCAACCTCATACTTCTAGCCCGCTCGTTCAATGTACTGTTCATCCTCTCTACAACCCCATTGTGTTGTGGTGTGCCCTTTGGAGTATTCTCCATACGAATGCCATTCGCTGTACAATATTCCTTGAACTCCCCGAGCTCATACTCCCCACCATTATCTGATCTCAAGCATTTAAGCTTAAGTCCCGTCAGATTCTCCACCAAAGCCTTCCATTTATTAAACAACTCGAATGCCTCATCTTTGTGTTTCAAGAAATAAACCCAGACTTTCCTTGTCGAATCATCAATAAACGACATGTAATAAGACGCACCACCCAGAGAAGTTACCGGGGCCGGCCCCCACAAATCCGCGTGAACCAAATCCAACTTTGCTTCCCTCAAAGACCTACCCGTCCTCGAGAAATTACTCCTCGCCTGTTTGCCAAACACACAATCTTCGCAGATCCCCACGTCGACTGTCTTCAAACCCGGTAGTCTTCCCTTTGAGCAAAGTACTTTCATCCTCTTCTCACTCATGTGACCCAATCGACAGTGCCACAAATCCGTATCACCCTTGGCTGACACCACCGCGATACTATCCTTGGTGTTATTCGCCAAATACAATGTCCCCTCTTTATTACCTCGAGCGATCTCTGAATCTTCCTTGGTAATAACCCAGTTCTTGCAGCCAAAAGTTACCTTGTAACCTTCTTCATCCAACTGCCCAACTGATAGCAGGTTCTTTTTTAAACCCGGAATATGTCTGACCCCGTGTAGATGTAGGACCTTGCCGTCCGATGCTCCTATTCTGACATCCCCCTTCCCCTTAATTTCCAAAGGCTCGCCATCCGCCAGATAGACCTTACCGAAATCACCGAAAGTATAATTTTCCATCTCCTTTGCATGCTCGCATGAGTCGAATGATGCTGTAGATACCCCGGGGGAACCACGGCTTGGCTAGAGCGCGTGAATTACCCTAGGATGTCTAACTTGTTTTTTAGAGTCGCCACCTATGTTTTGAGGAACATAAGAAAAACCTATTGATAATAGCCTAAGTTTGATTACGAAAACAGAGATTCTTTGTTTTGAGGTTCGGGGGTTAGGTTACGAGATGGGAAGTACCGAAACACCCATCTCGCCCAACTAAAGTTGGTCTTGCTTGATCAAAATCTACATGAATGATAAACGTTCTTCTTCTTTTTCTTTAAATCATAAAAAAGGGTTTTAAAATAGAGTTTGGAATGTAGGAGATAACTCTTTAACCGACCTCAATGAGATGAGGTGATCATTAGAGTCATGTCCCAAAATGATTTGGGTGATTGCACTTTGATAAAACAAAAAGAAAGAGAAAAGAGATGAAGTTAAGAAGAGGAAAGAAATAACTTTACCTAGACTTCAAGAGACTTCAAACACTTCTTGATGAATTCTTTGGAGAAATCCTTTGGAAATGCTTTGTAAGTGTGAAATTTTAGTGTTTTATTGAGAATGTAAGATTGAGAGCCCAAGGTCCTTGAAAATGGAGGTAAAGGGGGGTTTTTATAGGTGAAATAGAGATGTTTTTGGTGCCAAAACTCAGTCACCAAGAAATCTTTCCTGGGCAAAATCCTCTAAATTGAGCAAGGGAGAGAATCCTGGCCAGAAATCTGTAACCGACGCCCAGAGGCGCGCGCTTCCTGCTTTGGGGGCGGAAGGCGCGTGCGTCTAGATCCTCCTGTCGGAGGCGCGCGACTCAGAGAAGGCGATTTTGACATAATGGACTAGAAAGTCAGCCCTGTTATTTAGTTTAGTCCCTGGACTTAACGAAGTCAGTCAGGAACTTAACAGAAGTGACAGAAACTAACGAGAAACACTTAAAATGGGGAGAAACACAAGATCAAATGTGCAATCGGGGTGAGCGGTCCAAGGCGGGGTGTCTACAGAGCCCCTCGGCGACGTGGATTGCAAAGCAAAACGCGTCGACGAAAGTTAAAAACACCCGCCTAGGACATCACCAAGAAAAAGCAAAGACTCGATGAAAGCAGGAATTTGAAATTGCGAGAGATAGTGGTGCGCTCCCTGTGTGAGCGGCTTTTATTGATAGAGGGGGTGGCATGATCCGTTAGGTGAACCTGCCGGCTGAATATGTTGAATGAGGCCGTTAGTGAGCCTTTGAACGAGGCCGTTAGTAAACCTTTGGAGAGGCCATGAGTGAACCTTTGAAGAGGCCGTTAGTGAACCTTTGAGGAGGCCGTTAGTGAACCTTTGAGGACGAATCCGTTAGTGAAATCCGTTGATGAGGCCGTTAGTGAACCCTTGAATGAGGCCGTTAGTGAACCTTTGTAGAGGCCGTTGGTGAACCTTTGGAGAGGCCGTTAGTGAACCTTTGAAGAGGCCGTTAGTGAACCTTTGAGGACGAATCCGTTAGTAGAATCCGTTGATGAGGCCGTTAGTGAACCCTTGAATGAGGCCGTTAGTGAACCTTTGGAGAGGCCGTTGGTGAACCTTTGGAGAGGCCGTTAGTGAACCTTTGAAGAGGCCGTTAGTGAACCTTTGAAGAGGCCGTTAGTGAACCTTTGAGGAGGCCGTTAGTGAGCCTTTGGAGAGGCCGTTAGTGAACCTTTGGAGAGGCCGTTGGTGAACCTTTGTTGACGAATCCGTTAGTGAAATTCGTTGATGAATATTGCTTTGAAGTCACGTGCCACTTGGAGTCACACCTGACTTTTTGACTTGTGGGGTGCGGGCACAGTTGACCGCGACCAGAAGAATGTTCTTGCTGGGGATGAAATGTAAAAACTGATTTTTGAGAAATAACGGCGTCTGTTACGAATCTCACTCAGCTTGCAGTGGTGGAGCTGAAAACTCAGATGAGCATGGATGTGACACCTTGATTCCCGCGTGGGGAGTTGTGTTTGTATTCCTCAGGGAGCAAAGGCGCGTGCGTCTGGTCTTCGCCGTGGGAAGCGCGCGCGTTTCAGTGACACAGCGAGAGGCGCGCGCATTCTGTCCTAGTTCGGCATACATAACCAGACAGTTCACTTTTCGGCGAGTCTTTTCAAAATTTCGAAGAGCCCTCCAAATTCTGAACCCAATTTTTGCGGAGAAATCACCCCAAAACACTTTCTTGTTGTTCTAGGTGCGATTCTATCATAGGAACGATGTCGAATCGTCAACAATCTCCTCCATTCGAGATGCCACAGGGCGAGGAGCCCGAGGTTGGAATTGAGGCGATGGACCCGAGTTCGCTCACGTATCAGCCGTATACCCATATTTCCCAATTTGTTTCAGCGGGATTGGTAAGAATTTTTCATTCTCTTTGTGATTTTCGCATTTTTGGGGCTGCTCTGTTTCACCCGTATTTTTCGCTGCAACTTCTTTCGTTGATTATCGCTGTTGACTTACTGCAAGAAACATGTTCGGATACCCTTTTTCATACCCACGCACTCGTATGCATGTTGAAGTTTCTGTTTCGGGTTTGTCCGTTTTCTAGCCGTTATGCTGACAAAATTTTCGTTATTTCTTGTTTCTTTTCAGGAGTGGACCCGCCTGTCGGAGATTCGAGGCGGAGCTCATGGCCCGGTCACCATCTGGAGTAAGCTGCCCGAGAATGTCAGGGCTCGGGTTCAGGCCACCCATTTTGGCCTTTTTATTACCAGTCTACCGGCGTTGAAGAATGATCTGGATGTTATTCACGCTCTGAGAGAGAGATGGTTGGACACCACCAATACTTTCCATCTGCCTATGGGAGAGGTCACGATGACGCCTACTGATTTCACGGCATTGACTGGTCTGCTGTTTGCGGGGGAGCCTGTCCCTTGTGTTTTGAGAGGGACCCTTCGGACTGCTGACGAGCTGTTGGCCCTGGTTGACTGCGGCTTCCCGGTGAAGAATTATCGAGTCACTTGGGGGAGCATCCGTCGGTATTTTAGTATTCTTGCAGCCGAGCCTTTGGGTGTCACTGCTGAGCGGGTCGATGCTGTGGCCCGTTGTTTTATATGGTACCTGTTGTCCCACACTCTGTTTGCCAGTGGAGGGTCATCGGCTTCCTTGGCTTTGCTTGACTTGTTGGTAGACTTGGACCAGGCCGGTCATTATAACTAGGGTGCAGCGGGCTTGGCTGCTTGTTATCATGGTATGGATCTGACTAGCCACTCGACCACTAGCTCGGTCACGGGTTTCAGCCTGTTGTTGGAGGTATACTGCTTTCCCTTTTCTTTTCGGCCTTCTTGTCATTTGCTCTACTGTATCTTTGAACTGTCATTTAATTCTGCTCTTGTCTCTGTTTTGCAGCTATGGGTCTTTGCTGTCTTGGAGCTGAGGGACTTTAAGATTAACAGAGAGGGTCAACCCCAGTATCCGGACTGCGTGAGGTGGTCATATAGGGAGAGGAATGTGAGGACTGGCACTGTTCCCATCAGCCTGCTTTCAGCTCGGCGCCACTTGGATTCTTTGAGGCCGGAGGCTGTCGCCTCTTCTTTGTTTCCGTGGAGAGCTATTTATGCCTTTATTGAGCATACCCTGATTCCCACCCGCTCGAGGCTTCTGATGAGCTCAGTGGAGTGTATGGCGATGTATCTTGGGGAGAGAGTATTTTGGCAGCATGGTGGTCAGGTGACGGACTTCCACCATCCTTCTAGACCAGCGGTTCCTGATGTTCCTCCTTTCTGTCCTCGTAATTGGAGGGCTCTTTCAGAGGCAGACCGGGCAGTCTACCTTCCGGGGGTTGATGCTGTCCCTTTCATTCATCTAGAGCAGGATTACGGTTTATTCCGGGAGCATAACCTCCAGCAGGGTTTCATGTTCACTGATCCGAGGGAGGCACATGCTGCTCCACAGAATTCGGCTCGATTTTATCCCACTGGTGCTGGATATTGCTTTGATCCCCCTTTGCCTCCTTCATATTATACTTACTCGAACTTTGGGGTGTATGAGGAGCAGAGGGAGATTGTTCCCGAGGACATGTCGCCGGAGCGAGAGCCTCCTGTTCAGGCTGATGTGGTATGTTTTCCTGTCTGTCTTTGCATTTCTCAGTTCCAGTCTCGCTTCTCTGTCCTTTGTATTGATGCAACTTCCTTTTTCTGTACTCTGTTGCAACAGGTACCTGTAGCTGCTTATAGGCACTTGGGCAGATAGAACAAAGAGATGAGGAGGAGGCTCCGTCAGCTGGAGGAGAGGGTGCTAGAGCTGTGCAGGGATATTGCTGCCATGACTAGAGATGCTGCTGGTGCTGTCTCTGGTGCTGCGAGAGGAGCTGCCCGAGGTGCTCGGGGCATGGGACGAGGCTGCAGGGATGCTGCACTGGACACTGATGAGGCTGTCTCTTCGGCGAGGCAGTCACTGAGCAGGAGTCTGAGCCGCGGAGGTAGCCATAGTAGGAGTCTGAGCCGAGGAGGTAGCCAGAGCTAGGGTGGCGCTAGTTCATCAGGGAGAGCTGCCAAGAGGACCCGGCATGATGTTGTGGTTGAGACATCTGAGGAGGAAGAATCTGCTGATGATGATGATGATGATGACGAGGAGACTGAGAGCGGCAGTGGGGGTGGGCACGGTGCTGCCGATGATGATGATTCTGAGTAGCCTTTTGGGGAGGACGAGAGATTGAAAACATTTTTATTTACGTGTAATAAACATTTAGCATGTATTTACAATCCTAGCTATTTACTACGCTTTTTAGTTATCTGTCTAGACTCGTTCCTAAGTGTCGACTCTTTACAAACAAATGTGTGCCCAAATGTGTTCATCATGGTTGCTTGAACTCCTTTTCTGTGCTGGGATCTGATTTCTTGCAGGTTGAAGGCGTTTGAATGTGCCTGGGCTTCTTTCTTGAACTAACAAGGGCATGTTCTGTTTCTGTCTGCTGGCAAACGCGCGCGCATCCGGCTTTGGTAGCGGGAGGCGCGTGCATCTGGAGTCGCTTGTCGGAGGCGCGCGGCTTGCTGAATTCCAGCCCCTTTCTTTTCTGAGCAGGGCACTCCAACATCTATAAATTCAAACTATTTTCGATCAGAATGATCACACAGCAATATTCTGCATTCTTTCCCTTACTCTATACCTCAAAATTCTTGTAGCAATGGCCCCGATGACCTTTACTTTTGAAGTCAAGGTTTCCGTCCCCGAAGGTGATAAGTCCGTCCCCATTGCTCCAATTGTGAAGACGCGTCCTAGCGATTTTGATCGTTTAGGAATACCAAATGAGGTTGTTGTTGCCGCGGATTCTGTGAAGCCGGTGGTCCACGTGAGGGATTATAGGCCTCGTTATTTGCCTAAGAAGAGGAAAGGCAAGGGGAATTCTTCTCATGTGTGGAAGCGTCCCGTGGTTGTTCCGGTCAAAGCTCCTCCTAGCAAGGGCAAGGAGAAGGTTGTTGATGAAGCTCCATCTCGCCCGAATGTCTTTTCTCGTCTTGGTGGTCTCAAGAATGCTCCGCCTCCCTCCAAGAAGACTAAAGGCCGTCCCCAAAAGCGATGGGTCCCCAAACCGAAGAAAGATTAAATATTTCTTTGTACCCTATGAGATTGCAATTTAGGATAGACCACTTTGTTTTAGGATTTAATGTTTTGATGTCTTTTGTTGCTCAATAAATCCGTTGTAATGGCTTGAATAACTCATTGAATGAATAAAAATTGCATCTTGTTATTTGAAGTGAATTGGGTATTTTTGATATGTTTTAGACCGCACCCGAAGGTTGCCTACGTTCCTCCAGTTGGGAGGCTCAGGTCTCCGTAGTTCAAACAAACAAAGACCATTTTTTTTTTCACCCTGTTTTTTGCCTAGACCGCCCTTTCGGGTTTTCAATCTAGCGGGCTTCTTTTTTGCACGTGCTCTAATTTTTGCCTAGGCCGCCCTTGCGGGTTTTCAACCTAGCGAGTGATTTTTTTTTTTTTTTTTTTTTTTTTTATGGTCTTTGTTTATTAAGCATAGAACCTCTTGAGCTTGTCGAGGTTGACCTCCTTTGGCAGCTGGTCGCCATCTAAATCCACGAGTCGGACTGCACCGCCGCTTAGTATCTTTTTGACCACGTACGGACCGATCCATCGGGGTCCCGATTTCCCCAGGGGATTCATGGCATTAGGAGGATGTTGTCTTAAGACCAAATCTCCCATATTGATGTTTCGAGGCTTCACCTTTTTGTTGAAAGCTCTTGCCATCCTTTGCTGATATGCCCTTGTGCGTTCGAGTGCTCTTAGCCTTTTCTCGTCGAGTAAGGCTAGCTGTTCATATCGACTTTGCATCCAGTCGACCTCGTTGACTTGATTCTCGAGGAGGACCCGTAGAGATGGGACTTCAAGTTCGATTGGGAGTACGGCTTCAGAACCATAGACTAATGCATAAGGAGTTTCTCCTGTTGCTGACCGTATTGATGTGCGGTAGCCCCACAATGCTAATGGTAGCTTCTCGGGCCAATCCCTTCCTGTTGAGGCCATTTTCTTGACGATGGTCTTATTTGTTGCTTCAACCGCGCCATTTGCTTGGGGACGGTAAGGAGATGACTTGTGCTTGGTGATCTTGTATTCTACCAAAAGTGCATCCATTTCCTTCTCAAAGTGAGAGCCGTTGTCGGAAATGATTTCATGAGGCACGCCGTATCGACACATGATATTAATCTTTACAAATTCGGCCACTTTCTTGGCGTTGAGGGTCCGATAGGCTTGTCCTTCGACCCACTTTGTGAAGTAGTCGACGGCCACTAGGACGAATGACTGCCCATTGTTTCCGGCAGGATGGACTTTACCGATGATGTCTATCCCCCAACAAGAGAAAGGCCAAGGTGTGACCATGTTGTAAAGTTGCGAGGGTGGAGCATGTTGCAGATTAGCATGGAATTGGCACTTGGCACACCTTTTGACTTTCTCGATACAGTCTCGTTCCATAGTGCTCCAATAGTAACCAATGTGGAGTATCTTCTTGACTAGCATAAACCCATTCATGTGGGGTCCACACTCTCCTTCGTGCACTTCACACATTATCTCTTGAGCTTCGGCCTCATTGGCGCATAAGAGATTGATCCCGTCGTGGTGCCTTTTATAGACTCGGTCCCCAATCAGTACGTACCGAGAGGCTCCGGACTGTTCCTTCGGGCAATTTTGAAAGGCTTCACCATTTTCCCTTTGGGTATTTCGACTAATGAAGCTATGGTGGCCAGTGCATCGGCGAAGCGATTTTTATCCCTTGGCAGGTAGTTGAAAGTGATCTCTTGGAATTGTTCAACCAATTCTTCAAGGTGCTGACCATACTGTTGGAGGGTCGGGTCTTGGATTCGCCATTTACCCGATTGCTGATTGATAAGGAGCAAAGAGTCGCCGAATACTTCTAGTTCCGTGACGTTTCTTTCGAGAGCTGCTTCGAGCCCTGCTATGCATGCTTCGTACTCGGCAATGTTGTTGGTAGCTTCGAATTCCAGACGGATGGCAATGGGAGTGTAGATGTCTTTTGGATCGACAAGCAATACTCCTATACCAAAACCGTGTTTATTGGCGGCGCCATCGAAAAAAAGTTGCCACTTATTTTCCTCGGTTGCAGTACAAATTAAATGCTCGTCGGGGAACTGTACGTCTTCCCCCTTCACTTCGTCACACGGGAATTCGGCAAGCTGGTCACTGAACACTTTCCCCCTGACGGATTTTAGTGCGACGTAAGTGATATCATAGCCGGCGAGCATGAAGTACCATTTGGCTATTCTTGTTGACATGAAAGGCTTCTCGAAGATGTAGCCGAGCGGGTCCACCTTTGCTACTAGATTGATCGGAAAAGCTTCCATATAGTGTTTGAGCTTTTGAGTAACCCAAACCAATGCTGCACATGACTTCTCTAAGACAGAGTAGTTCTTTTCACCTCCTTGGAATCGGCGACTGACAAAATAAATGGCATTCTCCTTTGTGGACTCTCGTTGCTCTTGTGCTAACATAGCCCCTGGGGCTTCATCATTGACAGTGAGATAGAGCAAAAGAGGCTTCTCCTTGTGCGGCGGAACTAGAACAGGAGGGCACGTCAAGTAATGCTTCACTTGGTCGAAGGCTTCTTGGCACGCGTCAGTCCATTCTAGAGCCACATTCTTCTTGAGTAGCTTGAAGATTGGCTCGCACATGGAAGTGAGTTGGTGCACAAACCGACTGATGTATTGCAGTCTGCCTATGAAACCTTTGATCTCTTTCTGCGTCTTTGGAGGAGGCATGTCAATGATTGCCTTGATTTTAGAGGGATCTACTTCAATTCCCCTTTCAGTGACCATATAACCAAGGACCTTGCCTCGGATAACCCCGAACGTGCACTTTGCAGGGTTGAGCCTCATCTTGTGTTGACGAAGCCTTTCGAAGAACTTGCGGAGATCGATTAAATGTTGACCATCGGTCCCTTTGGAGTGAATGATCATGTCGTCTACATAGACCTCGATTTCTTTGTGAATCATATCGTGGAACAAGTCTGTCACGACTCTTTGGTAGGAAGCCCCAGCGTTTCTTAACCCAAATGGCATGACTGTGTAGCAAAAGGTACCCACGGTGTTGTGAAGGCTGTCTTATGTTGATCTTCCTCGGCCATGAGAATCTGATTGTACCCAGCGAACCCATCCACGAATGAGCGAACCTCGTAGGCAGCAGTGGAGTCGACCAGCATGTCTATGTTAGGGAGTGGAAAATCGTCTTTCGGGGAAGCTTTGTTCAAATCCCGGAAGTCCACACAAACTCGAACCTTGCCGTTTGCCTTTCTGACTGTCACAATGTTGGCTAACCATGTCGGATACTCGATAACCTTGATGAAACCCACACTGAGGAGCTTCTCGATCTCTTCTTTGACTTGCAGAGACCATTCTGGCTTGATCTTTTTGAGCTTCTGTTTTACCGGCTTGGCATCTTCTCTGATCGGAATTCTATGCTCCGCTCCCTTTCTGTCCAAACCCGGCATGTCTTTGTATGACCATGCGAACACATCCACGAACTCCCGTAGTAGTGCAGTCAATCTGTCTCTGTCGTCCCCCTTGAAGAAGCTTCCGATCTTAGTTTCTCTTGGCTCTTTGTCGGTACCCAGATTAACAACATGCAATTCTTCGTCAGCCCCTGGACCATTTTCACCACGACTACGGACCTGTTGAGCAAGTTCATTTAAGTATGTTGTGTTTTCGTGGTCTATTTCATCATAATTTGAATCGTTATTAACTTGTTCATTAAGTTCATTATTAGTTAATTCATCATTTATGATATTTGCAATCTCAGGGTACTCAGAAATATCAAATTTTTCATTAACAAAGAAAGGAAACACACGCTCGGCTATGGCCTCCATATCCTCTTGGGTGAGGGTATTAGAGACACTCTCGGACTCGAAAGTAAGTGTGAGCCGCTCTTCCTTTGTTGCTGTGCGGGGTATGCAACCCATTTCTTGGACTAAGAATTCCTCGGATACCACGGGCCCTTTCGTAGAATACCAATTGTTGATCGGCTCGGAGCTTGGCGGGATCTCACTGATAGTCTCATTCATGATGACGGTGTCATGGATGGCGTTGACTTGGCATTCATTCATTATGGCAAGCTCTTCGAACATGGAGGCTAAATCTGTCGGTTCTTCCCCCACGATGATTTCTGTCTCGGACTCTATAGTCACCTTCCTTCCCCACCCTTCACGGGGCGACATGGGAGTTGGTTCCCTTTCGGATTTCTGAATCTCACAATCGGAGAAGATTTCGAGACCGGGCTTTTTGACACCCTTATTGTTAACCCATGGTTCGGGAAAGATCATGTATGGAATGTCTTCCCCTTGGCGGACAAAATAGCCATTCAACGTCTTGCAGTAAGGCCTTAGATTAGGGACCTCATTACGACGGCCTTCTTTACGAGCTCGGGCCTTTTCATTCTTGATTGCTTGCTCTTGTTTCAAGTCTTCTCTGGAAGGCTCGTACCCCAAACCGAATCTGTTCTTGACAAATGGGACTTGCACAGGATGTAGGATTCCTTGTTGATATTTCGCTAGGCCTAAACCAGGGAAGTAGTCCATATTCCTCATCATGCGGAGGACTTTGTGATTGCTGGGGGTCCATGATCCGTTTCCCCCTTCTTTGCCAATGGCGTTGATTGAGACGCCGGAGAGAGTGGAGTCTGGTAAACCATGCTGAACTTGGTGGACGGGCTCACCTTTTCTGTGGATAGTGACGTTTTCGGCCATGACGGTCACTATTTCATCACCATTTCGGATCTTGACACATTGATGGAGAGTTGATGGGACAGCATTAGAACTGTGAATCCATGGTCGACCCAAAAGCAAGTTGAACGAGGCCGGGATATCAAGCACTTGGAATGGAACGGACATGACCATGCTCCCAAACTCAATGTCTATTTCGATCATGCCCATGACTGTACGGGCGGTGCTGTCATAACCTCGGATTACTTGAGTAGAAGGCTTCAAATCGGAATCCTTAAGCCCCAGTATGCCCATGATTCTGCCAGGCATGAGGTTGAGTACGGAACCACCGTCCACTAAGACTCTTGAGATGGGCCTCCCCCTTGCTTGTACCTTGAGGTAAATAGCCTCGTTGTGGTCGGAACCAAATGGTGGAAGGTCCATATCGGCAAAGGTGATGACGTTGCCAAAATGAATGTGACTGATCATTGCCGTGAGGTCCTCGGGAGTAGTATCGGGAGAAATTGATGTATCATCGAGATTGCGGATGATAAGATCTCAGTGTTTCTTTGAGGATGCGATGAGGTCCCAAATAGAGATGTTGGCTTGATTTTTCTTGAGTTGGACAAGTAGAGGATCTTCGGGAGTGTCGCGAGCTTGCGGCCTTTCAGAAGAGGAGCTTGGTGCGGAAGTGGAAGGGTTGCTTGCTATGACTCGACCGGATCGAGTTAGCATATTGACGTTCCCATCTTGCTTCTTTTTCCTATTCTCTAGTACTTCCCTCATTACCTCATCGTAAGTCACAACATAAAAAGAATTGTCAAGTTTATTCATAACATTGGGGCCCCCATTCACAATTGGGATTGAATGGGTGGTCCCCTCGAGTTCTCCTATCTCTATTACATTGACATGTTCGCCATTAGTCACTACAAATTCTTTCTTGTCTATGAGATCTTGAATGACATTGCGGAGAACGAAGCATTCCTCGGTGGTGTGGCCACTATATTGGTGGTAGCCACAATATTTGTGGTGAGCATGATTGGGGTTGACCGTCTTGGGTTGGTACCCTTGTACGGGTGTGACTTGACCCTTTGCTTTGAGGACTTCGAAAGCTTCGGTTTGCATCATGCCTTGGAAAGGCGTGTAGACACGGTCATTTCGAGACTTCTTCCCTTGGGGTGGAGGAACCTTTTTGTAATTCCCCTTGTCGATAGTGACGGCGTTGACCGAGGCCTCTTTTGTGGAGTTGGAAGCGGCCTTGTAGCGGTAGCTAGGAGCACTTTTCTTGACTTCCTTGAGCAACTCGTCCATTCGGACCCCCGCCTCATACATTTGGGAGAAATCTGCATAGCAATCCCCACTTAGGTGGGTGCGGAGATCAATTTTGAGACATTTGAGAAAGATGTCCATTTGCTCCTTGGTATTTTGCCTTTCCACAATCTCAGAGAGTTTATCATTCCATCTCCTTGTGAAGTCGATGAAGGACTCGTGGTCTCGTTGAGTAGTGTTCTCTAGCTCTTTCCTTGTGGGCCGGTGAGTGGTGTTGCCTTGGTATTGGTTCTTGAAGGCAAGCATGGTGGAGTCCCAATCAAGACGGACAGTGAGCGGGAGAGTAGCATACCAATCTTTTGCCGCCCCCTCGAGAGTGAGAGGAAAGCATTGAGCCATCACCTTGGGGGAGACCTTCTTCGGAACTATTGCCCAAATATAAGTCTCAATGTGAGCCATAGGACAAGAGTTGCCCTTGAATTTGCTTATGTCGGGCATCTTGAACTTATCAGGAAGAGCGGCCATAGTACTCATGAGGATGGATGATTGATAAAGGCTTGTGTCGGAGCCTTTCCCCATGTTGAGCCTATTGAATTTTTGGTCGATGTAGGCCATGATAGAATCCACCATTTTGGGCTCATTGTTCTCGGAACTTGGCTCTCCCACTTTCTTGGTGCGGGTGTTGACATAAGGACTTTTGAACAAACCTTCGGTCCATTCGGATTCGTCATCGTCATTTTTGCTCTTCCCCTTGGCAAGATTAGTGAGCTTTTCTTTCATTTGCTCCATCTCGGCCTCGTGGGCCTCCCTTTGGCTGTCGAGGTGGGATTGCCAAATGTCTTCTTTGCTTTGTGCCTCCTTATTAAGGGTGGAGACTTGATCTTGGAGGAGTTGGACCATGGTTGCGAGTTGCTCGAGAGTCATGGTATTGTTGGTGTTGGAGCCGCCGGCCATTGTTGATGTAGGAGCTGTTGGAGTGATCTCTTCATGGACTAACCGATTTGCCGAATCCCGGTAGACTCTGTAAGTACCAATTGAACCTAGATTGCAGAAGAGGCCCTTGTCAGTCTTGAGTAACACTTGCGGTCCACGAAGAGGTTTAGAACACACAGTTGGGCACACGACTCGAACCACATAAGAAAAGACTTTTTTTTTTTTTTTTTTAAAGTCGGAGGGAATGGATCCCTTTTGGGGTTTCTAAGAAAATAATGGAATCGTCACACTAGTATATAGACCATCTCGCGGTCCCATATACTCATCGGATTCCATCGCGTTTGTGAATCCTACATGTATCGGGATTAAACTAAATTAATGTAGTAAAGCATACATGCGGGGACGGATTTTTATTTTTGTCCAAAATAACCACTTTTGGGGACGGATTTTTATTGCGTCCGTTTCAACAAGTTGGCATGTATGATTTGAAGACATTAGTTTAGGGAAATCTCGGTACATGGAAACCGACTTGAGTCACGGAGTGTTAGACCCTAACTAGAATTGTGTGGCTTGTGCTCGGCTTGAACATGAGGCTCAAAGGTCACCCCCGGCATGTAGTCATGAACTACGCCACGGGCTGAGGTTTACCGCTTCGAAAGAGCCAAGGTCGAGTGGAGCTTGAAACTTTCTAGGACGGGCCTCGACGGGTTTGGGGTTGGACTTGTGCGACTCGATAGTGAGCAATTCATAGGAATATGTGCATGTAGTGTGAGGTCTAACAGGTGAAAAAATATTTTTTATATTTTTTTTTCAAAAGAAATAAAAAAAAACAAATAAGCACATAATTACAACTTTCGAATCACCCGTGTGACCGATAAAATAGAACATAAAATTAAAACAGTCCGAAGTTCAGAATAACCACTGATGCAGGCAACTGTGCCCACACCCCCATCATACTGCTCTGTTCTGAGACCTGTTTCTGTTCTGGGAACCAACCCAGAAGCGTGCGCCTCTGAGTGTTGATACGAGACGCGCGCGCATGGCGCGATGCTATTGGGAGGCGCGCGCTTCTGGGCACACCTGTCAGATTGTCAGATTTTGGACTCAGGGGATTGCCCTGGTCCTATGTGCATATTGTAACCCCTGCAGAAATGATTAGTGGAGAATAGCAGAAGAAGAAGATGAAGAACATGAAGAAGCGGGCGATTCTGGTCCTTGATGCGGGATGCGCGCGCCTTAGGCTGAAGAGGCCAAAAGCGCACGCCTCCCCCATCAGGAGTCAGAATGCCCAGAAAAGATGTAGATTTTGATTAGAATGCAAGTTTAACCCTCAAACGTCCCCAGCAGAGTCGCCACTGTAGATACCCCGGGGGAACCACGGCTTGGCTAGAGCGCGTGAATTACCCTAGGATGTCTAACTTGTTTTTTAGAGTCGCCACCTATGTTTTGAGGAACATAAGAAAAACCTATTGATAATAGCCTAAGTTTGATTACGAAAACACAGATTCTTTGTTTTGAGGTTCGGGGGTTAGGTTACGAGATGGGAAGTACCGAAACACCCATCTCGCCCAACTAAAGTTGGTCTTGCTTGATCAAAATCTACACGAATGATAAACGTTCTTCTTCTTCTTCTTTAAATCTTAAAAAGGGGTTTTAAAATAGAGTTTGGAATGTAGGAGATAACTCTTTAACCGACCTCAATGAGATGAGGTGATCATTAGAGTCATGTCCTAAAATGATTTGGGTGATTGCACTTTGATAAAACAAAAAGAAAGAGAAAAGAGATGAAGTTAAGAAGAGGAAAGAAATAACTTTACCTAGACTTCAAGAGACTTCAAACACTTCTTGATGAATTCTTTGGAGAAATCCTTTGGAAATGCTTTGTAAGTGTGAAATTTTAGTGTTTTATTGAGAATGTAAGATTGAGAGCCCAAGGTCCTTGAAAATGGAGGTAAAGGGGGGTTTTTTTATAGGTGAAAGAGAGATGTTTTTGGTGCCAAAACTCAGTCACCAAGAAATCTTTCCCGGGCAAAATCCTGTAAATTGAGCAAGGGAGGGAATCCTGGCCAGAAATCTGTAACCGACGCCCAGAGGCGCGCGCTTCCTGCTTTGGGGGTGGAAGGCGCGCGCGTCTGGATCCTCCTGTCGGAGGCGCGCGACTCAGAGAAGGCGATTTTGACAAAATGGACTAGAAAGTCAGCCCTGTTATTCAGTTTAGTCCCTGGACTTAACGATGTCAGTCAGGAACTTAACGGAAGTGACAGAAACTAATGAGAAACACTTAAAATGGGGAGAAACACAAGATCAAATGTGCATTCGGGGTGAGCGGTCCAAGGCGGGGTGTCTACAGATGCCCCCGAATCCAGCACCCATGATTCTAGCGCACTACTAACTCTTAGAACCAGTACATCTTCACCTTCGATTATCACATTCGCCGATTTATCCCTTCGCATGGGACAATCCTTCTTGTAGTGTCCTAACTCCTTACAATTATAGCATTGAACCGATCCTTTCGTGACCCTTGGTTTGTCTCTGATCTCCACGGCCTTGCCCTTACCACCCACTACATTTTCCCTTGATTCAGTTCTCTCCTTATTGCTAGTACCCGACCTTCCCCTGCTAGTGGTAGCTAAGGCCGATCCCGAAGTAGACGATGTCCCCAATTTCTTCAAACGATTTTCCTCGCCCAATAGAAAGTCTTTAACATCATCATACTTCAATTTGTTTTTACCCGCTGAAGCATTGATCGCTGTCACCGTTCCGCTCCAACTTCCTGGTAAAGACGCTAGCAACAAACACGCATGAACCTCATCATCAAACGTAATATCCAACGCAGTTAATGAGTCTATAACATCCATAAACTCATCGATGTGTTTAGCTAAGGATCCTCCCTCTTGCATCTTGAGACTACTCATCTTGCGTATCAAATCAACCTTGTTTGCAGCAGATGGAGTTTCAAATCTCTCAGTAAGATAATCCAATAGCTCCTTTGTGGTTTTTGCCTTCTTGGTAGTCTTCGCGATCCACTTTGACAAAGTAGATCTAACCACCCCTAGGGCTTTCTGATCCATGAGATCTCAATCTTCCTGCTTTTCTCCTTCCGGCTTGACTCCCTTTAGAGGCTTATATAGATCTTTGTTGTACAAGAGATCCTCTATTTGCATCCTCCAAAACCTATAGTCAGAACCATAAAATTTCTCCACCGCTTGTTTATCCTTGCCCATTCTTGATTGCTTGAACAAACCCTAATCGCCCTATAACCCGGAACGATAAACCAGATCTCTAGATACCAGTTGTTGTGGAATTGACCCTCCAACACCCAAGCAATATCCCAAGAAAATAATGGCACCACAAACAAGCACAAGAAATAAAGCACAAGAAAAGACACAGAAATTGTTAACTCAGTTCGTCAATATGTTTGACTACGTCTGGGGGCACTTCCAAGCCAGGATCTTGCACTATAATATGTTAGTAGGAAGTTACAATGAGTTATGGGGCGGAACTTTATTTATATAGCAAACCTAGAATGAGACCTAAACCTAAACATAAGAGAAATCCCAAAATAACTGCAATTCCTGAATTCTGTGACGCGGCACCAAGCGCCCGCTCGCTTGGCTGCTGCAGAATTTTCTTCTCTCCGTTTCCTTTTAGATCTCTACTCCAACACTGGGATTCAAATTCGATTTGAGGAATCGAATTGAGAATTTTCAAAAAAAATGAGATAGAATTATGAGATAGATTTGGATGAGAAGAGAATTTTACAGGAAATCAATCATAGTGACGAGAATTCATGAGGGAGACGAAAGATAAAGAGGACAATAATTATAGAGAGAATTGGAAAAAAAAGTATATCATTTCATGATCATCACACATGGCGATTACACACTATAAGCAAAGTGAGAGAATATCGGCTCCAAATGCTAAGCCTCCCCTCATTTGAACGACAACGTATTAACCAATTTAATCAAATGGAAACAAATCATAATTTAATATAAAACGTCGACGTAACTACTTAACCTAAAATTGTATAACACTGCCTAAGTTTGCTACCGTACCAAAGCTAAAAATACACTATATTTAATTTAATCAAATTGTATGAATTTTTATTCATTTACACCATCGAGACCATCGGAAAAAAATTGACTTAATTAAAATTTATTTCCATTCTTCATCGACAGTGTAGCCACCCTGCCTTGGACCGATCATCCCGATTTCACGCTTAATTTGTTTTTTTACTTTGTTTTAAACGTTTTACGTCAGTTTCCGTTACTTCTATTAAGTTCCTGGCTGACTACATCAGTTCTGGGGGCCAAACTGAATAACGGTTCTAACTTTCCAGTCTATTTTGTAAAAAAAAATAACATTTCAGAGTCGGGCGCCTCCGCTATTTAGGGTCAGAGGCGTGCGTCTCCCACCCTCAAGGCAGGAGGTGCGCGCTTCTGGGTGTCAGTACAGATTTTTTCCAATAATCTTTCATTTGCTCATCAATAGTAATCAAGTAAAAGAGGAGTATGATGCCAACAACTCGGTGCTGTCAAGATACAAGGGTCTCATGGTAGACCTCTTGAAATTTTTTTAGTATCACGAGCTAAACCAAATTAACCGGACAGATAATTCCGAGGCAGATCTCATGTCCAGGATTATCATGTCCAGGATTACAAAAGAGAAAATGGCAAACATCGTTGATATACCTATTATTTGATTGACTTCACTTGATTTGTTTACATCTTTTAAATTAAACTTTAATCATTGAGAATTGTCAATGATTAAAGTTTAAATTAAGAGTGATTTTTCGCTTTCAATAATAATTTTTTCTCCTTTGTGAGAGCATTTGTATTCTCTCATTTTGTTAGAGCCGTTGTATTCTCCACTTTGTGAGAGCTGTTGTTTGTTTTTTTGTTTGTATGTTGTTTTTTTTTTTTTTTTGCAGTTGCGATGATTCTTGTATTTTCTCACAAATAATTGAATGCCAATGTTTTAACTGTACAAAGATTGTTCGTAGATATTGAGATTGTTGGTAGGCGTTTTTTCGTCAATTCCGATTCTGCATTTGAAGTGCTCAGCGTAAAATATCACCCGAAGGGGGGATTTATTGAATGCCCGATTGAGACAGTGTCCAACTTTTACCTGAAGATGAATCCGAACGTCTCAAGATCTAGATCAGAAATATAGTTGTAATATGTTAAAAGTTGGAACTGCTATTGAAATTTGGGGTGAGCATCCGGCATTTGTGAAGTTTCATCTCTTTTTATAATTGTGAATGAAAAATAATTTATCGTTTACTAAAATAAAATAGATATTCAATATAAAGACATACTCCGTATTAGTAATTACGACACATTTTAGTTATATAATGAGGACCATTAAATTAATTTAATTGTTTTTTTTAAATCGGTATAAAAGGGGTTAGTTATCCATATAAATAATAAATCAGGGAGTGGGAGTATTGCGGTGAGAATTATGTTGATTCGGGCAATGCTAAGCTTACAAAAAAAGTTTACAAAATGAAGGATACAAGACGATGATATTTCATTGGCCACATCGATAGTGGACCCAACACACTCCAATTAAAAACACCAACACAATTATGACACATCATTTTGTAGACCACATATTGTAGCAATCTTTTATAACTTTATTATTTCCCTTTTGATTATGAGAGAGTTAAATGCCCATTTACGTATACTCTTACTCCCTCCCTCTGTCTCGAAAAATTTGTCTTATTTTGACTTTATATGGTCAATATAAATAAACTTTGACCAAACAATGATGTTTCTAATCATTCTAGTGAAATTTTAAGAATTGTAGTTGACAAATCATAAAGTGGTTTATTAATAACAATTTTTAAAATTTCATTGTGAATATTAGATCGACATCAATGGTTGGTGACCAATGCTTGGTGAAAGTTAATTTATTTTGACCATAAAAAATTAAAATGAGACAAACTTTTCAGGACAGGGGGAGTATATTTTAATATAGAATGGAAGGAAATTTGTACTTTTACAAGATCCATTTGACGTGAATTTTAGTGTTAAGTTCATAGTGTAAAGATTCAAATCGTATTGGAAGACAAGACATTCTAGATTGAAAATAGAGATGCTGTATTTTCCTACTCGAGTTTTAAGTCCTAATCCATATAATGATCATGCTTGGACGTTGGAACGTGTTGCATGAAATCTACAAGTAGAATAAAAATAATCTTTGTGTATTGATTAAGTTGTGCTCTCAAATACAGTTGGGTTACAGGATTTATACACAAAGATGAAGTGAGAAACTAGTACAACAAACACAAACAAATATAAAATAATAGGAGCTGGTCTCCCATGAGAACAACCATACCCGTCTCATCTATGAGACGGGTCATTTAGACCCGAAACCCAGACCCATGATCCGAAATATAAATAGATCGACCTAACAGAAACATACACAAACACACAGTAAAAGGTAAGTAGCTATCTACACACACAAACACTCAGTAAAAAAGTGTGAATACCTCTCGATTAATCAGACCAATTCCGGCGATTAAACCTGACAATCAAACGTCGCCGGAGTCGATTATTCAACATCAGCAAATCAGATCTAGAAAAATCAGATCAATCAAAAACATCGTAAACAAATCCAGATCTAAAATTTTCAAATCTCGCCGTATATTCATGGAGAACGATATACAACATCAGCAACCTAATGACGGTACGATTGTTACTACAAACTAGATCTCACATTATTCATCTTCGTTATTTAACTTGAATTTAGATTTGAATCTGTTAAAGTTACATTATTTAACGTAATGACTGAATGTATTAGTACTTTAAGTTATTAACACCATTATATTCGTATATATCATCTAAATCTATAGTATAAATACATGTAACTTTATGATCTATTACGATTATATTGAACAACTATTACATCAATAATTGTGAACTATTATTTTAATATAATGCTTCATTGTAGAAGAATATTACTTACTGTCATTGTTACTTTAGAGATTGAAATGTTTTACTTTTTCTTAGATTATATGACTTTCAAAAAATGATACTTTAATTGCAGTTGATGAATCAGTTTACAAACCAACTTGGGAACTACAAGAATTTGCTGAAAAAACATTGGAAGAAAAAATACAATACTTGAAGAAGAACAAAATGATACAGGATCAAACATAAGTGGATCTCTATTTGGTTTCACAGCAAAGACAATTGATGAAATGTATGACTTGTATTGTCAACATACTAATGAAATAGGTTTTAATGTAAGAAAGTCAACTACAAGATGTCGAGGAGATGGAGTTGTACTACACAAATATTTCGTATGTTCTAGTGCTGGATCTCGAGGAGATGGATTTAATGATAATGAACTTAAAAAGCGAAAGACTCATGTAACCCGCACACAATGTAAAGCTTCATTAAAAGTAAAGCTTTTAGAAAATGAAGGATATTATGTGGTGGATAGACATGTTTTGGAGCATAATCATCCGTTGACAAGGAAAAAGTGGTCCAAGTATTATAGATGTGAGAGAACTATTACGGAGGATAAAGGTAAAGTAATAGAAGATATGGTTTCTTCTGGTACAAGACCAATGGACTCCTACCGTTATATGTCACATGAAGCTGGTGGAGATGACATTCTTGGTCACACTAAAAAGGATCATTTGAATTATGTCAATAGATTGAAAATGAAAGAAATGGGGAGCGGAGATGCACAAAAACTTGTGGAGATGTTGTATAAACAACAATCTGAAGAAAGTGATTTTTTCTTTAGAGTAATGTTGGATAATGAAGGTAGATTAAGTAGTGTGTTTTGGAAAGATTCAATGATAAAAGAGGACTATGAGATTTATGGTGATGTGGTTGTTTTTGACACAATATATAGTACTAACAAATATGGTTTGATTTGTGCTCCAATAGTTGGGATAAACAATCATTATAAGAATATTATGTTTGGGGTTGCATTTTTGGCAAATGAAGAAACAAAATCATTTGAATGGTTGTTTGAAATATTCAAGAAAGCAATGGGAGGCAAGTGCCCCGTGACGATATTCACTGATCAGGATCAAGCAATTACAAATGCTATAACAACGGGTAAGCCTTATATAATGTGTTAATACAAAAATTGCTTTTATATTCATTATATTTAAGTATTACCTTAACTATGTCATAATATTATAATAAGGAACATTAACTGTTACTTTTTGTTTAACAGTTGTATTACACAAAGTATAGTGTTAATTATAAATTATATAGAAATTCTATATTACATTATAAAGTTTATAGTGTTACATTAATAAATACTCTTTATTACCTTCACAGGTTTTCCCTAATACAAAGCACAGGTTATGCCAATGGCATTTGTATCAAAATGCCACAAAAAAGTTTGGCCGCTTGAAGAGCGATGATGTCTTTAAGGAAGAATTCAGAAAATGTATGTCGGGTTGTAATGATAAAGATGAATTTGAAAAATGTTGGAATGAAATGATTAGTAAGCATGAGCTACAAGAGGAAACGTGGTTTAAAAGATTGTATGCTTTGAAGGATAAATTGTGCACAGCCTTGAACAAGGACTACTTTTCAGCTGATATACTTTCATCACAACGCAGTGAGGTTACAAATAGTGCAATGGGGAGCAATGTGAAAAAAACAACAAGCCTTATAGAATTTCATTCAATTTTTAAAAGTATATTGCAAAATTGGAGGAAGACATAAGAACAAGATGAATTCAAAACTCCAAGATCAATTCTAATGTCTACACTTCTATTAAGAGGATTGCTTAAGCACGCTTCAGAGGTATACACTTTAACTATCTTTCAACGCTTCAAAAAAGAATCCATTCTAGAACTTACAAGAAAATGTACCCTTATGGATGTAGATGAAGTGCTACAAACTTATGAGACTTGTGGACTTGATGGTTCTGGACATACAAGATATGTCATGACGGATCCAAAGACTGATTTTGTGAGTTGCAATTGTAAAAATTTTGAAGAATGTGGTATTTTGTGTAGGCATATATTGAAAGTCCTCTATCATAATAATCGTATCAAGATACTGGAAAAGTATATACTGAAAAGATGGACAAAAATTGCAAAATCATCAGTTTGGGATAAATTCCACACCTTGGAAACTTTTGACAGGAATAAGATTTTAATTCCATGGCGGCATGAAATGTCATGAAAGTTCTATAATCTACTTTTGAAGTGCCAAGACAGTGAAGGAGCAAGAAAAATACTTAAGGACGGCTACGAAGATCTATACATTGATGTTTCTTCATTGAGCAACCGACAAGAACAAGAATAAACTTCAAGTTCACATGTTTCATCTACATCAAATATAACACTAGATCCAGCTCGTTCAGTCACTAAAGGAAGGGAAAAAAGGATCAAAGGAGCTATGGAAAAAGGAGGAAATAAGACTACAGAACCCCATGTTAACAGAAGTGATCAGCCAAGGGAATTTGTTTCAAAAATTCCAAATGTTAGATTGTTTTAGTATTAATATTACTAAATGTTACCTTTTCCTGTATTAAGTATTACATTATGATTTATTAAGTATTACATTAGTTTACCTAAACTATTACACATGCAGTTATGAGATGTTACATTAACATTGCTTTACTATTATGTTTACTTGCAGTTAATATAACCTTTTCCTGTATTAGTTATTACATTGTGATTTACTAAGTATTACATTAGTTTACTTGCACTATTACATAGTTATGAGATGTTACATTAACCTTCCTTTACTATTACGTTTACTTTCAGTTAATGTTACAGTTACCTATGTTTACTATTACATTTGAATTAATGTATTGTTCAAATTTAACATTAACTTTCCCTATGTTACATTAACTTTGCTTTACTATTATGTTTACTTGCAGTTAATGTTACCTTTTCCTGTATTAGTTATTATATTGTGATTTACTAAGTATTGCATTAGTTTACTTGCACTATTACACAGTTATAAGATGTTACATTAACCTTCATTTACTATTACGTTTACTTGCAGTTAATGTTACCTTTACCTATGTTTAATATTACATGTAAATTACACCATCATATACGCAGCTATGCACAAAAAAAAAAAAAAAACTAATGCTACAGAACAAAAATATTTTCACTGATTACTACCAATATTTAGATTGATTACTAATGAAACTGAAAGCACATGACATTGTTTTAACAATATCCAACAGTTGTTCAACCAAAATAAAAAAACATAACATTGTTTCAAGATACCCATATCCAACGAAACTTCAAAATAGATAAAATAACAAAAGTTTCATCTTAACATTGTTTAACAACACAACTATTTCTTCAACTTTTGTTTCTTCTTCAACTCTGCATCATTTCTCTTCTTCTCTTCAACTTTGAACTTCAATTGGGCTTTGTTCTTACAACATTCAACAACATGACCCAATAAAAAATCTTTTGCGGTATTAAGTGGATTCAGAACAACTTTCAAAAAGTACTTTGCCCTAAGAACTCTTCTGACATTACCCTTCAAAACAGAAACAGAAGGTATAAAAACCAAAAAAACTGAACACTAATAGTTCAATTAATAGGTTGTAATAATTAAAGAGTAATAAAGTAATACCTTGCTTATATCATCATCACTTGTAACATTTTCTCCATCAAAATATTCCATATTGTACATCAAAAAAATCACACAGTCATTTCCATCAGAGCTATTCTGCCAGTTAAACTTCATAAATTCAAGGGGATAATTCATAACTTGCCCAGCCTTTGAATGATTAATCTCGCGAACAAACTTGATCAACAACTTGTGCTAATAATAAAAAAATAACTCTTTTAAAAAGATATTATACAAACATAATATAAAAAACAAACACTAAATGATTTATAAGTAAATACCACAGTTTTTGCAATATCATGGAATATTTTACGAACTTCCAACTCAAACCAAACTCTGTCATCATAATCTCTATTATCAATAACTTGAACCTTGTTGAATTTGAAATTCAGAACAATACAATAGTAGTGCTCTTGGATATTAATCGGAACAAAAATCTACTATACAAATAAGACAACATTATAAGTTTTATTATAAAGTAAAAGTAATACAAAAACAAAAAAAACAAAAATTATAACTATATTAGAAAAGGTACTAACCATTTCAGCCATCTTCGCGTCAACATTAACAATTTTAAGAGATTGTTCTTACGTTTGACTCTATTTGTGCAACATTAATTTCCGCGCCATTAACAAGAAGGTCCAAGTAGGCCTTTTAAAGAATAAAATATAAACTATTACTTAAAAAATACAAAATATTACTTCACATGTATATACACTATTACTTAATGCAATACCAACCATTACTTAAACAAATAAGAAATATTACTCAAAATGAAAACAGTTGCTAAAAATAAAAAAAAACACTTACACAATGTGACAAATTTAAGAAAACACGTTTGCCGTCCTTCTGCTTTTTGTTCAAAATAACAGTCCAGGCATCAATAATATTGACAAACACCCATTTCTTCATATTCATAGAAATTATACCTTTCTTGAATACATAACATGGGTATTCGTCAGCATCGTAAAGCCTGAACATCAACATTGCCCTGAATGAAAAAAAAAATACAAAAATAAGACATTATTATTCAATTTATAAAACAAAAATATATTTAGACAAATAATAATTAAACTTACCCGTCATAGAGATCATCAACATCAAACAGACAGAAATCAATAATCTGTTTATCTCTAAGATCACTATTCACAAAAAACCTTTTGTTTTGTGTCATGAAACTGGAAACAAAATCTGTCCTTTCAGCAGCGACACAAGTAGTAAGTGCCAAAGGATCATAAAATCCATTTACCCGAGCAACCTTCTCAACAGATTTGATCGCTTCTTGAATGGCTTCATCTTCCTCACCATGCAAACCAACATCTACCATCTGATCTTCATTTGTAACAACATCAAAATTGTCAAATTTTGTCTGAACTGGGGTATTACATTCTGATGGCGGAAGTAGCTCAAAACTCGACATATCATCATTCATCTTCTTCATCTGATTCATTCGTTCACATGCTGCATCTATAATCTTAAGAACTTATTCACTACTCCAAAACCTATCCTCTTCTTGTGAATCTGTATAGTGCACTTGATGAACCTTTGAAACATTATCCTTCAATCCTTTAAGACTGTGCATATAATTATCAAACACAATGCCCATGTCCCTCTTCATCAACATAAAAATTTCTTGAAAATTCTGAAAATTAAGAGTAATAATTAGAAACACCTAATGTAATATATAACTATATATAATGTAATAGATCTAATAATATGATGTAACATTTGACTATACATAATGTAACATTTCAACATAGAATCATGTCACACTTAAATATACATAAAGTAATATGTGGCAATAGATAAAGTAACATAGAAAATTCTGAAAACTAAGAGTAATAATTAGAAACACCTAATGTAATATATAACTATATATAATGTAATAGATCTAATAATATGATGTAACATTTGACTATACATAATGTAACATTTCAACATAAAATCATGTAACACTTAAATATATATAAAGTAATATATGGCAATAGATAAAGTAACATAAAACAAAACATAAAATTAATACTTACATCCTTCGCAGCCTTTTTAATATATTCATTTGTTTCAAGCCCTTTTGGAATACCAAACTTTACATATCTTCCACCCTGCTCTTCAACTTCTTCATATAATCCCAATCCCTCACTATTTATTTCATGAATAATATTTCTCACAAACTCATCATTTTTAACCCAAACATCAGTAGCAATGTCCTTCTTCTCTGTGGCACAATCATCAACCGAAATAATCACTTTTTTTGTGATTGGATAAACATCCTTGATCCACACACCGTTACCAGAAGAACCAGATTTGCTTTCTTGCAAAACTCTTTCAATAATTTTCTCACTGGTCCAATTTTATGAGCGGGAGATTAGTTGGCACAACAGTACCCCTCCAATTCAAACGATGGAGATACATTATTGTAAAAGCCAACAAACACCCTCTAAGATGTGTTTTGGACTCGGTGTGGTACTTGTGGATGAAATTGCAGAGCTTATCAAAACAATACAATGACCAATCATAATTCACAATATTCTCCACATCAACCAAGGACTTCAGCAGGGGCAACAGAACAGTATAATTACCCCTTAGAACAAGGAAACTCGACAAGCAATACAACGCAAACAAAATCTTGAAATCTTCACCAAACTGACCAGCAATATCCACAGTTAAAATATTTCTCAAATCTTTGACAGTGCTCTTAACAGTAAGACCATACTCATTTTTAAACTGAGTATAAATCTCAGGCTGATCTTCACTACGCTTGTATGTAACAACTTTAAGACCCTCAATTGGTAACTTAAAGACGTCACAATAATCCTCTGCTGTTAATTGAATAAGCTCACCGTTAGATATATCAAGCACTCTAGAAGCCCCATTGAATCTTTCAACTATCCACTTTGCAATTGCAAGATTAATATTCTTCACTTTCATTTATAAAAGACCTCCAAATCCCATACTAATGACTGCATTCCTTTGATCAGAATTAAATGTCTTAACCATTTCAGTTATCCCCAATGCAACACTATTCGAAACAAATGGCGGCCTATAAAAAAAAACCCAGTTATTACTTTATTAAACATAAATTAGTACTCTAAGCATTATCAACTATTACTTATATATAAAAATAATATTACATTATGAAACAATATATATTACTTATAAAAGATTAAAAATATTACATTCATTACTACACATGTAAGTCTTTACTTATTTTCACAGTACCTATTGCTTTTGTAATCATACAAAATATTACTTAATAGCCTTACAACCTTATTACTCCCTCTGTCCCGCTTTAAGGTTCTTACTTTCCTTTTTAGTCTGTCCCAATTTAAGGTTCTTACTTTACTTTATTGCATAAAATGGAAAATAGGACCCACTTGTCTTTCTCACAACAAAAACTCCATACCCACTTTATCTTTCCTACTTTACTTTTCATACTCACAACATTTACTTTTTCTTAATCTCCGTGTAAAGTCAAACTAAAAACATTAATTTGGGACGGAGGGAGTACTTTATTAAACAAAATTTAGTACTCTAAGAATTATCAACTATTACTTATATATAAAACTAATATTATATTATGAAGCAGTATGTATTACTTATAAACATTTAAAGTATTACCTTCATTACTAACCTGTCAGTTTTGACTTTCTTCACATCACCTTCCTCCAGATCGACTACTGCAGCTCTTTTCAAACCTTTCTCCAATTTGACTTCAAATATTACTACACTTGTTTCCTTTAAATCCTTCTCCTTCCTCACACAAACAACTTTTTTTATTCAAATCCTTTTCCTTCACAACATTCTCCTTCTTCCCAGGCACTTTCTTCTCTTTCACATTTTTGGGTGAAGATCTAGTAATAACACCTTTATCCTTCACAACCTTCTGCATCTTCCCAACAACTTTTTCATCCTTTACATCTTTTGGAGAAGATCTGGTAACAATAGTTCTGGGAGTATGCTTTTCCTTCAACATATCCTTTTCCTTGGCATTCTTTTTCACATCCACATTTGCTTGACTAGAAACTTTTGATGGAGATCTAGTAATAATACTTCTTGTTGTATGCTCTTCGTTCATCATGTCCTTTACAACATCACCCCTATCTGTTGTAACATTATCCATCGATCGAATTTCAAAGTCTTTCTTTACAAGTCTACGTCTCTTTGCTGATTGTTTGATACGTACAACCTTACCATCTTTCTTTACCAACGAAAGAACGATACCACCACCACTACGTTCAACTCTACTACTTACACCATCCACTCTGCATTAATCATTTTCTTTATCAACAGAGGCTTGATCACTCTGTTACCATCCCCTTCAACATGCACTTCATCAACATCTATTCCTTGATCAATATTATGAACCACACCTTCAACAACCACTTGAGGAACAGGATCATAAAGAACCAAAGCTCTTTCCATCGATGTATCTTTATCATCATCACAATCAATACTATCTTTATCATCATCAGAATCAATACTATCTTCAGGACTATAATCAACCAAACCTCTTTCCATTCGAGTAACTGTCAATATAGTAGAAATATAATCAGAATAAAAAGTTAAGTAAACATAATTTACTAGATAAGGCTTAATTAAAACATACATTGTTGGTCACGAGTTGATTGATCAGAATCTGAGCTAACATCAAGAATAGTAAGGCTTGATCGTTTCATGTTCTTTCTAGCAGAAAGAGACGAAATCCTTGACGAACTCCTCTTCCCTTTCCTAAACTGTTTATCATTACGCTTCATTCTATTTCGATTAAAAAACAACAAAACAAAATTTTAGTAGTTAAAACATTACATTAACAAAAATATAACTATTACATAATATTTATCAACACTATTACATTTTCTTATTCAGAGTATTACACTATCATATAAACAGCTATACACCAAAAAAGTAATGATACAGGACAAAAATCAGATACCAACACATATTAATATATACCAACTATTACTTTCAAATCATATCAATATTATATTTACATATTATATCTATTACTTTAAGTAACTATGTACTATATTACATTACTAAACTGTTTATCATTACGCTTCATTCTATTTCAATTAAAAAACAACAAAACAAAATTTTAGTAGTTAAACATTACATTAACAAGGATATAACTATTACATAATTTTTATCAATACTATTACATTTTCTTATTGAGACTATTACACCATCATATAAACAGCTATACACCAAAAAGTAATACTACAGGACAAAAATCAGATACCAACACATATTAATATATACCAACTATTACTTTCAAATCATATCAATATTATATTTACATATTATATCTATTACTTTAAATAACTATGTACTATATTATATTACTAAAACAATAAAACAATAGTTTAAAAAAAAAACACAAAAATAGAACCAAAAACAGAACAAAAACAAAACAACAAAACAAGAAAACAAGAAAAAAATGAACCAAAACAACAACAACAAAAAATACAAAATAAACAACATGCGCTATAACAAATTTACATAAAAGCACCATAAAATTGAAAACACACAAAAAGTACAACCAAATAACAACATATGTAACCCTAGAAATGAAGAATGTTACCAAAATCCAGCAAAATCGAAACAAACACACAACAAAAAATCAAAAACAAGACAAAACAGAGCATAAAATGCAAGAGTCCAACTTAAAATCAAGCAAAAATGCTGTCAAAATGAACTGAAAAATGAAGAAAAAAAGGGGAAAAATCTTACCTAATCCTCGAACGAAAACATAATCGAAGGCTTAGAAAGCTTAATGAAGATGAAAAATCGACTTTGAAGTAGTTCTAGAACGGTGGAAGAACGTTTACTGAAGGAGAGAAACTGAGAGTGGGCATTTGAGAGAGAGAGAAGAAGGTCGGTGAAATTGACAATCCCGAAACACCTTTTACTATGTGTTTTGTGTGTGTTTTCGGAGTCAATTTCTTTTATAGTCGGGTAATGGATCCGGGTCACGGGTCTAAATGACCCGTCTCATAAATGAGACGGGTTTTCATGTTCTCATATGAGTTTTTATCAAATAATACTCCCTCTGTCCCAGAATGATAGTCCTCCTATTTTCATGGGTTTTACGAAGGAACTTTGAGTAATAATCAAGGCTACTTCTAATTATTCTAATGAAAATTTTAAAATTGTTCTTGATACACCATTATAAATACTATTAATATCAATTTTTAGATTACATTAACATAATTATAAGTAGCATTTATAACTGCTCAAAGTTCCTTCGTAGTAACAACGAAAAAAGGGGGACTATCTTTATGGGACGGAGGGAGTAATAATTAAGAAAAAAAATGATCAAAACTGTCTTCCCCTCCAAATATAACATACTAATAACCGTCTTGATTCAAAAAGTCTGCTGAAATGATATTCGAAACCCCTGTAGTTCGATTGTCGCTACTTTCAAGGTCAACTTTCGTCACCCCTGTAGTTTGATTTTAAAACAGTACTAAAATCATGACAGCAAGCAGTGTTTAAACTTTCATGACATACCATACACAAAAGACACAAGTCTTTCAACAATAGAAAGCAACATCCATGAGATGAGACCTGATGCAAATATCACGGCACATTTCTGCAGAAAACGAGAAAGGCAAGCCATTCAGGAAAAAGTGTGTTTGAGGGAGATATCATGTTAGCTTAGTTTGTTCAGTTAATGTTTAAAGGAGTTAATTAGGACAAGGACTGAAACAAGCTGGGGGCATAAGATTTTCATCTGAACCACATTAGATCCTGCTGGGTTTCGTAGTAACATGCGCAGCAGAATTAAGCATTTAAAATTTTATGAAACCCAAAGCCCATAGATCCATTCATATGATTAAGTCAAATACAACATAATGAATACTAGAATACTAACCCTTGATGCCCTTGATTTTGCAACCTTGAATTCGATGGAGGCTTGAAACCTTGATCACGAATATAGCAAGAATCACGAACTTTGAAGATGATAAGTTTCACCCTCTAGCGGTATCCACACCACGAACGAATATTAAGAACACTTGATCTTGGTTGCTAGACCAAATCATGAAACACGCTTTCATGATGTATAGAACTATATTGAATTATTATGTATATGATATTCTTGTTCTTCAATCTAGGGATATCTTAGAACAAGAAATAAACCCTCTCAAACCTTTGGAGGCACTCACAAACATAACATAATACTTAGGACTGATTAGGGCAACTAAAGGGGAGTTTTATACTTGTTTCACCTATTCCAAATAGGTAACAAGTGACCAAACCCGCAAGAAAACAGAACATGAAATCTTTTCCCCGAACAAACTAGGTCCGCCCGGGTGTTACAACTGGTCCGACCGGACCCAAGCAATTGGTCCGACCGGGTCCTATTGTTGGTCCGCCTGGACCCTCCCAAATTCCGGTTTTCTCCTCTAAATTCCTAATATTCCTCAAAGGTCGCTCGACCCATAATTCCAATTAAGTCCTTTTAAGATTCGTTCTATTGTGTGTGACCCTCTAGGATTACACTAAGTTGGCAATGGACCCAAACATGAATCCATAAGATATGATTAGGTTCTAGCAAACCGTCATACCTACCCAAATAGTGTAACTAGATTCAAGTTCGTATTCCTTTAGAACATGTAACAATCCCTTTGTCCACGATGTCTTTGAACACAAGTCATAGTCAACAAGTCAACTTGTATTGTTCAATACTTTCTCGATTCCGAATATGTTGATAATCCAAATGACATTGATCCAATCAATCCATTTGAGTTTGGCCAAACATTTCATCAACATCATTCCTTCGAGGGGCCGAAGCATGACATCTCTCCGAAGAGGGACAAATCCATTTAGCTTATTATTCTTCCCTACGTGAATGCGATTATGCCAATCATAGCCTTTATAACTACCTGGTTAAAGGTAGCGTTTGAATATGTCAAACATAATCTTCATCAAGTGGAAGACTATAATAACTTCATGTCTAAGGATTCAAATGACATAACTAATATGAGATCTATATACGACATAGACCATGATATAAATCTCATAGAGCGGGTCATGACCAGTACCTTATTCCAAACAAGTACCCATAAATCTAACATGATCATCCCATGATCATTTAGCCTTTATACTAGTGCTTAATAAGCTCTAGGGACGGAGATTATTATAAGAAAACATGAGCATTAATAATAACCTAAATATCTCTTCATAACGTTTAACAAACGTGCCTAGGGCACCAACACCAACAGATCCATCTTCCACAAACTTAACTAATTTGTGGACTAATGCATCCCACCCTTCACCTTCAAATTCTTGATTGCACGGACCACTCCTTTTCCTCGCTCAGTTAACCGGAACCATGAGTTGGGTTGGTCACCCACATCATACAAATCAAACGATTTCCATCCTGCCTAAAAATAACAACACCGAGCAACCCATCACCCCAGTAGGTAGGGGAACTGGAATAGCTGCAGAAAAACAACTAAAAAAAATTTCCTGAAAAGAGTCCGGCTATATCTCCGGCGCGTGACCAGATCTCCAATAGCAGCAACGACGACGCTTCAAAACCATAAATTGAGTCTTTAAAACTCCAAATTAATCTTTCGTTTCTATTGTAAAACTAAAACTTTGAAAACCAAGTTAAGGGTAATGTAAGTACAATATTCCATATAGAATCCACAAGTATATGCACACAAAAGTCAAAAATAAAAATGAAGAAAGCTCAAGAGTGAAAACTAAATCAGACCAACAGGGTCTAACATCAAACACTAATCGACTGAAGGCAGAGACAGTTTGGTACTTCCTCTTTCTGAAAAAGATAGTCCCATTATTCAGCAGCGAGTGACGGAGACGGACAACTCGAGGCCAACCTGAGTCTGGACTTCAATCTAAGCGGAAATTCAAGAACAAATGTCTAAATTTCAAAAATGACAAAGCAAAGACAAATACCACGGACTCTAATTGTGATCAATTTTCAATCTGTTGACGTTAATAAGATAATTTAACTAAAGAAAGAAGAGTTCTACATACCATTATATTTATCCAAAAAATAAACATCGTCAATTCACAATGCTTACACATGGAAATCCCAGCACAGAAAGGATTTACAATGTTTATACGTTGAAAGCATCATCAAAATCCCATCAGACAATCAACCAAATCAATATAGAATGACAAGGACGCAAAGCAGTTATACATTGTTACAAAAATTGTTAGGGAAAATAATAGTTTTCTTGAAAATGACGAAAGTAATAAATGTAAATGGGGACGGAAATTTAGTCGAGGCTTGTGTTGGACACAATCTACGTAAGAAGTAATTGCCCCGCAGAGGTGCTAACGGTTACCGGCAATCTTCTCGTAAGATGCAACGACTTTAACTGTCGTTAATAGGAGCACTCCAAATTAATGACCTCGGCGAATAAATTTGAATGTTTGGAACTTCTGGACTTGAAGGGAATTTGTGCTTCAAGATTCTCTATCTATCAATTAACTATGTGTAGATACCCCGGGGGGAACCACGGCTTTAGGCTAGAGCGCGTGAATTAACCTAGGATGTCTAATTGGTGTTTTAGAGTCGCCACCCACGTTTTTGAGGAACGTAAGAAAACCTAATGTTTATGAGCCTAAGTTTGATTTACGAAAACAGAGATTCTTTGGGATGAGGGGTTCGGGGGTTAGGTTACGAAATGGGAAGTACTTAAACACCCATTTCGCCCGAGCAAAGTCGGTCTTGTTTGTTCATAATTCACTTTTTAAGATAAGTGTGTTCTTCCTATTAAAATGATGATAAAAAGGGGTTTTAGAGTTTGAAATGTAGGGAGATGACTCCTAGGCCAATTCAATGTAATGAAAGGACCGTTGGTGTCATATCCCAAATGGTTTTGGGTGATTGCACATTTGATTGAAGAAGAAGAAGAAGAAGAAGAAGAAGAAGAAGAAGAAGAAGAAGAAGAAGATAAGTGCTTAAGACATTTACCTATAGTATCCTTCGAAAAGAGAACCTCTTGTAAAGCCTTGAAGAAGAGGTTGAGTACTTTTGTTGAAGAAGTCCCAAAGGAAAAGTCTAGGCAAAGAGTGAGTAAAAAGTCTAAAGTGATGATTTTTCCAAGTCCTTCTCCAATGATGGATTGGAGGGGTTTTTATAGTTGAAAAGTGACTGTTTTTGGAGCCAAACGGAGTCTCCAAGAAATCTTTCCCGGGCAAAATCATGTATAATGAGCAAGGGAGAGATTCTTGGGCAGAATCTGTAACTGACACGCCCCAGAAGCGCGCGCATCCCACCTAGGCGGCGGAAGGCGCGCGCGTCTGGCCTCAAGGGGCGGAGGCGCGCGACTCTGAAAGGCAAAATCTGATAGAATGGACTAGAAAGTTAGAACTGTTATTCAGTTTAGTCCCTGGACTTTACGGATCCCGTCTAGAACTTAACCAAAGTAACAGAAACTAACAGAAAACACTTAGAAGAGGGAGAAACACAAAATTAAGTGTGCAATCGGGGTGAGCGGTCCAAGGCAGGGTGTCTACAGAGCCCCTCAGCGGCGTGGATTGCGAGGCAAACACGCCGACGAAAGACAGACATCCGCCTAGGACATCACCAAGAAAAGGAAAAGACTCGATAAAAGCAAGAATTTGAAACTGCAGAGGATAGAGGTACGCTCCCTGTGTGAGCGGCTTTGAGAGATAAGGGTGCGCTCCCTGTGTGAGCGGCTTTGCCAATAGTGGGATCCGTTTGCTGAGAGCGGGATCCGTTTGCTGAAAGCGGACCTGTTTGCTGATAGCAAGATCCGTTTGCTGGAAGCGGGGCCTGTTTGCTGATAGCGAGATCCGTTTGCTGGAAGCGAGACCCGGAGGACCGTTTGCTGACGTGCGGGACCCGAAGGACCGTCTGCTGAAGTGCGGGACCCGGAGGACCGTCTGCTGAGTGGGACCTAGAGGACCGTCTGCTGAAGTGCGAGACCTAGAGGACCGTCTGCTGAAGTGCGGGATCTAGAGGACCGTCTGCTGAAGTGCGGGACCTAGAGGACCGTTTGCTGACGTGCGGGGCTCGGAGGACCATTTGCTGAAGTGCGGGACCTAGAGGACCGTCTGCTGAAGTGCGGGACCTGGAAGACCGTTTGCTGAAGTGCGGGACCTAGAGGACCGTCTGCTGAAGTACGGGACCAGGAGGACCGTTTGCTGAAGTGTGGGACCCGGAGGACCGTCTGCTGAGGTGCGGGACCCGGAGGACCGTCTGCTGAGGTGCGGGACCCGGAGGACCGTCTGCTGAGGTGCGGGATCCGGAGGACCATTTGCTGAAGTGCGGGACCCGGAGGACCGTTTGCTGAGGTGCGGGACCCGGAGGACCGTTTGCTTTGAACGGATGTAGATCTCGTTTGATGAAGAAGTAGTGATTCCATGGATCATCCCGGACCAAGTTGTTGTCGTGAGTCATACTTTGATGTTGACTGTTTGACTTTGGCCTTTGATGGGGTTCGGGCACAGTTGACTGCGGAATGCTTTGTGCTGGGGATGAATTGTAAAAACTGATCTTTGAGAATAATGAAAGACACCCTACTTTGAGTGTGAGTTTCTATCCTATTTCAGTTTTTAGACATGCCTTATGGGTGGACCAAATTAATGTGTGCCCTTCTGAGTGCTTGCTGCCATCGTTTTGAGCTTCTCTTGTTGGTGGGATTGATCTTTTCTGTAGACAGAGGGCGTTTGAACGTGCCTGGGCTTCCTTCTTGAGCTGACAAAGGCTGTTTCTGGAGCATCTTCCGTCTGGGACGCGGGCGTTTCCTCTCTTGGATATGGGACGCGCGCGCCTTGTATACCGGTGCCGGGAGGCGCGCGCCTCTGGGAGGCGAAATTCAGGGCCTGATATTTGCTGACCAAAAGATCCCCCAACAGCTATAATATCAGCTTCTGGTCGACAATTCGATTCCAACAGCCATTTTCTGTCATTTTTGAACACCATTCTATTACCCGATCTTGCTTATAACCTTCTTTCCCATGGCCTCCAACCTTTTTAGCCCTGATGCCGAGGTTGTCAAGAGTTACGAGAAGGATTTTTCGACCTTCGTGTATTCTTTTAAGACTCATCCCAAAAATGCCTTCATCAAAGATTTCGGGCTTCAAATTCTCTTCACTTTGCGGACATTGAAGCCGGATTGGGACTTGTTGAAGGCTGCTGCAGCCTTTTGGGATTGTGATAGCCATACATTCAACTTTTCGGCTAATGAAATGGTGCCGACCGTTGATGATTTTGGGGCCATTTTGGGTATGCCTTTGGTCGGTCGGAATGCCGTCCCCAAGTATCACCGCGGTGTTGTTGATTCTTGGGTTGATATTCTGAATCTCCCTGTTGGAGAAGTGAAGAAGATGATGCACGGGACCGTTGTTGACATAACTGAGCTTCCGATGTTCTTCAGTTTGCATTCGGAAGATGTCGCGGTTCAGTCCTTTAAGATAAATGCCATGGCTGTCTGCCTTTTCAGCGAGGTTTTGTTTGTCACTCCCCTGGGTACTGCGGATGCGTGGTTGGCCGAGATAGTGTTGCAGGCGAAAGGACAACGATTTAGCATGATCCCGCTCATTGTAGGAGAGACCTTGCATGGTTTGGACGAATTGCACTGTACGGGCGAGATGCGACGGGGAAGCCCCTTGCTTTTGACCATATGGCTTCGGGAACATTTCAGGCTTTATGCGTTGGATGGTGACCTTTCCCCTTTTGCTGTTCATAGGCGTCGGTTGCTGATTAGAGATTTGACCGAAGAGGGTTGGAGGAGATTTTTTGCTTCTCGCCTTACAGCTGACATTGAATGGTGTCCTTGGGGTCTTCGCCCTTTTGTGGAGTGGACCTTCGGTTTTCAGCATGTGGTTTTACCCAGATTGAGGGACTCTTCGTTTTATTAGCCATAACGGGTTTTGAGACAGTTCAGTCGTCAGCAAGTAATTCCTTTCCCGAAGAATGGGGTATTTCGTCCAGTTTCTTACATGGATCCGGACTTCTCGAATGAGCTTCAGTTGGCTTGGGGAGATGATCATGACCGTTGGGTTTCCGCTCCATTGCACCGGGGTAGCATTTTTCTTCCCGAGAGTTACTTGGATCATTTGCTTGGTACCGTCTACCGTGGTATTACTTGGGTAGATGCTCTTCGGGCTGAGTTGCTAGGAAGGGATTTTGAGCCCAGCAGTGCTTTGAGGTATAAGGAAGTTGCTGCTGATGTGAACAACATTCTGACCGACCCTTTCGGTACCCCTTTGGATGACTTTTATGCTCGGAGGCGCTCGGTTGCGCAGAAGATATCGGTCCATATCAGTGTTCCTAGGCCTCCCAAGAAGAGTAGGATTGATGGTCGTTCGGGTGGTCCTTCAAAGGCCAAGAGAAAATTAGATTTTTCCTAGTACCCTTGAGAGATTGCAATTAGAATAGACCACTTGTTTTAAGATTTAATGTTTTAAGTTTTTTAGTAGCTCAGCATTTCCATTGTAATGATAAAGATGATTTAGTGAATGAATAAAAAATTGCATTTTGTTAATTTGAAATGATTTGGGTATTTGTTTATGTTTTAGACCGCACACGAAGGTTGCCTACGTTCCTCCAGTGTAGAGGCTCAGGTCTCCGTAGTTTAAACAAACGAAGACCATTTTTTTTTATTTTTTTTTGTGCACCCTGTTTTTTGCCTAGACCGCCCTTGCGGGTTTTCAATCTAGCGGGCTTCTTTTTTGCACGTGCTCTAATTTTTTCCTAGGCCGCCCTTGCGGGTTTTCAACCTAGCAAGTTTTTTTTTTTTTTTTTTTTTTTTTTTATGGTCTTCGTTTATTAGACGTAAAACCTCTTCAATTTGTCGAGGTTGACTTCCTTGGGCAGTTGATCTCCGTCTAAGTCCACAAGTCGGACTGCACCACCGCTTAGTATCTTCTTGACTACATACGGACCAATCCATCGGGGTCCCCATTTTCCAAGGGGGTTCATGGCATTAGGAGGGTGTTGTCTCAGGACCAAATCTCCCACGCTGATGTTTCGGGGCTTCACCTTTTTGTTGAAAGCCCTGGACATTCTTTGTTGATAGGCCCTCGTACGTTCGATTTCTCTTAGCCTTTTCTCGTCGAGTAGGGCTAGCTATTCATATCGACTTTGCATCCAATCGACTTCATTGACTTGGTTCTGGAGGAGGACCCGTAGGGACGGGACTTCGAGCTCTATTGGTAGTACAGCTTCAGAACCATATACCAGTGCATAAGGAGTTTCTCCAGTCGCTGTCCGTATTGACGTGCGGTATCCCCATAATGCTAGAGGTAACTTTTCGGGCCAATCCCTTCCAGTGGAGGCCATCTTCTTCACAATGGTCTCGATTGTATTATTAGCTGCCTTGACCGCACCGTTTGCTTGAGGGCGGTATGGAGATGACTTGTGTTTAGTAATCTTGTATTCTACCAGGAGTGCGTCCATCTCTTTCTCAAAGTGAGACCCGTTGTCTGAGATGATCTCATGAGGAACGCCGTATCGGCACATGATGTGGGTTTTCACGAATTCGGCCACTTTCTTGGCGTTGAGAACTCGGTAAGCCTGTGCTTCGACCCATTTTGTAAAATAGTCCACGGCTACTAGGACGAAGGATTGTCCGTTGCTTCCAGTAGGGTGAACTTTGCCGATGATGTCTATGCCCCAACAAGACAAAGGCCAAGGCGTAGTCATATTGTAAAGCTGTGAGGGCGGAGCGTGCTGTAGATTGGCATGGAATTGGCATTTGGCGCACCTCTTGACTTTCTCGACGCAGTCCCTTTCCATGGTACTCCAATAATAACCCACGCGGAGTATCTTTTTGGCCAACATAAACCTGTTCATGTGAGGCCCACATTCACCTTCGTGGATCTCATGCATTACTTCTTGAGCTTCGGTCTCATTTGCGCATAGGAGATTGATCCCTTCGTGGTGTCTTTTGTAGATTCTGTCTCCAATCAGTACATATCGGGAGGCTAGTCTTTGCAGTGCCATTTGAGACTTCTTATTGCTATTCTCGGGATAAGCACCATCCTTGAGGAAATTCATGATATCTGCGTACCACGGGGAGTTTGCTTGGACCTCGTTGATCTCAACACTCATGCAGTATGCCGGACTGTTTCATCGGGAAATTTTGAAGGGCTTCACCATTTTACCCTCAGGCATTTCGACCATTGAAGCGATGGTGGCTAGTGCATCAGCAAAACGGTTCTTGTCCCTTGGCAGGTAATTGAAGGTGATTTCTTGAAATTGTTCAAGCAACTCCTCGAGATGTTGACCATACCGTTGCAGAGTCGAGTCTTGAATCTTCCATTTTCCAGATGTCTGATTGATGATGAGCAAGGAATCACCGAATACTTCTAAACTTGTGACATTTCTTTCGAGGGCTGCTTCGAGCCCTGCTATGCAAGCTTCGTACTCAGCTGTGTTGTTAGTGGCTTCAAATTCGAGGCGGATGGCGATTGGAGTATACATGTCCTTTGGATCAACGAGTAACATCCCTATGCCATATCCATTCTTATTGGCTGCGCCATCGAAAAAAAGTTGCCACCTATTTTCCTCTGTTGTGGCACAAATTAAATGCTCGTCGGGGAACTGTACATCTTCCCCCTTCACTTCGTCACACGGAAATTCAGCAACCTGATCACTGAACACCTTCCCCCCGATGGATTTGAGTGTGACGTAAGTGATATCATAGCCGGCGAGCATGAAATACCATTTGGCTATTCTTGTTGACATGAAAGGCTTCTCGAAGATGTAGCGGAGCGGGTCCACTTTTGCTACTAACTTGATTGGGAAGGCCTCCATGTAATGCTTGAGCTTTTGAGTAACCCAAACCAATGCAGCACAAGACTTCTCTAAGACAGAGTAGTTCTTTTCAGCTCCTTGAAACCGTCGGCTGACAAAGTAGATAGCATTCTCTTTTGTGGAGTCTCGCTGTTCTTGTGCTAACATAGCCCCTAGGGATTCATCGTTGACAGTGAGATAGAGCAAGAGAGGCTTCTCTTCGTGTGGTGGAACCAAAACTGGAGGGCATGTTAAGTAGTGTTTCACTTGGTCGAAGGCTTCTTAGCACGCATCGGTCCATTCTAGAGCCACATTCTTTTTGAGTAGCTTGAAGATTGGCTCACACATGGAAGTGAGTTGGTGCACAAACCGACTGATGTATTGAAGTCTGCCCATGAAACCTTTGATTTCTTTCTGCGTCCTTGGGGGAGGCATGTCAATGATTGCCTTGATTTTGGAGGGATCGGCTTCAATTCCTCTTTCAGTGACCATGTAACCAAGAACCTTTCCTCTGATGACCCCAAAAGTGCACTTTGCGGGATTGAGCCTCATCTTGTGTTGTCGAAGCCTTTCAAAGAATTTGCGAAGATCGATCAAATGTTGACCATTGGTTCCCTTCGAATGGATGATCATGTCGTCTACATAGACCTCGATCTCTTTATGAATCATGTCGTGGAATATATCCGTAACAGCCGTCTGGTAGGTAGCCCCAGCGTTCCTTAGTCCGAACGGCATGACTGTGTAGCAGAAGGTCCCCCACGGAGTTGTGAAAGCTGTCTTGTGTTGAACCTCTTCGGACATGAGAATCTGATTGTAACCGGCAAAACCGTCCACAAATGAGCGGACTTCATAGTTGGCAGTTGAATCGACGAGCATGTCGATGTTTGGTAGTGGAAAATCATCTTTCGGGGAAGCTTTGTTCAAATCTCAGAAGTCCACACAAACCCGAACCTTGCCGTTTGCCTTTCTAACTGTCACAATGTTGGCTAGCCAAGTCGGATACTCAATGACTTTGATGAAACCCACACTGAGGAGCTTTTCAATCTCTTCTTTGACTTGTAGAGACCATTCTGGCTTGATCTTTCTGAGCTTCTGCTTTACTGGCTTGGCGTCCTCTTTGATCGGAATTCTGTGCTCCGCGACCTTTCTTTCCAAACCCGGCATGTCTTTGTACGACCATGCGAATACATCCACGAACTCTTTGAGCAGTGCAGTCAATATGTCTTTGTCTTCCCCCTTGAAGAAGCTGCCAATCTTTGTTTCTTTCGGCTCTTCGTCGGTACCCAGATTAACAGTATGCAATTCTTCATCAGCCCCTGGACCATTTTCACCACAACAACGAACCTGTTGAGCTAGTTCATTTAGGTATGTTATGTTTTCGTGGTCTATTTCATCATAATTTGAATCGTTATTAACTTGTTCATTAAATTCGTTATTAGTTAATTCATAATTTATGATGTTTGCAATCTCGGGGTACTCAGAAATATCAAATTTTTCATTAGCAAAGAAAGGAAACACACGCTCGGCTATTGCCTCCTGTTAGTACCCGACATGAAAATGAGTTTATTAGGACTTTCCCAAATATACAAGGAGTTTATAGGAATTAGAAACCTTACAAAGACTTGTCCCGGATTCCCAAAATATCTCATTTATGGCAAAATCTATCAAATTAGGTAATAAATTGTTTCCTTAAAACCATGCAGAAACCCTAGCTTAAGAATCAAGTCAGCCGGCAGCCTTGGCCACGCGGCCAACATTGCTCCGCGTTGATCTTGGCCACGCGGCCACTATTGTAACCGGCATCAACAATGGCCAGGCGGCCAACCTCGCGCCGGATGATCTGGACCATCAGATCCTCCCATCAGTTTACTATATAAACCACTCCATTCCATTGGTTTTGGGACCGATTTTGAGAGCTCTAAGTCCGAGTTTTGGAGTTCTTAAACACTAGTTTGCTCTCTAATTAGCATTTAAACACTCAAGAAGATCCAAGGTTTATTTCTTGCCAACATAGGTAAGTTTTTCTAACTTTTTCTTCGTGTTCTTGCATTATTTTTAATGTAGATCTTTTATATTCATGTTCTTGCATGTTTATTCATAGTTTCTTCATATGCTTTGCATGTTTATTCATATGTTCATAATATGTTCTTCATATGTTCTTCGTGTTCATAGATTAAAACCTTATTTATGCCATATTTAGGGTTGCGATCTTCATAATTACATGTTATTTCATAGCCGATGATGATCGAGGGTTCATCAACCCGAGGATGATCTAGGAACTACTTCTAAACCCTAATCTTTAGGTAATTCCCCCTCATTATGCATGATCCCGATTCTTCTGCCTATTCTAATTCTCTGCGAACTACGCTGACCTGAGCTTCTCACATTGAGAGGAACGTAGGCAATCTTCGGATCCGGTCTAAATCACTAACACACTACTAACACATTCATCATGATAGAAAGACCGATCGATTCGGGCAATAGGAGTGATAAAGTCCAATATTCTTCTCTTGTTGTAATTTGACCCCCGAACCCACTAAAAATGCTTTTTTCAATGTTTTGGCTTTAATTAAAACGGCGTGGCGACTCTCATAATTTTAATGTCGTTAAGAATATTCCCTTTGTAAATAAAAATAATCACAAGATACTTCCCATGCGTCGCTTCATCGGAAAGGGGTATTCACAGTGGCGACTCTGCTGGGGACTGCTTTGAAACTTTTTCAAACTTAGTGGGTCTAACTTTCGTTCACATCATGATGTTTGCCATGTTCTCACATGCACCTTACACTTGCCATGTTCTCACATGCACCTTACACTTGCCATATTTACACATGCACACTTGCCATGTTTACACATGCACACACTTGCCATGTTCTCACATGCACCTTACACTTGCCCTGTTTACACATGCTCACACTTGCCATGTTTAACACATGCACACACCTGCCATGTTTACACATGCACACACCTGCCATGTTTACACATGCACACACACTTGCCATGTTTACACATGCACACACACTTGCCATGTTTACACATGCTCACACCTGCCCACACCTGCCATGTTTACACATGCACCCGCGCACTCCGCCATGTTAATACTTGTACCTTGTACCTTGTACCATGTACCCTTGTTATCTTCGCTTTAGTTTTAGGGTCAAACAAAACTCTGCTATGCTCCCTTGTACATTATTCTCTCTCTCTCTCTCTCTCTCTCTCTCATACATTGCATTGCATCATCCTAATATCAAAAACTTCTCTCTTTCCTCCTTAAAAAGAATTAGTTTCTTGCCACACACTACCACTAGTCCGTGTCAGCACTGCACAGGTCCCCATTACCCGGAGTATTCGATGTGCAGGAATTTGTGCGCTACTGTCGCCCTCTTTTCGAGTCACTCGTCTACTCCACTCACCGTGTACGGTGGGAACCTTTTACCTAACCCGTGTCAACCCACACTAGTATAGGTATCACACCTAGGTTTTGACCGGTTGGTTTGGCTAGCTTTTTCTTAATAGTCAATTAACGTGCTGTCTATGTCGAGTCATCCCCAAGTCAATGATGAATCGAGATCTTTGAGAGAAAGTGCACAAAAAAGTGATTTCCCTACAAGGGACGTGCCATGGTGAGATGAGTGTTTATTGTCAAGATCTCCGCTCATCATTAACTTGCGTAGGATGCAACATAGACATCACGTTAAATGCCTTTAAGGAAGGGTTAGTCGTAGGATCCGATGGTTGGTGGAAGCCGCTTGCCCTATAGGACCCTCGCCCAAATTGTCCGTTTGGGGGTGTGCAATACAGGTGAAAAACGAGGGGTCTATAGACGTAATGATGGCCTCCACTGATCGTAGTCTTCTAACTAGTTGCGAAAAAGGGGTATCCCTTCCAACCAATTAGGATGTAAATAATGTATGTTTTTGTAAATTAAAATATACTTTGTATGAGCCTTCCCCCTCTCCTAAAGATCCATTGCCCTTCAACCTTTCAGCAAAGCAAGTTTGGATCCGTTCGGGTGGTCGACTACAACGTGAAGCTTCTACTCCGTCCACGTTCTCAGTCTCGTCATCAGCAATGTCAACTCCTACTTCAGCTTCAGCCTCTGCTCCTCCTGCCAGTGCCGCCGAGCTCAACACCGAGGCTGCTCTCAATGGTATCCCCCCAAGCCTCCAGAACTTCCTCGCCGTTCTCGAAGCAAAGATCAAGAATCTCGAGGAAAGCAACAAGGCGCTGGAGGATCAGAACCAACAGTTGAAGGGTCACATTCAACAAAAGGGGACTAAACTGGTGCCCGATGGAGAGAATTTCATTTATGTCGAGGATGAAGAGGTCAATACCAATTGTCCCCCCAACACCGATGCTACTGCCTTCCCATTCCCGAGCTACCGCAATGTTCCACCTCCTTCTCTCTACACCCAACAAGGTTTCACTACCATGAGCAAGAACAAGGCCGTCTATGAACCTTCCCCCGAACTGCTTGGCGGCTACCTCTCCGCTAGCAAACTACCCGCACCCTCGTTGCCTCTGAGTATTGGGATGGCCGCTGCTACTGCTTCCACTACTCCTCCCGTCACTCTGTCAGAAACTATCCCCGACATCTCCAATCACCCTGTGGTTATGGCCATGCAAGAGCAAATGCGAAAGTTGATTGAGACCGTAGATAAGCAAAGTGCACCGACTACCAAGACAATCAACCCTAGCCAAGTGGGGGCTCTCCCCAAGGATTTGAAGATGCCTAAGGTGGCAATGTTTCATGGTGACTCGTGTCCTAAGACTCATTTGGATAGTTATGTGTTGGCCATGAGGGCTCGTGACTGCACCAACGAACAAATGGCTCGCGTATTTCATAGCACTTTGGATGGTATAGCTCTGCGTTGGTTCTTGGGGTTAGAGCCAAGCGAGAGGCAAACGTGGGATCAGATCAGCGCTATTTTCTGTGAGAAGTATCAGGCTAACTTGGATTGGCATGTGAATCGAACGGATCTTGAGAACACTATGCAAAAACCCGGCGAGGCTATTTATGATTTTTACAAGAGGTGGAACCATCGGTTGTGTGAGGTCCAATACCCACCAAAGGCGAAGGAACAGAAACAGATTTTCTACAAGTGCTTGCTACCGGAAATGAAAGCAGCTATAGGTAATGGTTACTTCCCTGATTTGCGGGAAATGGTTGACGCCGGAGTAAGGTACGAAGCAGGGTTCACTGGGATTGTGCCGCCAAAGGAAAGTCCAAAGACCAACAACAACAATTCCTTCCGCTACAAGGCTCCTACTGCGCCTGCGCCTCCTAGGGGTGGAAAGGAGGCCGGCGGCCAAGTGAATATGGTCCAGAAAGAGGTCCCGTTAGATGTCCAAGCCGTAACAAGGAATGGAGCTCCGCCACAAAGAGAGAGGGAGCACTTTGACGATTTTGGAATGCCTATGGGGAAAGTCTTTGACGTGTTAGTCAAGAGAGGTCTTACCAAGCCTTTAGAGAATTACCAACCTGCCTACCCAAGAAGTGATTTGGATGCCTCCAAGTTCTGCAAGTATCACAAGCACATCGGGCACACAACGGATGGTTGTATTCAATTGAAGCGTGTGGTACAAGGGTTGATCAATGACAAGAAGATTGAGAAGCCGAAGGGTCCTAATGTGGTGAATAACCCTCTCCCTAACAATGGGGGTGGGGTGAATATGGTGCAAACATGCGAGATTAGTATCCTAGAGCTCATGGACGCTTTTGACAAGATAGGGCTCACGATGGTGGATATCTTCATGGCGTTGGTGACATTAGAAATACTCGAACCATTAGAAGGACATCTCCCCCGTCTTGGTTGCGATTTGTCGAAGTTTTGCCACTACCACAAGTGCACCGGTCACACTACCGAAGAATGCTTTGAACTCAAGAAGGCCGTGCAAGAGCTCATCCACAAGGGAGTCATCGAAGACCCTAGAGATTATGTAGCTAGCAATGTACTCATGGTAGAACTTAGTGAGATCACTGATCCGGCCGAGCCTGTTGTGGCGGACTGTGATGAGATGGGTTATATTTCAATGACTAATAATAAAGAATCTTCTTGCTATTTGTTGTCTTTAGAAGAACTAGTGAGTGAAGTCGAGTCTCTAGAGGAGGAGAGCCCCAAGCCCTCTCAACCTCTTTCTTGGGCCGAAATCTTCGAGGAGGCCGAAAAGACCGAAGCTTCGCCCCCTTGTCCTGACACGCCATTGTCTTTGGAGGAGCTACGTGCGGAAGTTTGTCTCCTTACAAGATCCGGTCAAGTGTACCAATCCGACCCGAAGGGTGCAAAGAAAGTCTTTGGGAAGGAACCCGAGCAAGCCGACCTAGATAAAGAAGACCCTATCCTCACTCAACTCAAACAAACCCAAGCCCATATTTCACTATGGTCCCTACTCACCTCCTCCCTAGCCCATCGCCTCATGCTCGAGCAAACCTCGCCGCCACCATGGTACCATCCACTATTACCCCGGAGGACGTCACCCACATGATTGGTAATATCCACTATGGAAACATCATCACTTTCTCGGAGCTAGACAAGCCAGTGTTCGGAGTTGATCATAATGAGCCTTTGTACATCACTGTCGAAGTAAATGGCAAGAAGATTCCCCGTGTATTCATTGACAATGGTTCTGCTATTAATATCCTGCCTTCAAGGATGATGGATGTGGTTGGCGTTCATGGTGTTGATTTACGCCCATCCAAACAAACCATCAAAGCTTATGACTCTACATGCCGCGCCGTGATAGGCGAAGTCACCTTGCCCATTACCATCGGAACAAAGATCCTGCCAACCGACTTCCACGTCATAGACATCCCCGCAACCTTCTCACTCCTCCTCGGCCGGCCATGGTTACATCAGTCGGGCGCTGTCCCGTCTTCCCTGCATCAGTGTGTGAAGTTTCAATCCGGTAATGAAGTGACCATCATCTACAGTGATCTTGTAACTGCCCAAGGGACGGACACCAAGGGCGTTCCTGTATTACAGATTCAGCATGGGGAGGAGAGCCGACTCTTCAATGGCTTCGAAATAGTCGCTCAAGCACAGATCTGCACCATCGACCTCACCAAAACAACGGACAAAGTGGCACCTGTTGTCAAGATACTGCGTAACATGGGTTTTATACCGGGGCTGGGGCTAGGTAAGAACTTGCAAGGCCCCACAGAATTGGTTGAAGAGATTAATCATCGAGGGTTGTTTGGTCTAGGATACACCCTTACTCTTGAAGACAAGATGGAGCACAAAGGATGGAATTGCTTAAAAAGATGAAGCTTCCCTACAAAAAGCCTGAAATGCGGCCATACCGCCTGTCCCTGAATAGCTACTTTGTCAGGGAAGGCGAGGAGTTTTCGTGTTTTGAGTTCGCCGAACCATGGATTGACCACACCGGGAATTGCAGAAAGGGTTCGAGATTTTCAGAGATGTGGAATTCGATCGGTCCAACATGAAGCTGACTTACATGGAACATGACAAATCCACGGGCAGAGTTAGAACCATCAGGCATGAGTACTCCACCAAGGTTGCAGATGACTTGGCAGATCAACTTGAGGCCGCAACCCTTGACAAGCCAGCAATAGAAGCCGCAGAGACTCCAAGTTTGACTGAGACGTGGGACGGCCAATATCTGCTTCAACATCTGGGTAATCTGGGGCTGCACGAAGACTTGGTTGCCGTCATCTGGGACGATTCTGAAGATAAGGTGGACCCAAGGACATTGGTGGTACCCATGGGGACAAGCTCAAGAATTGGTGCATCATTGGGGGACCTATAGCTACTCCGGAATTTATGGTGGGAACACTGGGGCTTACTCCTTCTCCTGTCGCCACTACCTGCAGCATCTCCTGTCACTCACCCAAAATCCCCGTCCCCAGAGTCTAGTGTTTTTTAC
>JAOWBW010000432.1:537315-708141 GCA_026119855.1 Campanula takesimana | reverse complement strand
TGAAAGCGTGTTTCATAATTGGTCTAGCAACCAAGATCAAGTGTTCTGATATTCGTTCGTGGTGTGGATACCGCTAGAGGGTGAAACTTATCATCTTCATAGTTCGTGATTCTTGCTTTGTTCGTGATCCAGAATTTCAAGCCTCCATCGAATTCAAGGTTGCAAAATCAAAGGCATCAAGGGTTAGTATTCTAGTATTCATTATGTTGTATTTGACTTAATCATATGAATGGATCTATGGGCTTTGGGTTTCATAAATTTTAAATGCTTAATTCCGCTGCGCATGTTACTACGAAACCCAACAGTGGTATCAGAGCCCCGTTCATGTTGATTATTTCAATACTAAATCATGTTGTGTGTATATAAATTGTTTATGTGCCTAGCATGATTTGAATATTGGGATTATGATGTTTATGTGGTCTATGCGTTTTATGTGGTTATTGTTTTATAAACTTTAATCGCACTGTTCAATCGCAATTAAAATTATGGGGATTTAAAATTGTTGGATTATCAATTTTGATTGGATCAAAGTTTGATATTCTAAGGATTCAAGAATAAATCGTTTATCAAGGTTTTGATGATCATGGTGATTGGATCACCAAGAACACCAAATCCTAATTGAATCGGAAAAACAATTTTGAGATAAATTTTGGAACTTTAAAAAATTGGATTTTTCGCAGGGGTCCGACCGGACCCAAGCCTTGACCCGGCCGGACCTAGGGTTTGGCGGGGGTAGGGTTTGGGTTTTGGGTGTGGATCTTGGGTTTAAATCTCCTATTTGTTTTAGTCTTGTGATTCTAAGATTAGTTCAAGGTTTGGATGGCTAATCTACGTTCATCGAGATTGTGTTTCCCAAACTTGATCGCAATCAAGGTTTCAAAGATAAAACGAAATTAGAATTATGAAGAGTTCATAATTGCTAAAATTGAGAAACAAAGTCTTGATTCAATGATTGGAGATCCATGTGGAATTGTGAATGCAATTGCCTACGTTCATCGAGACCATCTATTGCTTAGTTTCGGCCACATGGACTACTTTCTTGGTTTCTTGAATTAGTGCGGAATTGTGGTTGCCAATGGCTTAGTTCGGCCGCACTTCTTGTTGTCTTGATTTGGAGATGATGACCAAAGTTCAAATAATCTCATCCTCATAATAATAGAGAAACTAATGACACATAAATATTATGCTTAAATTAATGGAGATTAATTTAGTGGCTAAACTTGATGCGTAACATGTTTATCTTGTGTGCTCATAAATATGTTGTATGCTATATGTGATGAACCTTCAAAGAAAGTTTTAAGTCCTCTTGCCATGCCATGATTAAAAACACTTGTTAGTGCATGGGTGATTTTAAGTGTGGTTCGCCCTAGCGAGGTGCATTAACTTTATCTATATATGAGCAAGATGGATGATGTGGGCACGCCCTAGCGAGGCACATCACCATGCGTTTAAAATGGTTGGACTTAATAAGGCGTCAAAACAGTTTTGGGCCTAGGCAAAAGATGAGATTAAACATGCTTTTGAAATTGGATCACTAAGAATCATATTGGATATGATTGACAAGAAATTGTCTACCTAATTAATTTGATTTTGAGCGGTCCGCCTCCGTGGACTCAAGATTAAATTAAAGTTGGATCTTAGCCCAATTTAAAAGAGTCTCATGAAAGGATCTAAGAGTCATATGGGATATGATTGACAGGGTTGTCTACCTAATTAATTTGATTTTGTGTAATCCGCCATAGCGGACTTAGAATTAAATTAAAGTTGGATCTTAGCCCATTTAAATTATATTATACATTGGATGTATATGAAGGTTATATAATTTAGTGGGAGTATTTTTGAAAAATACATTATTTATCTCTTTAATGAGGCTGGTACTTGTAAAATTTTGGAAATTTTGCATAAGTTGTAGATGACAACTAAAATCGTTGCGATTAATCCTTGTTAAGGATAAAGCTTCAAAAGAATGGTACAAACTTCATGGATGGATCCTGAGCCTAAGAATGGTTCTAAGGCAAGAAGAGGTTATACATCTTGATGGGCCTATTCCTAAAGAACCCAAAGCCGGAATAGACAATCACAAGAATCATGAGTATGATTCTAGGAATGTGAGTTGTCTCAAGCTCACGATTATGTTCTTAAAACTTCAAGAAAGTTTGAAACTTTGGAAGCCTATTAGATAGGCGTGGAGTTGAGTTACATGTTTCAAAGAGCAATCTAGGCAAGAAAGGTATAAAACCATTATTGCATTCACTTCATGCAAAAGGAGTAAAGGCAATAGTGGAACCTCACATGCTTAAGATAAGGCTACGTAGAGCATCTTGAGAAACTTGGTTGTCCAATTGGATTGGAGCAAGCCATGGATCTCATTCTTGATTCATTTGTTTAAGTGTTATGATCACTTTGATGGGACTATAACATGCTAAAATGAATAAGAATTTCTTCGAGTTGCATAACATGCTGAGAAACTGCGAAGATGAAGATATTGGAGAATGGTTCTCCAGAGCTCATGGTTCATAAGGAAAAAGGTCAAATGCCAAAAGAGAGGTAAGACAAGGGTTGTCAAAACCTAAAACTATAATTGATGCAATTTGGAAAAATGGCAATTGGATTGACCATTTAAAATTGTAGTCAAAAGGTAAGACAGAGTTGTCAAACCTAAAGGAAATAATTATGGTTATAATAATAACTCTATTGATGCAATTTGGTAATGTGGCAATTGGATTGACATTTAGAATTGTAGTCAAAATTTTGGTTGATCAATAAAAGGAATGGTAGTGGGACTACCACTCGGAATATTTTATGTTATAAATTATTCTTTCTAATTTAATTATTGGGTATTGGATACCAGAATATTAGTAAGATGAAAGACTACTTATAGTAAAGTTTTATCTACAAACAGTAATGATGCAATGGTTGCAACATTGTTCGTAGAACACTTGTAAAGTGACTTTACTGATGAAGTAGAAACATTATTTTGCTATAAGATAATGAAGGATATTAATTTCTTATTTGGAATAAGAAAAGTGCTTTATTTATTATGATTTACTTCATTGTGTTATCATATAAATAAATCTTATATCCTAAATCTTGAAGAACAAATAATAAAGACTACAACATAAATAATTAAAATTCTTTATGCATTATTGTTTTGATCAAATAAATGAGAAATGCATATCTAAAATTCCATGGGAGTTTAAGTCATATGATTTAGAATCACATGATTATATGCAAATCTTATTTACTTGGATCAAGACATCTTTTACTATGATTGGTTAAAAGGATAATGTCTTAATTGACCAATACATTTCGATGTGTATGGTGCCATTAAGAAGAATGCTAAAGAGAATTTTGGTTATACTTGGTAAAACTAATTCAAAAATTATGATTGGATCATGATGATGAATAATTAACCAAGAATTTGACAGTCATCATTAAAGTTGTGAAATGGTTCACAAATTAACTTCCTAAGAATATCATTCTAAATGATATGTCTGCGTGAAGTATAAGAACCTTATTGGATACGGTTCGTTGGATGACAAAGTCAAAGTGATCTTCCATTATTATTTTGGGGTTATGTATTTAAAACCGCTATGATTATACTAATCTGAATTCCATCAAGAGAGGTTGAAATGGTGAAAGAAAACTCGGTTTGTCTTTCATAAAGATTTAAGATGGTGAGACCCTTTTGGAAAGGAATTGTCTGGGACACACTCACATTTAAATCTAATAAATATGTTTTCATGGGATATCCTAAGGAAACTTGAGGATAAAATTTTACTCATGAGAAACAAATGGTTTGTTGCTTATGATGATACTTTTCTAGATAAAATGTTTATCTCTAAAAGAATCAGTGGGAATAAAATGTATCTCGAATGATTCGAGACCTAGAAAATATATTTTAACCTAAGATGGAAGTTGAACAAGTTTTCACAAGGAGTCGTGAAAAGTCTGTTCAAGATATACAAATACTTGCAATACATGATAGGATACAATCTATTAGTAGAAATATTGGATATTTCGAAATAGAAAGTATTGAGGTAAAGTTCGTTTAGAATGAAGTATTTACCACCTATCAAAGATGCAGTATCAACTCCACATTTAGATTAATGGCTTGGAGTCATAAAATCTAAAAGGCAATCATGTATAATAATCAAGTTTGGAACTTGATCATTCTACCTAAGGTGTAAAAACCAAAGGAGATGAATGACTTTTCTTGGAGAAAAATGTTACATGGGTAGCAAGAAACTTATTAGAATTTTCATAGTCACATGTTCATATTTGGAATATGAAATTTGACAAAATGATGTCAAAACAAGCGTTCCTCAACGGGAACTCACTTAAGGATGTATTGGATACAAACTAAAGGTTTTGATAGTCAAGAAAATTCTAAAAGGTATGAAAGTTGCGAAGATTCATTGGATGGATTGAAGCAAGCTTTTTGGAGTTGGGATCTCCGTTTTGATAAGTCATAGAGCTTGGCTTGATCAAGAACGAAGATGAATCTTGTATATACAATAAGGTTAGTGGGAGCATGTGCTATTCCTTATCTAATATGTGGATGACATATTGCTCATTGGAAACAACATTCCTACACTTTAATCTGTAAGATTTGGTTAAGAAAGTGTTTCGCAATAAAGAATATGGATGAAGCCACATAAGTCATTGGCATTAAGATCTATAGAGATAGATCAAGGAAGCTAAATGGTTTAAAGCCAATGTACATACATTGACAAAGTCATAAGAAGATTCTGCAAGGAAAATTCTAAGAGAGGACATTTGTCAGTGTTACATGTAGTTTCTCTAATCAAGACTCAATGTCCTAAAGACAAAAGATGAGCATGAGAAAATGAATGAGATGCCATTTGCTTCGGCAATTGGATCCATGATGCCATGATAAGTACTAAGCCGGATATATCTAATGCTTGGAGCATGACGAGTAGATATCAATCTGACAACCGGTGAGAGTCACTGGATGGCTGTGAAACAATTCATAAAGCACTTTAGAAGGACTAAAGATTTGTTTTGATCTATGGAGGGATGGAAGATGATCTCGTCGTATATGGGTACACGGATGCATACTTCCAAACTGACAAAGATAATAGAAAAATCGCAATCGAGTTTTATAACAAATAGTGGAACTATAAGTTGGAATGGTTCCAATCAGAGTACAGTCACTAATTCTATGACTAAAACTAAGTATATCGCTGCATAGGATGCTGCAAAGGAAGTTGTTTGGATTAAGAAGTTCATTGGTGAACTTAAGATGGTTCCTAGTATTGCTAATCCAATAGACCATATTAGTGATAATAGTGGTGCTATTGATCAAGCAAAGGAACCAAGAGCACATCCCAAATCCAAACACATACTTAGGCGTTCTCTTATCGTTCGAGAAATTGTTGATAATGGAGACGTACATATATGCAAAGTACCTATTAATGATAACGTTACAGACACACTAAACAATGGGACTTCCATAAGCTAAGACATGATGGTCATGTTGGGTCCATGGGTATTGGATACCTAGGGAATTGGGCCTAGGGCAAGTGGGAGATTGTTGGTGTTGGTGCCCTAGGCACGGTTGTTAAATGTTGTATAAGTTATCATTTTATTCATGATGATAAAGAGATAATAAGATTATTATTGTTGCTCATGTTTGCTTATAATAATCTCCGTCCCTAGAGCTTGTTAAGCACTAGTATAAAGGCTAAATGATCATGAGATGATCATGTTAGATTTATGGGTACTTGTTTGGAACAAGGTACTAGACATGACCCGCGGTATGAGATTTATGTCATGGTCGATGTCATATATAAATCTCATATTAGTTATGTCATTTGAATCCTTAGACATGAAGTTATTATAGTCTTCCACTTGATGAACATTATGTTTGACATATTCAAACGCTGCCTTAACACGGTAGTTATAAAGGGTATGATTGGCATGATTGGATTCACGTAGGGAAGAATAATAAGCCAAATGGATTTGTCCCTCTTCGGAGAGATGTCAAGCTTGGGCCCCTCGAAGGAATGATGTTGGTGAAATGTTTGGCCAAACTCAAATGGATTGATTGGATCAATGTCATTTGGATTATCAACATATTCGGGATCGAGAAAAGTATTGAACAATACAAGTTGACTTGTTGACCATGACTTGTGTTCAATGACATCGTGGACAAAGGGATTATGACATGTTCTAAAAGGAATGCGAACTTGTATCTAGTTACACTATTTGGGTAGGTATGACGGTTTGCTAGAACCTAATCATATCTTATGGGTTCATGTTTGAACCCATTGCCAACTTAGTGTAATCCTAGAGGGTCACACACAAATAGAACGAATCGTAAAGGACTAAATGGGAATTATGGAAAAATATCCGTGTTTGGCTCTGGCACGGTCGTGCGCTTTAAAATGGCACGGTCGTGCCATAAATCCAAACCAAGGCAAACCTGTCGACATGATTGGCACGACCGTGCCAAATTACCAAGCACGACCGTGCCGAAAATGGGCGTCTGGGGAATTCGCGCGGACTAGATGGCACGACCGTGCCAGATTGTAGGGCACGACCGTGCCAGTCAAGTCGGCCAGAATTCCTTGTTGCCTAATTTGGTGACGGCATTTAGGTTTCCTAAGTCCTTAAGGGTTAAGGATTAGGACCTATTTAAGGACCCTTTTTACAGCCATTAGACACGTGGTTGTGAGTGCCTCCATAAGGTTTTGAGAGGTTATTTTATTGTTCTAAGATCCAAAAGGTGAAGAACAAGAATATTCATAATTCCATATAGTTCTTACAATTGTGAAAGCGTGTTTCATAATTTGGTCTAGCAACCAAGATCAAGTGTTCTTGATATTCGTTCGTGGTGTGGATACCGCTAGAGGGTGAAACTTATCATCTTCATAAGTTCGTGATTCTTGCTTTGTTCGTGATCAAGATTTCAAGCCTCCATCGAATTCAAGGTTGCAAAATCAAAGGCATCAAGGGTTAGTATTCTAGTATTCATTATGTTGTATTTGACTTAATCATATGAATGGATCCATGGGCTTTGGGTTTCATAAATTTTAAATGCTTAATTCCGCTGTGCATGTTACTACGAAACCCAACATGCTTGAATTACTGTAAAGCCGTGGCCCAAAAGATTTGTAGATTGCGAAGCCCCTTGAGACCTTCCGTTATGAAGCTTCAAATGTTGCTGGGGACATTGAAGTGAATTGCTTCTTGCCGAGGGAGCCTTTAAGACTTGACCGTAGCCCCTAGAGTGCCATCATTGATTGCGAGGAAGGTCCATCCTTGATTGGGGGAACGAGCACGGGCACATATGACAAGAGGATTTTTGACATCCCTTTTCAGATACTTTGAGGATAGTCTCACACATCTTTCTCGAGCATAGCCCCTAGGGCTTATTGATTGTCAAATGAAGCAAAAGAAGCCCTTGTTCTTGAGTCACATAGCCCCTAGGGCGTCACCATTTGTTGAGCAAAGCAAGAGTGACTCATCCTCGAGCGAGGGAACAAACATGAGAGGACATGGCAAGAGCTACTCCATTTCTCGGGAGCCTTTCGGCGTACTTTAGAAGCACATACTTGAAGAGGCTTTGAAAACTGAGACACATGTTGTTGCTATTTGCTGCCCAAGCCAATTGACTAGCTAGGGATTATTTGTGCAACCCCGTGCCCTTTTATGATGGGCTCGTTCTCAGATGGGTCTTGGTTACCACGGGCCTTCTTTTCATGAACCCAAAAATGCACACTGCTGGAGAATGATGCCGATAACCCAAGATAACCTTTGATGGTGCCATATCTTGTCGAGCCTTTTGCAATCCCAAAGTTGACTCGGTGGGGAATTGATTTTCTGAGGAGATCCAATGTAGAGCTCATGCAGTTGACTTCCTTAGAGGCCGGAGATCTCCATTCCTCTTTCCCTTCTCTCTCTCACTCTCTCATTTTTTTTATGACGCACCCTGTTTTTTGCCTAGACCGCCCTTTCGGGTTTTCAATCTAGCGGGCATCTCTTTTGCGTCTTCTTTTTTTTTACTCGATTAATGAAGAAATGTGCATTGACTCTGGCTGAGGAGATAATACATGTGATTTTGCGGTGGAGACCTCTTGTCACTAAAGATGAGTGACATTGACTCGACTATGGAAGTGTCCCTAGTATTGACTTCATGTATGTATAGATTTTTTTTTTTGAATGACTCACGAAGGCAAGTAAGTCATTAAGAGAGAAGAGAAAGAAAGCCCCAGTTTGATTGCAAGAAATTGGAGTATGCAGAAAGAATAGAAGCCCTAGACTCGACAAGGAACGGAAAGTGATTCCAAATCTAGGAAAGTTGTTCAATCTTGAGGTGATTAATTCATTGGCAAATGAATCGTACAAAGATGTCTTGACAAGTTCGAGATGAAGGCCGATCACCATAACGCGCTAGGGCTAAACATATCTTCTTTCTTGCATGAGACCGGACCCGAAGGTTGCCTACGTTCCTCCAGTGTAGAGGCTCAGGTCACCGTAGTTCTTATGGATTCTCCATTCGCCGTGATGAATTGTTGCTTCGTTGTGATTGTTGTCGATGTTGCTTCGTCCTTCTTTTGGTGGAATGATGTTGTTGTTGTGAACTTCTTTGAATGAAGGGGGATTTTTTTTTTTTTTTTTTTTTTTTTTGTGCTCTAACTTTTGCCTAGGTTGATTTGAGGATTTCAACCTAGCGAGCTCTTTTTTTTTTTTTTTTATATCCCCTTTTGAAAACTTTGCTTCATGATCATTGTTCCACCTTTCTTTGTCTTGATTTCATCGTTGTTGATGTCTTCGTTGTTGATGCCGTCGTTGATGTTTAGCCCCTAGACGTTCAAGCGATGGCCTTCATTCCAAAACTTGTTTAGACATTTTTTCATCATTTTGCCAAGAATTAATTGAACAAATCGGAAGAGTGTATGAGGACAAGAACGACTTTTATTTGATGACTCAACGGACTCGAACATTTAACATAGGACGAGAGAAAACATTAATGCACACATTAGAGGACTTTTGACTCTCTTTTCTTTTTTAATCCTATTTCTAGGTAGAGAAAGAGAAACGGAGATTGTTGTTGTCGGCCTTGTAGCATGATCTCTTATTGAAACCCCATTTCAGATCTGAGCCTCTTCCTTAATGAATTCTTGCATGTTCTCATTCTCTAACTGTTGTTCTTCACCCACGGTAAACTCACCATTGTCAATCGAATCTTGGATGATGTCGCGGAGGGAGAAGCAATCCTCGGTGAGATGACCGCTGCATAGGTGATAGTCACACCACTTGTGGTGGGCATGATTGCGACGTAATGGTTGTGGTTGCTTGTACCCTTGGAGAGGAGAAACTTGTCCCTTAGTTTTGAGAGCTTCGTAGGCCTCGATGATGGTCATGCCATTGAGAGGGGTATAGACACGGTCGTTGGTGGCACCTTTGTGACTTTTGAGGGGTGAGCCACTTGAGCGTGCTTTACCGTGGACCTTTGCCTTGCTGTCGGTGAGATCTTGCAAACGAGCCTTAAGTTCGGACACTTCTTCCTTGTGAATTTTCCTCTCGAGATCAAGACGGTCTTGCCACAAATCATCCTTGCGGCGGGAATCCTCGACAAGTCTATCCATTTGTTCCCCCAAGGCTCTTATTATGTTGAAGAGCCTTTCGTTGGACACGGAGATGTTCTCACCCTTGTTGTTGTTGCCGTTGGAAGCCATTGGACCTATTGAGAGAACACGGTCGATCTTAGGTTGGCCCCACAAACATATTTTGAGTAAAATAATTAACCCACAAACAAAGGAAAAATACTCAACCACATAAGAAAAATGACTCTTTTTTTATTTACAAAAGTCGGAAGGACGTGGTCCTTTTTGGGATTTCTAGAAAAATAGTGGAATCATCACACTAGTATAAAGACCATCTCACTGTCCCATATACTCATCGGATTCCACCACGCTTGTGAATCCTATATGTGTCGGGATTAAACTAAATTAATGTAGTAAAGCATACATGCGGGGACGGATTTTTATTTTCGTCCATAATAACCACTTGGGGACGGAGTTTTATTTCGTCCAAAACAACGAGTGGCATGTATGATTTGAAGACATTAGTTTAGGGAAATCTCGGCACATGGAAACCGACTTGAGTCACAGAGTGTTAGACCCTAACTAGAATTGTGTGGTTTGTGCTCGGCTAAAGAGAGGTTTAAAGGTCACCCCCGGCATGTAGTCATGAACTACGCCACGGGCTGAGGTTTATCGCTTCGAAAGAGTCAAGGTCGAGTGGAGCTTGAAACTTCATAGGACGGGCCTCGACGGGTTTGGGGTTGGACTTGTGCGACTCGATAGTGAGCAGTTGATAAGAATTATGTGCGCGTAGTGTGAGGTCTAACAAGTGACAAAATATTTTTTTTTTCAAAGGAAATAAAAAAAAACAAATAAGCACATAATTTACAACTTTCGAATCACCCGTGTGACCGATAAAAATGAAACAGAAAATAAAAAGCAATTATATGCAGGCCCGGTGCCCACACACTGTCAAGACTGTCCATTTTGTTCACTGTTTCTGTATCTGGGGAATGCCCAGAAGCGCGGGCATTCAGAAGCCTACTCGGGAGGCGCGCGCGTTGACTGAGAGAAGTGGAGGCGCCCGCGTCTGGGCAGTACCTGCAAATCAGCGGGTTCAAGGGATTGCCTTGACCCTAAATTATAGAACTTTTTCCCCTGTAGTAAACGTTAGCACAGAAACATGGAATTGAAGGACAAGATGGGAGGCGGGCGATTCTGGTAATAAGGGTCGGACGCGCGCGCTTTAGGCCAAGAAGGCCGGAGGCGCGCGCTTCCTACCCTTTTTACCAGAATGCCCAGAAAATAAAATAAAAGAACACCAAAAATGAAAAACGCAAGTTTAACCCTTTATGTCCCCAGCGGAGTCGCCACTGTAGATACCCCGGGGGACCACGGCTTGGCTAGAGCGCGTGAATTACCTAGGATGTCTAATTGATTTTAAGAGTCTCCACCTATGTTTTAGAGGAACATAAGAAAAACCTAAAAAGAGTCAATTTTATATACAAAACCAGAGATTTGGGAAAAGATGGGTTCGGGGGTTAGGTTACGGAGTGGGAAGTACTTAAACACCCACTCCGCCCCGCTTACGCGGGTCTTGCTACTTTTGGTGTTCTAATGTTAAATGTCATTCAATTTATTGATATAAAAAACGTGCTAACAATTGAGATGAGAAGAAAAGGGGAAATAAAAAGAATGATTTTATTAATTAATTTATGCTAAAAGATTACATGTCGAATTATTGCTAGATAATTACATAAGAAATGAAATGGAATTTAATTAGTGTTTGGAATGTTGGAATGTAACCTTGACCAAACTTCAATAGTGAAGTGGCCTTTTGGTTGTATTCCTTTTATGGAGATTGCATACTAGTAAGACATAAATAAAAGAGAAAGAGAAAAGTTGTACCTTTAGAAAAGAGAACTTGAAACCTTGACTTGAAAGTGGTGTTGTTGTAAAGAAATGGTTGTGTAGAACTTTGTGTAGAGTTTTGTTGTTAAAACTCTTGTAGGGAGAATTTGTGTAGAGTTTGTGTAAAGAGAAAGTGTTCAAGGTCCAAAAATGAGGTCATTTTCCAAGGTAGGAGATGATGGTTTTTATAGGTAAAATTAGGAGGGAAAGGTTGGAGGGAAATTGGTCAATCCATGTGAAATGGAATTGACCAATCAAGAAAAAGATAAATAAAAGAATTAATGAAAGAAATAAAAGAAAATCAAATAATAATAAAATGAAATATTTTGTTTTTATGAAGAATAACTAGAATAAAGGATTTGGGAGTTATGAAATAAGGGGGAATGAATGTGGATGTAAAAAGGAGGTGTTTGTGATCAAGAAGAGATTTTCTAAATAAGAAAAGGGAGGGAAAAATGGTGCTATCCGTTACTGCCAAAGTGGGAAGCGCGCGGGTCCGGCCTATTGGACCAAACGCGCGCGCACCCCATGACTATTACGGGAGGCGCCCGCGGGTGAGAATAACAGAATGACAGAATGACTCTAAAAGTTAACTCTGTTATGCAGTTTAGTCTAAAACTAATGGAATCAGTTAGGAAATTAACGAAAGTAACAGAAATTAACAAAAACAGGTTAAATAAAAATACTATGTATTCAATCGGGGTGAGAGGTCCAAAGCGGGGTGTCTACACTATTGATTAACAAATAAAAAGGAACATATATTGTTCATCTTGGTTGTCAATCTGCTGCCATCATTCACGAACAAAGAAACGATATGAAAAATGTAAGTTGAAAAGTGAGAATAATCTTTACTAGTCTGGGACTTAGAGTTTGCCGGTTTGAAACCTTGGGTTCGGTACAAAATTACAAATAGTCAATTGGATATTTAAAAAATTATAATACAAAAATAAGCATAAAATTTTATTCACTATAAGATATACATATAAAATAACAATACATAGCATATGTGCACAACTGGTCCGGTCCGGTTCTAACCGGAATTAATTTTACCAAGAACCAGAACCGAACCAATATACTGGTTCTATAATATTTTGGAACCGGAACCAACCCATATGTACTGGTCTGGTCCGATTTTAGCTGGGCTGGTCCGGTTCCTTTGGTCCGGTCCAGTTCTAAAACATTTTTGCTCACTCCTAAGTTGTACCGCTCCTCCGGAGAATGCCTTCTTGACTATGTAGCGGCCTATCCATCTTGGTCCCCACTTTGCCATAGGATTAAATGGTCCAGGACGATGTTCACATAGGACAAGGTCCCCTTCTTTGATGTTTCTGGTCTTGACTTTCTTATTGAATGCTCGGGCCATTCTCCGTTGATATGTTTGGATATGCTCGGTGGCTCGGAGTCGTCGTTCATCTAGCAGGGCTAGTTGTTCATAACGGCTGTCTAACCATGCGACTTCATTCACTTGGTTTTCTAGGAGAACCCTTAGTGATGGTACTTCTAGTTCGATTGGTAACACTTCTTCCATCCCATAGGCTAGGGCGTATGGAGTCTCACCGATGGCGGTACGGATTGAAGTACGGTAGCCCCAGAGTGCAAAAGGTAGCTTGTCGGGCCAGTCTCTGCCAGTCTTAGACATTTTCCTAATGATGGTCTCAATGGTCTTGTTAGCAGCTTCGACTGCTCCATTAGTTTGTGGTCGGTACGGTGATGACTGCTGTCTCTCTATCTTGTACTCTGCAAGTAGTTGGTTGCATTCTTTCTCAAAGTATGAGCCATTTTCAGATATCATCTCATGAGGTACCCCATATCGGCATATGATATTGGTCTTAATGAACTCAGCCAGCTTTCTGGCATTCAAGACTTTGTAGGATTGAGCTTCGATCCACTTAGTGAAGTAATCAACAGCGACTAATACGAATGAGTGCCCATTATGACCTGTCGGTGAAACTTTGCCAATGACATCTATTACCCATGTAGAAAATGGCCAAGGGGATGTCATGGGGTATAACACGGACGGTGGTGCGTGTTGCAAGTTGGCATGTATCTGGCACTTGTGGCATTTCTTAACCATATTGGTGCATTCGGCTTCCATTGTAGCCCAATAGTACCCTAGTCAGATGATTTTCTTTGCTAGCATATTGCCATTCATGTGGGTTCCACAGACTCCTTGATGGACTTGGTCCATGATTTCTACGGCTTCGTGCTCGTCGGCACAAAGTAGACACTGCTCGTGGTGTTTCTTTTAGAGGCGATCACCTATGATAACGAATTGAGCGGAAAACCGTTTGAGGGCTATCTTCGCTTTAGGTGATGCGTCTGATGGGAATGTTCCGTCTAGGAGGAAACGCCATACATCATAATACCAAGGCTTATTGTCTAAGGCATTCATGGAAATGACATCACACGGCTCTTTGCTATCATGCAGGTCTATGATTGAGTAATAAGCGGGGGTCGCTCGCCTCGTGACTTTGAAGGTCTTAACCTCAGTCCATTTGGGGATCTCCATAATTGATGCTAGCATGGCTAGCGAGTCTGCTAAGCGGTTCTTATCTCTTGAGTGACTGATAGATTATAAGTTGTGAATCTCTGTACACTTCTAGTTCGGTCACATTTCTTTCTAAGGCTGCTTCAAGTCCCGCTATGCAAGCTTCGTATTTGGCAATTTTGTTAGTGGCCTCGAAGTTAAGGCGGATTGCAAGTGGAGTGCAGAAGTCTGAGGGATCTACTAGTAACATGCCAATGCCATATCCCCGTTTATTGGCTATAGGCCTGGCAACTGGGTAGGTTTGGTTGAGTTGAGTCAGGTTAAAATGGGTAAAGGGTTGAAACAGGTAATGGGTTGAAGTGGGTAAAATTCAACACAACCTGTTTAACCTGCGGGTTCAAATGGGTTGGGTTGGGTCAGGTCAACCTGGTACCCTTCCAGATCAACATTTTGCAATGACGTAATAAACAGTTTCAGTTAATAAGTGAAAACCATCCCAAAAGAAGTTTTTGTCAGCATTCTCACAAAAATTTGTAAGACATTCATTGTCTGAGTAAACAGTTTTAAATGGGAATCCCAAAACGTTGTATAAGCAATGGCTTCTTCATATTCAACATCAAACTTTCCTTTATGGTAAAATTTCTCAGGAAAAAGTTGCAATTGATTCTCACAAAAATCCCAATTTTAAAAGAAGAAACAATACTTCTAGAGCCCAATTAAAGAAAAAAAAGTAGAAATATCAAATCAGGAAGATTTCCTTATAAAAAAATTAAAAAGGAAAAGAAGAAGAAGAAAGAGGGCTTTTCTCTGTGCGTAGGGGTCCCCAGATTACCGACGACGGAGATGAAGACACCGGCGACGAATCCAAAACCCAGAAGCACCTCTCCTTAACAACGAGGGCTACCAACTTATTGACCCGAACCGGTTACCTCTGGCCATTTTTACTTTTATCATTGATCCTCATCGTTATCTTCTCCGGCTTCATTCGTTCTCAAGATTTGGTCTGCGTCTCTTCAATCTCCTCTTTCGATCGTCTCTACCGCACTCGATTCTTCGGTTTAGACGGCCTTGAATCGGACTTCGGATCTCTCGGCGTTAGTGGAGATGATGGTTAATGGAGATGGTGGGAGAGATGAGAGAGGCGATGGATGGCACTTAAGAGGGACGTAAGAGAGACGAGAGAGGCGGTGAGCGAATTAGGGTTTGATGGTAAGAGGGATTTTGCGTTTATAATGGGTTCGCAGGTTGAACCCGGCTTAACCCACTAGTTTTGATGGGTAATTTGGGTAACCCATTACAACCTGCTAGATTAATTGGGTTGGGTTGGGTAATTAGTGGGTTGGGTCAGGTGGGTTGGTAGGTTGATGGGTAAAATTGCCAGGCCTAATTGGCTACGCCATCGAAAAATAATTGCCACTTATGTTCTGCTAATGCCATGATGTCCTCATCAGGGAATCGCGGGTCTTCCCCCTTCGCTTCATCACATGGAAATTCGGCTAAATGATCCGCGAAGACTCTTCCTCTCACGGATTTCTGTGTGATGTAAGTGATATCGTACCCCGCGAGCATAAAGTACCACTTGGCTATTCTAGAGGAGACATGCGACTTTTCGAAGATGTATTTCATTGGGTCCATTCGGGCAATCAGTTGTATAGGAAACGCCTCCATGTACGGCTTTAGTCTCTCAGCTACCCATACCAGTGCAGCACACAACTTTTCTAATGCCGAGTAATTCAATTCAGCCCCTTGGAAGCGACGGCTGACAAAGTACACGGCGTTCTCTTTCTTCGAATCGGGTTGCTCTTATGCTAGCATAGCCCCTAATGCACTATCATTGACTGTGAGGTACAATGTCAACGGCTTCTCTTTATGTAGTGGAACCAACACTAGTGGATTCACTAAGTACTCCTTAACCTTTTCAAAGGTTTATTGGCACTCTTCGGTCCATTCTAGGGATGCATTCTTCTTGAGGAGCTTAAAAATGGGTTCACACATCGTCATGAGCTGATTAATGAAACGACTAATGTACTGAAGGCGACCCATGAATCCCTTAACTTCTCTTTGCGTCTTAGGTGGAGGCATGTCAATGATGGCTTTGATCTTAGCGGGGTCTGCTTCTATACCACGCTCAGTGACCATGTACCCAAGGACCTTTCCTTTCACTACCCCAAATGTGCACTTGGCCGGATTAAGTCTCATCTTGTGGTGTCTCAACCTCTCAAAGAACTTTCTGAGGTCGACAAGGTGCTGCCCATCGGATCCTTTGGAGTGTATGATCATATCGTCAATGTACACCTCCATCTCTTTATGTATCATGTCATGGAACAATGCAGTTACAGCTCTCTGATAAGTGGCTCCGGCATTCTTAAGTCCGAACGGCATGACTGTATAACAGAACGTCCCCCAAGGTGTGGTGAACGCTATTTTATGTTGGTCCTCCTCAGCCATGAGGACCTGGTTGTAACCGGCAAATCCGTCTACAAATGAATGGACTTCGTACTTCGTGGTATTGTCAATGAGCATGTCTATGTTGGGAAGAGGAAAATCATCTTTCGGAGATGCTCTGTTGAGATCACGGAAATCAACACAAACGTAGACCTTTCCATTTGCCTTGGAAACCTGCACAGTATTAGCCAACCAGGTTGGATACTCTATCACTTTGATGAACCCAAAACTCAGGAGTTTCTTTATCTCTTGTTTGACTTGTACCGACCACTCTGGCTTAATTCTGCGGAGTTTCTGCTTGACTGGCCTTGAATCAGGAAGCAGCGGTATTTTGTGTTCAACAATTGAATTGGATAGCCCTGGCATATCCTTGTAGGACCAAGCAAACACATCTACGAATTCTCGGAGAAGCGCTATAAGGGCTTGTCAGTCTTCCCCCTTGAAGAAACTGCCAATCTTAGTCTCTTTCGAATCATCGTCCGTCCCCAGATTAACTGTTTGCATTTCTTCGGCATCAATAGGACCATTTCTGCCACGAAGACCTACTTGCTTATTAATTTCTTTTAAGATTTGTTCGTTTTCTTGATCTATCTCGTCATATGACCCATTATTATCTAATTCGTTAGAGTTATTAGTTAATTCATCATTTAGGACGCTAGCAATCTCGGGATACTCAGAAAGATCTATTTTTTTCATTAAGAAAGTGGAGGAATACATGTTCCGCGATGGCATCCAAGTCTTCTTGGGTGAGCTTATCGGTAGCGGTATCTAATTCTAAGGTAAGAGTTACAAACTTTCTTGCCCTATGGGGATGGGGAGTACAACTTAATTCTTTGATCAGGAAGTCTTCACTTGCTATGGGTCCCCCAGTTGTGTACCAATTCTGGATAGGCTCATCATTTTTCTTGATGAGCTTGGTGTAGTCACGGTTCGGAGCATCCCCCTTGTCTATTGCATTAATCTGAGTATCCTCTAGCTTGCAAAGGTTGAGAAATTGGCGCAGTAGGTCTTCTCCCAACACAAAGTCCCACTCACTGAATGCTTCGGCCTTGGTACCCCCTAATTCTCGAGGTGGCCATGAGAATTGTATTGGTTCTGTCTCAAGTGAATATGGATCACAGTCAGTGAAGATTTTGAAGCCCGGTTGGCGCTTCCCCCTATGGTCGATCCATGGTTCAGGGAACATGAAGTATGGCAGGTTTTCCCCCTCGCGTACAAAGTACCCGTTTAGAGTCTTTCGATAGGGCGGTGCTAGTGGTACTATGTATGAAGTCCAATCCCTTTCATCTTTAGGGATGCCCTTTAATGGTGACACATACCCTAGACCATATTCTGGGGGGTATAGAACGACAGGTGGTGGTTCTTTTATCCCTTGCAAATGTTTTCCAAGTCCAAGACCGGGGAAGTATCCCTCCTTTAGCATCATGTTAAGTACTGGACGTGTTCCGGAGAATGGAATCGTCTTAGGATAGTCATTTTCATTGTGCACCTCTACCATCTCTACACTACTTCGCTTTTTGGAAAAGTACGGAAAAGTGAGAAATTTAAAAGAAACTAACTATTACTAAAAATTGAAATTGATAGGAGGGCATGCTCTCCCCCACAATGATTCTTGGGTGAGTAGGATCCCTTAAAGAGTGAAAAAAAAAAAACTAGTTTAAAAGGAAAGGAAAGAAACGTCAAAGCTATAAAAACTAGTCTATTAACTACTAACTAATGTAGTGGAAGGGGAGCTTGAGGTTTGGATCCCTCATTCTTCAATACGAGGCCGATTCCATTGCCTATTATCTGTAGAGTGACTTGGTCGATAAGATCTTGGATCTTATCCCTTAGGTTGTTGCATTTGTTGGTGTGATGACCGCGGCACTGATGGTAGTAGCAATACAGGTGCAAGGCCCTTCCGACTCCCTCATACTTGGGTTTGTACCCCCTCATAGGTGCTAGCTTGCCTTCCCTCTAAAGCTCTCGGAACACCCTACCAAGTCAGATTTGGCTCAAATCGGTGTAGACCCTTTGTGGCTTGGGTTGGAGGCTTTGCATGATGCTCTCATAGTGGGCCCTCATGACATTGAGGTGATGATTATGTTGCTCCTCCATTTGGTTCTTTAGGTCTTGATAAAACAGGCTGATGCAGTTACCTACCTCATCATTGATGACCTTTTCTTGGTTGTCCTCCATATTTTGGGCTCTCTTGACAGCGGCATTGTACCATTTGTTCATTTCATTGTATTCGGCTTGTAATATCTCAAGCTTACTGCCGTCGATCATCTTCTCGATCTCAGGCCAATCTTTTTCGCTTTGTTCGTTACGCTCTTTGACTTGGTCATGAGCATAATAAGAGGCATGGTCGAGCCTTCTGAAGCGAAATCCTTGCATGATATTGATCTCTGGGGCCTCTCCGTTGGGTAGGCCTTCCTTCCAACCTCCGGTGGCTTCCATCTTGAAGCGCAGACTTTGTGAGATTTCTCTGAGAGACATTTTCGTGTGAGCGGGCATTGTGTCAGGAGCGTGGAGCTACTTTGCTGATCGAACGGACCTAGAGTGCAGAGACTGTGTAAAATCCAGGTTGGGGTCCCAACAAGTCGGCTTTATGAAATAGGGGTTGACCAACACGGTAGATTCACAGAAAAAGGAGGATGTCTCGTACGAGACAATGGATGTCTCGTACGAGACAATGGATGTCTCGTACGAGGCATCCAGCCTAACAGTCAGATTTGCAGATTTTAATCCTATTGGTCGGATGGAATTCAATCCATTTTAAAAGGTTACTACTCTAGTTCATCCTGGAACAGTGGATTCTGTCACCCTAGAATTTGAGCCCCTTGTTTTTCACCTGTATTGCACTCTCCCAAACGGACAATTCGGGCAAGGGTCCCATATTCTCATCGGAATCCACCATTCAATTAACCAAACCTAGGTGATTCCGTAGTTGTTTTGCACTTTGTTAAACAACGCATTAATGCAATCAAACCTCGTGAATTTTAAGGGACAACCGAAAGGGACATGTTGAACGGTGCGGTCGAAACTAAGCCAAAATGGCATCCATAATCCCGCACAGAATAATGAAAGTAGGAAAACACAAACTTGGATTTCCGTAGAGAGGTTCTCCATTCTTTCAAAATCCTTTGTTCAACATTTTACCAAAGGGACATTCGTCATATTCACAAGGGAGGATTATAGATTGTAAAGATGCGTTATCTTAGGCAAAGATTAAAACAGCCCTAAGAATCGAACCGACCGGTCTCGAGGAGTGTCTTATTAGCTAGTATGTATGCATGAGGTTGATGCAAGGCTTACGGCTAAGGCTCCCCATGAACACAGTCTAGAAGCGTGTCACGGAGTGGTTACACCATCTATGGAGAGACCAGCGAGGGCCATTCGTTAGAATGGGGGTGCTGACCGACATCCACCCTCCGATTGGGACCCGGGTTTATAGGGTATGTAGTGCAATTATTCTACATGTGTGCACATATGTGAGAGTCAAGATCTAGGTGACAAGGAGAAAATAGAGAGTTTTTTTTTTAAAGTAAAATAAAAACATGCAATGGCCGGGCCAAGTGGCTGCCTACGTTTCCCTCTTGTTGAGGAAATCAGGCCGTCGTAGTTCACACATAAAGGCAAACATAAGTAAAGCAAGGAATAAAACAAATAGCAAGTACTCCTACAAATCAAAGGTTAGCCTTAGGATATAATGGGGAGTTTCTTCGTCGCTAGGAAGGTCCTAGGACTCAGAAACAGAGGGGAGAGCAGATCTGAAACCCTGTGTACGTGTTTGAACCGAACAAAACTTCATTTTTTAAACCAGAGAATCAGATCAGCCGGGTAGAACTGAGATGTCTCGTACGAGACAAGGGATCCCTCGTACGAGGCATCTCAGTCGGGGAACAGATTACAGAACAGAATGCAGAATTTTGAAGCAACGATGATTTCTTTCGACACAAGTCTAACCCACTTACTGTGTGATCCCCAGCAGAGTCTCCACTGTTTGCGCGCGAGGTTTTTCTTTGAGGAAAGTTTTCATCCTTCGATTTACCTTTTTATTGATTTGAAAGTCGCCACCATGTTGTTGTCGGAACACGGACCGAGATGTCTCGATTCGGGGGTTAAGTTATGAATTGGGAAGGTCAAGGAGCACCCAATTCACCTAATCTAGGATTGGTCTTGCTAAGAAATCATCATCATCGTTTCAAAATTATACATTCATGTACCAAAAGGAAAACAAACAAATAAATAATTGCTTATTTATTTGGGATGTCGGATCATGTTCTTCGAGACCATCTCCATGGATTGGAGAGGCTCTAGGCTGATCCTTTAATGGAATCACACTACTTCAAAGCAAATAAGGAGATGAGAAGATAGAAAGCAAAGATTTTACCTAAGCGTTTTCTTCAAGAATCCTATGGATGGCCTTAACTAAAGGCCTTGATCTTCCAAATTTCGTGGGTATCAGAGAGGGACTGATTATGAGAGCTTCTTTGATCAGATTTAGAGTCTAGAGTTCACCATTAGTCATTCTAAGCAAGAACAACTATATTTATAGGGGTTTTAGACCTAGGGTTTTGGCCAAGAAGGTAAGTTGTGGTGGGAATCCAAGACTTGATTCTCACAGAGGTATATTTGGACCCTAGGATCATCCATGGGATTTTCCCCGGATTGCATGAGTGTTTGCCAAGAAAAGGGGTTAATATCAACAAGGAAACTGACCAAAAACCCGACTGTCAAGGGGGATGTCTCGTACGAGGCATCTCAGTGCTGGAATTCACTATTTGCCCTCTGTAGTAGTTTTAATGTTCATTTTGGCCCCTGACTAATGGAGTCAGTCAGAAACTTAACAAAACATGTCCAACTTAACGAGTTTTGACCCAAATCAAAGGCGAGACATAGAAGTAGTGTGATTATAAATGAACGTCCAAAATGGGGTGTCTACACTTTGATGAAGAATGTCCATGCTTTGGATGTTTATGAGTTTCTTTTACTTTCGATGGAGGCATGATCACTTTTGATGATGGGTTGGTCGTGCCAAAAGGCTGCCTACGTATCTCTTGAAGAGTATCAGACCAGCGTAGTTCAAGGATGATGGAGAACGCTGGGGAAGAAGCTAGGAGAAAAGCAAAATGAAGCACAAACTTTTTATACAAGTAAGAAAAAGAAAAATAAAAATCTTTTTGTCGTTTTTTTTTTTTAAGATTAGAAGGAAAAGAATATGTACACATGTGAGAATTTTTTTTTTTTTTTGTTCGTGGGTGAACCATTTTAAACAATGTGTGTTCGTAAACCCAACCCAAGATCAAGTCATGTTCGGTCGATGTCTGGATTGCCTCGCTTGAATTCTATTGTCGCTGTTGTGCCCAACGAAGATTGATGTCTAGCCCTAAGAGACTTGTCAATTATGGGGGCTTCAAAAGACTTTCGATGCCTAGATACCGAGGGGTTGCTGATTGTAAAGCCCCTAGAACGCCTTTGATGTCAAACTTTGAGTGACTCGTGAAGCCCCAAGATAAATCAGCTCTTGGCCCATTCAAATGAATCGCCTTTTGTTGTTGACGTGAGCAAGCCCCAAGAGAAGATTATTGATATCAATCTTTGAGAGATTGTCAAGCCCCCAAATGTCATGTACTTGTTGTTTGCGAGCTTCAAGATGGTGGAATGTGAAGACCGTTCCATGCACCGTCGGGTAGAATTCTTGATAGAGATCTCCTTATTACTCTTACTGGGGAGATGAGTGGCCTCATTGTGGTCGGTACCCAAATGGCGGAAAGCTTATGTCAAAAGATGCAGTAATGTCTTGTGGTGTCGTCGTGGTCGTGGATGATAAGGTCTTGGTGTGATAAGGTCCCAAATGGGTATGAATGCTTGAGTCTTCTTGAGTTGAACTAAAGACGGATCTTCAGATTCAACTAGCGCTTGAGGCGCAAGAGCCACACTTTTTGCTTTTGATCTTGAGAAGGGGTGCCGAATTGCAGAAACATTAGGATTAGCCAAGGCATTTCCCGCTATAACCCTAGAGTTTAGCATATTGAATCTTTTTCCTTTTCTCTAATACTTCCTTCATAATCTCGTTGTAAGTTCTATCAAGAATCATCAAATTCATTCATAACTTCGGAGCCCTCCTTTCAAACCAGAAGACCTTTGACGTGAAGTATTGAGAGACCCTTTAAGTTTGGACCACTCCCCACATTGTATTGCATCGAGTATCATTGTCCAAAAGATTGTTGAAGCCCCTTAAAAATACTTTCGGTGCCAAATTGATAGAGGAAGCTTCAAATGTTGCACATGACTTTGCTAGGGCCACCGTTGGGGGAGGTGAAGTGAATTGCATTTTGCTGAGGGAGCATTTAAAACTTGATTGTAGCCCCTAGAGTGCCATCATCGATTGTAAGTAGAGCAAGAAATTCCTATCCTTGATTGGGGGAACGGGCACGAGCACATATGACAAGAAGGTTTTTCGACATTCCCTTTGAGAGACTTTGAGGATAGTCTCACACATCTTTCTGGAGCGTAGCCCCTAGGGCTCATTAACTGTCAAATTAAGCAAAAGACGCTCTCGTTCTTGAGTCACATAGCCCCTAGGGCATCATCATTTGTAGAGCAAGAGACTCGTCCTCGTGCGAGGGAATAAACATAAGAGGACATGGCAAGAGCTACTCCATTCTCGGGAGTCTTTCGGCATACTTTAGAGGCACATACTTGTAAAAGCTTGAAAACTAAATTACATGTTGTTGCTATTCGCTGCCTAAACCAATCGACTCACTGTGGACTATTTGTGCAACCTCGTACCCCATATCAATCATGAGCTCATTCTCAGACGGGACTTCTTTCACATGAGCCCAAAAATGCACATTGCAAGAACAATCTCTCTTATGCCAACAACCCAAAACGACCTTTGATTGTGCCGTATCTTGTTGAGGTTTTTGTAATACTGAAGTTGACTCGGTGCATAACTTGTCTTCTTTAGAGGCCGGGGATCTCTATTTATCTTTCCCTTCTCTCTCACACTCTCATATTTTTATTTTTTATTTTTTTATGACGCACCCTGTTTTTTGCCTAGACCGCCCTTTTGGGTTTTTCAATCTAGCGGGCATCTCTTTTGCGTCTTCATTTTTTTTTACTCAATTGATGAGGAAGTGTGCGTTGAATCTAGCTGAGGATGAGAGACATGTGATTTTGCGGTGGAGACCTTTTGTCACTAATGATGAGTGATATTGACTCGACTAGGGAAGTAGTCCCTAGTATTGACTAGATGTATTTATATATTTTTGAACGACTCACGAAGGCAAGTAAGTCATTAAGAGAGAAGAGAAGAAAAGCCCCAATTTTGATTACAAGAAACTGGGAGCGTCGTTGAAAGATAAGAAGCCCCTAGACTCGAAAAGGAACGTGAAATGATTTCAAATCTAGGAAATTTGTTCAATCTTGAGGTGATTAATTCATTGGAAAATGAATCGTACAAAGATGTCTTGACAAGTTCGAGATGAAGGCCAATCACCCTAACGCACTAGGGCTAAACATATCTTCTTTCTTGCATTAGACCGGACCCGAAGGTTGCCTACGTTCCTCCAGTGTAGAGGCTCAGGTCACCGTAGTTCTTGTGTATGCTCCTTTCGTCATGATGGAATTGTTTCTTCGCCGTGATTTTTGTTGATGTCGCTTCGTCCTTGGAAAATGATATTGATCTTGTGCACTTCTTTGATTGAGGGGGATTTATTTTTTTATTTTTTTTTTTGTGCTCTAACTTTTGCCTAGGTTGTTTTGAAGAATCAACCTAGCGAGTTTTTTTTTTTTTTTTTTTTTTTTTTAAATCCCCCTTTGAAAACTTTTCTTGATTTCTCCATGGTTGTAGTTCCACCCTGCTTTGGCGCTTGATGTCTTGGATTTGTCGTTGATGTTGTTGCCTTCGTCACGATGTTTAGCCCCTAGGCGTTCAAGTGATGGCCTTCGTTCTAAAACTTGTTTAGACATCTTTTCATCATTTTGCCAAGAATTAAATTGAACAACTTGGAAGACTGTATGAGGACAAGAACGACTTTTATTTATTGAAGACCGACTCAAACTTTGACATTAATGAGAAGGAAGAAAACTTAATGCACACATTAGAGGACTTTGACTCTTTTTTTTTATTCCTATTTCTAGGTACAGAAAGAGAAACGGAGATTGTTGTCTTCGTTGTAGTCTCCTTGTGGCATGATCTCTGGTTGAAGCCCCATTTCAAAACCAAGCCTTTTGTTTGATGAGTTCTTGCATGTTGTCACTCTCTAATGGTTTCTCTTTACCCACAGTAAATTCACCATTGTCGATCAAATCTTGGATGATGTTTCGGAGAGTGAAGCATTCCTCGGTAAGATGGCCACTGTGTTGATGATAGCCATAATATTTGTGATGGGCATGGTTGGCGTTGATCGTCTTGGGTTGGTACCCTTGTAAAGGCTTGATCTTTCCACTTGCCACCAAAGTTTCAAATGCTTCAGCTCGGGTCATTCCTAGGAGAGGAGTGAAAACTCGGTTGTTGGCAGTACTTCTGTGGCTTTTGAGGGACGGGCCACTTGAGCATGCTTTACCATTGAAATTTGCTTTGTTGTCGGTGAGCTCTTGCAAACGGGCATTGAGTTCGGAAACCTCTTCTTTGTGAATCTTCCTCTCGAGATCAAAACGGGCTTGCCACAAATCTTCTTTTCGGCGGGCATCCTCGGAAAGTCTATCCATATGTTCCCTCATGGCTCTCATTATGTTGAAGAGCCGTTCGTTGGACACGGAAATGTACCCACCATTGTTGTTGTTGCTGTTGGAAGCCATTGGACCTATTGGAAGAACATGGTTGATCTTAGATTGGCCTACAAACACCTTTCGAGTAAAATAATTTCACCCACAAACAAGAGAAAACACTCAACCAAATAAAGAAAAAGACTTTATTTATTTATTTACAAAAGTCGGAAGGACGGAGTCCTTTTTGGGGTTTCTAGAAAAATAGTGGAATCGTCACACTAGTATATAGACCTTCTCGCTGTAGATACCTCGGGAGCGCACAGCTTGGCTAGAGCGCGTGTGTTGTTCCTAGGATGTCTATTCGTGTTTTATTTGTTTAGATCGTCACCTAAGTTTTAGAGGAACATAAGAAAAACCTAATATTTAGCCTAAGTTTGATACGAAAATAGAGATTCTTGTTATGAGGTTCGGGGGTTAGGTTACGAGATGGGAAGTACTTAAACACCCATCTCGCCTGACTAATGTCGGTCTTGCTTGATCAAAGTCTACATAAAATAAATGTTCTTCTTATTCTTGATGATTAAAAAAAGGGTTTTTAAAAAGGTGTTTGGAATGTAGGGAGATGACTCATTGACCAACTTCAATGGAATGGAGCGATCATTGGTGTCATGTCCCAAGATGATTTGGGTGATTGCACGATTGATTAAAGTAAAATAAGGAGATGAAGTAGAGAAGAAGGAGGAAGATGAACTTTTACCTATGATTCAAAGATCTTCAAACACTTCTTGGTGACTTCCTTGAAAAAGACTTGGAAATGATTTTGGTATAGTTTGTATAGAGAGAATTCTTTTTGTCCAAAAGAGTGCTAAAAAGGGGTCCTTTAAAAGGGTGGAAAAGGGATGTTTTTATAGGTGAAAACAAATGTTTTTGGTGCCAAAACTCAGTCACCCAGAAATCTTTCCCGGGCAAAATCATGTAAAATGAGCAAGGGAGGGATTCTTGGACAGAAATTTGTAACTGACGCTTCCCACCTTGGGGGTGGAAGGCGCGCGCTTCTGGCTCCTATGGTCGGAGGCGCGCGACTCAGAGAAGGAATTTTTGACATAATGGACTAGAAAGTTAGCCCTGTTATTAAGTTTAGTCCCTAGACTTAACAAAGTTAGTCAAGAAGTTAACGGAAGTAACAGAAACTAATGAGAAACACTTAAAAGAGGGAGAAACACAAGATCAACCGTGCAACCGGGGTGAGCGATCCAAGGTGGGGTGTCTGCAGAGCCCCTCGGCGACGTGGATTGCAAGGCAAAACGCGTCGATGAAAGAAAGTACACCTGCCGAGGACATCACCAAGAAAAAGCAAAGACTCGATGAAAGCAGGTATTTGAAATTGCGAGAGATAGGGGTGCGCTTCATGTGTGAGCGGCTTTTGTTGATAGAGGGGGTGGCATGATTCGTCTGTAAATCCGCCGGTTGAATCCGTTAGTGGATCCGCTTGTTGAATCTGTTTGCCGAATTCGTCAGTGAATCCGCTTGATGAATCCGTTGGTGAATCCATTGAATGAGTCCGTCGGTGAACCCTTGTTGATGAATCCGTTTGATGAATCCGTTAGTGAATCCCTTGAATGATTCCGTTAGTGAATCCTTTTTTACGAATCTGTTAGTGAATCCGTTTGAATGAGTCCGTTAGTGAACCCTATTGACGAATCCGTTGGTGAATCTGTTTGATGAATCCGTTAGTGAATCCGTTTGATGAGTCTGTTGGTAAACTCTGCTGACGAATCCGTTGGTGAATCCGTTTGATGAATCCGTTAGTGAATCCCTTGAATGAGTCCATTGGTAAACTCTGTTGATGAATCCGTTAGTGAATCCGTTCGATGAATCCGTTAGTGAATCCCTTGAATGAGTCCGTTAGTGAACCCTTGTTGACGAATCCGTTGGTGAATCCGTTTGATGAATCCGTTAGTGAATCCCTTGGATGAGTCCGTTAGTGAACCCTTGTTGACGAATCCGTTGGTGAATCCGTTACTGAATCCCTTGAATGAGTCCGTTAGTAAACTCTGTTGACGAATCCGTTAGTGAATCCGCTTGATTGCTTGAGAAGTGATGATTTTCGTGATTCACCATGGGCCGAGTTGCCGTTTGTAGCTGTCTCTGACGTGTGCCGTTCGGAGCTGCACTTGCTGTTGACTTTATGACTTTTGCGGGGTGCGGGCACAGTTGACTGTGGATAAAAAAGAGATGAGATTTCCCTTTAGAGAGGAAAATGTCGAGATTGACCTTGACTCAAAAAGAAAGACACAACCTATTTTTAGTGGAAGTTTCTATCTAATTTTAATTTAGACGTGCCTTAGGGGCGGACCTAATTAATGTGTGCCTAACTGTATCACCAAGGGTGGAGAATGTTGATTCCTGCTGATTTCGGGAGCGCTTGGATTTTGTTTCTGCATGATTTCTTCTTCTGACAAGAGCCAGTTGAGGCGTTTCGGGAGGCGGGCGCCTCGGCTAGTGCCCGTGGGATGCGCGCGCTGGTCATATGGATGACGGGAGGCGCGCGCTTCTGGGAAGCGAAATCCGGGGCTTGACATTTTCTGGCCAAAAGATCCCCAACAACTATAATATCAGCCTCTGTTCGAACACATTCTTCCAACAGCTCTTTTCTGTCATCTTTGAACACCTTTTCTCTTCCCAATCTTGCTTGTAATCCACATTTTCCATGGCTTCCAATTCTTTTGTTCTTGATGCCAAGGTTTTTGGTGAGTACGAGAAGGATTTATCGACCTTTGTATACTCTTTCAAGACCCATCCCAAGAAGGCTTTTGTCAAGGATTTTGGGTTCCGAATTCTCTTCACACTTCGGACCTTGAAGCCGGATTGGGACTTATTGAAGGCTGCTGCAGCCTTTTGGGATTGTGACAGTCACACTTTTAACTTCTCGGCGAATGAAATGGTGCCGACTGTTGATGACTTCGGTGCCATTCTTGGCATGCCACTGGCGGGTCAAATTTTCATCCCCAAATATCATCGTGGAGTGATTGATTCTTGGTCCGATTTGTTAAACCTCCCGGTTAAGGATGTGAGGAAGATGCTGCATGGTACCGTGGTAGATATAACCGAGTTGCCAATGTTTTTCAGCTTGCATTCGGAGGACATGTCGGTTCAGTCCTTCAAGAGGAATGCCATTGCAGCTTGTCTCTTTAGTGAGGTTCTTTTTGTTACACCATTCGGGATAGTGAATGCGCAGTTGCCCGAGATTATCTTGCAGCCCAAGGAGCAACAATTCATTATAATCCCTCTTGTAGTGGGGGAGACCTTGTATGGCTTAGATGAGTTGCACCGGACGGGTGAGATGAGATGAGGAAGCCCCTTTCTTTTGACTATATGGCTTCGGGAACACTTCAGGATTTATTCTCCGGAGGGTGATCTGTCTCGTTTTGTTGTTCACAGGAGAAAACTGCTGACTCGGGATTTATCTGAAAATGGTTGGAAGACATTCCTTGCATCTCGGTTATCGGTTGACATTGAGTGGTGTCCTCCTTCTTTGGGTCTCCATCCTTTTGTGGAATGGACCTCGGGTTTTGAGCATGTGGTCTTACCCGGCTTGAGAGACTCTTCATTTTACCATCCGGAGCGGGTTTTGAGGCAGTTCGGTCGCCAACAGATTATTCCTTTCCCGAGGAGTGGGGTGCTCCATCCAGTTTCATATATGGGTCCGGACTTTTCAAGAGAGATTCAGTCAGCTTGGGGAGATGATCGCCATCGGTGGGCTTCTGCCCCTATTCACCGGGGTAGTATCTTTCTTCCCGAGAGTTATCTGGATTATTTGTTCGCACCCTTTATCGCGGCATCACTTGGGTTGACGTGCTTCGCGCTGAGTTGCTAGGAAAGGACTTTGACCCCAACAGAGCTTTGAGATATAGGGAGGCTGCTGCTGATTCTTACAACATTTTGGCTGACCCTTTTGGTGGTCATTTGGATAACTTTTACGCTCGGAGGCGTGTTGCTGCTCAGAAGATTTCAGTCCGCCTTAGCGTTCCTAGACCTCCCAAGAAGAGTAGGATTGAGAGCCGTTCGGGTGGCCCTTCGAAAGCTAAGAGAAAATTAGATTTTCCTAGTACCCCAAGATTGCAATTAAGTAGACCACTTGTTTAGGATTTAATGTTTTATGTCTTTTATTGCTCAACATCGTCCGTTGTAATGGTCAAAATAAATCAAGAGATTGAATAAAATTGCATTTTGTTATGACATGATTGGGTAAAAATTATTGTTTTAGACCGCACCCGAAGGTTGCCTGCGTTCCTCTCGTAGAGAGGCTCAGGCCTCCGTAGTTCAAACAAATGAAGACCATTATTTTTTGTGCACCCTGTTTTTTGCCTAGACCCCTTTCGGGTTTTCAATCTAGCGGGCTTCTTTTTTGCACGTGCTCTAATTTTTTCCTAGGCCGCCCTTGCGGGTTTTCAACCTAGCGAGCATTTTTTTTTTTAAATGGTCTTTATTTGTTAAGCGTAGAACTTCTTGAGCTTGTCGAGGTTGACCTCCTTCGGCAATTGATCACCATCCAAGTTTACGAGTCGAACCGCACCGCCGCTTAGTATCTTCTTGACCACGTAAGGACCAATCCATCGAGGTCCCCATTTCCCAAGGGGATTCATGGCATTGGGGGGGTGTTGTCTTAGGACCAAGTCTCGGTTTTTTTTAAACCAAAATTTTACAACAAGAACAACAACCTTTTGAAAATAATTTGTAAAAAAAGGTTGTGCACAACAAAAGAATTTGAGAAACCAAAACTTTTACGAAAGGGGTAATGCACAATGAGGCTTTGAAAACCCAATTTTATGTCCAAAAGATTTGTGCATTACCAAGCTTTGAAAATCCATTTTTGGCTTAAGAAAAAAGAAGGTAAATGTGCACAAGTAGAGGCTGTAAATGGAACCTGGACAAGAAGAAATGCAAGGGGACCATCAGAATGCTTCTGCCCTGCACAAAATTGTTAGCTTGAAGCATTTTGTGGGCCCAGCCAAACTAGCCGTACGGCTACAGCAGTAGCTCCATTATTTTTGCAAGTTTTCAGCTTCTGATCATCAAGCCCCAGTTTATTGCATTTCTAGAACAGTTTCACTCTCAGAAATCAAAACAGAAACATAAAATACACATAAAACATGCACAAAGTCAACAAACGGGGACGGGAGTTTGACCCACACAAAAGTGTCCCCAAAGCTTCTAAAAAGAAGTTTGAAAACACTTTATTCCCGAGCGGAGTCGCCACTGTAAGATACCCGCGGGAAAACGGGAGAAAGTTCCCTCGAGAATCAAACACGGCACTTTCAATGTTTAACGGAGTCGCTACGTTAGTTTAACTTTAAACCCAAACTTAACGAAAAATGGTTAGAGACAAATGATTCGGAGGTCAGGTTACGCTTTGGGAAGAACTCAACCGGTAGTTCACCCAAAGTACCTCGGAAGAAACCGAGTCTCCCTAAAGTTTGTTAAAATTGTGCAAATGTGTGTGTGTTCTTGAAAATGAGAGAAACTTACTTTTAACAAAATCAGTTAGAAACTTAACAAAAAGGGGTAGTTTTGTAAATATTTTAACAGAAAAGGGGAAAGACTGAAAATTCACCCCTCTGACCAAACTATCCGTACGGTTGGGAAGGTCATCCCTGGGGTTTTTACAGATTATCAAGAAATCAGTCCAGTTTCAAACAGAAACAGAGCATTCTGCTGAAACTGAACTGTTTTATATCTTTCTAGTTTATTTATTCACATAAAGCTTGAATTAAATCATCCCTATGCTCTTAATCACTAATTAAACACCAAAATACAAGGTTTTGTGTGTGATCAAGGCAATAATTGGGGGAAAATTAGGAAAGGTGATGAACATGGCATTTGAGCCAAAATCATCATTTGGATGGTTAAAGATGGAAACTTTAACATCCAAATAGATGATTCATCTAAGGAAAGACCTTGGGGAAGTAAGAAATCAACCTTTGGATGGATAAAGATTGAATTTTTACCATCCAAAGAGACATTATTGGGGTTAGATCAAAGTTTGAATGATAAAGATTGAAACTTTATCATCCAAACTTGATCATTTCGCCATAAAATCATCTTAAAAGTAAAGACATGGAATTTAACTTGCATAAATGTAAAGACATAATATAAATTTCGTAAAAGTAAAGACATAATATAAAGATCATTAATGTAAAGACATTAATTGTTAACTAGCCTTGATTATCTTAGGTTTGAACCCTTTATCATGCATAGAACATGAGGGTACCATTGATTCATATCAAGAACTTGGTTCCAATTCATAATATATGCAAGAATAATAAAGACATAACGTAAATAAGGCAAAATAAAATAGATTGTGAGATGAAGAGAAGATGGGGAGAAAGAGACCTCACCAATTTTGTTTCTAAGCCTATCTTCTTTCTCTCTTTTCACTCAAGGATGTTTGTATCCCTAATCTATACTCAGTTTGGCAGAGTTTGCACACAAAATGATTTTCTCCCCCTGAAATGATCAGCAAATGGTCCAATTTATAGGGACTGAGGGTGCCCAAACCATCCGTACAGATTGGCCCCTCCCGCGTCCAAACCATCCGTACGGCTCAGCATGCCGAGCTTCTGGATTTTTCCAATTTTAATTCCAGAGCAGTCCTGGAATTTTAGGTTTATCTTAGTGAGGTCCCAGTCTATCAGTTTATCCCTGAATGGTGCTAAGAATTCCTCTAAAGTTGGTTAATTTCAGATTGGGGTACTTACACACGGGTTGAGGTTTACCGCTTCGAAAGAGTCAAGGTCGGGTGGAGCTTGAAACTCTCTAGGACGGGCCTCGGCGGGTTTGGGGTTATGAACTTTGTGCGACTCGATTGTGAGCAATTCATAGGAATATGTGCATGTAGTGTGAGGTCAAACCAAGTGACAATTTTTTTTTTAAAAGAAAGAAAAAGCAAATAAACACATATTTACAACTTTCGAATCACTCGTGTAACCGATAAAATAAACAGAAAATAAAAATAGTTTTGTATAGGCCCGGTACCCACACACTGTCAAAATTGTTCTATTTCTGTGCACTGTTCTGTTTTTGGAAAATGCCCAGAAGCGCGCGCATTGGGCTACCTACTCGGGAGGCGCGCGCGTTAGAGGAAGTGGGCAAGAGGCGCCCGCTTCTAGATGAAAACCTGCAAATCAGTGTGTTCAAGGGACTGCCTTGACACTAAATAAAAACTTTTCCCCTGCAGACATTGTTAGCACAGAAATATGAAATTGAAGGACAAGAAGGAAGGCGGGCTCTTGGCCTAAAGCGCGCGCTTCCAACCCTTTTTACCAGAATGCCCAGAAAACAGAATAAAAAAAACACCAAAAGCAGAAACGCAAGTTTAACCCTCTAAATTGACCCCAGCGGAGTCGCCACTGTAGATACCCCAGAAAAACCCACTACTTGGCTAGAGCGATGGAAGGATCCTAGGATGTCTATTTGATTTTATTTTGTAGAGTCGTCACCTATATTTTTAAAGGAACAAAAGAAAAACTTAGAAATAGCCTAATTTATGTACAAAATCAGAGATTCGAGAAGAGAAGGGTTCGGGGGTTAGGTGACGGGGTGGGAAGTACTTAAACACCCACTCCGCCCTGCTAACGCGGGTCTTGCTATTAAATGTGTTCTTATGTAAAAAGTTTTTATAATATGAGAAATGTGCTAACAATTGTATGATAGAGAAAAAAGGGAAATAAAAGGAAAATAAAAGAGAATTGTTTTATTGATTAATTCATGCGAAAGATTACATTAAGAGAAGAATAGTAAATTAAACTAGAGTTGGAATGTAGGGAGATAACCTTAACTAACTTCAATATGTGAAGTAGTCATGTTGTTCATGTCCCATTTGATGGGAATTGCATACATTAAGAAGACATGTAAAATAGAAGAAGAAATGATAAAGTACCTTTTAGAAAATAAGAACTTCAAATCTTGACTTGGAGATGGAGATGTTGTAGAGAAATTGTTGCGTAGAAATTTGTGTAGATTTTGTTGTTAAAACTCTTGTTGGGAGAATTTGTGTATAGTAAAAGTGTAGAGAGAATTCTAGGTCCCTTTCTAAGGTAAAAAGAGTGGTTTAAATAGGTAGAAAAGAGAGGAAACGATGGCTTTTCAACCAATAAAAAAATAAATAAAAATAAATAATAAAGAGAAAATCAAATAATAAAAAAAAAAATATTTTATTTTGATGAAATGGCTAGAAAATGGGATTGAGAGTTACAAAATAAAATGGGTTTAATGCTAGAATAAAACATGTGGTGAAACGTTGTTTTTTACTCTAAAAATGGAGGGAAAAGACTGCAATCCGTAACAGTCAATATGAGAGGCGCGCGGGTCCGGCCAGTTAGGTCAAACGCGCGCACGGCACATGGCTATTACGGCAGGCGCCCGCGTCTAAAAATGACAGAATGACAGAAATGACTCTAAAGTTAACTCTGTTATTCAGTTTAGTCCAAAACTAACGGAATCAGTTAGGAACTTAACCGAAGTAACAGAAATTAACGAAAATAAGTTAAATAAAAATACTATGTATGCAATTGGGGTGAGAGGTTTAAGGCGGGGTGTCTACAATAGTACTGTAGGAAACCTGGGAAATGACGAAAGGTAGCAAATAAGATGTAAAATTTTGAAAATATTAGAGGATGACAATGAGGTGGATAAATAAAAAAGGAATTACTTACTAAAGGCCGGTCAGAGATTAAGCTTACGGATGAGGAGAGACAATAATAACATTGTCTAAAAGGGATGACGAGTAGGTATAGAGAGAGAATGACTCATGTAATAAGAATCAGATCTAGATTAGGGCGGAGAGATAGAGAGGGATGGTGATCGGAAAATAAGGGGGAGCTAGAAAGGGTTGTGGTGGGATTTAGCCCGTAGTTGTTAGCATAGTTGGATTAGCAATGCTAGGAACCACCTCTAGTTCACCAATGAACTTCTTAATTCAAACAGCCTCTTTAGCCGTCAGTTCTAGAATCAGCAATGGTACTTTGCTTAGAACTCTTCCAGCTAACAGCACCCCCATTAAGCATATACACAAATCCAGATTGCGATCTTGAATCATCTTTGTCGGTTTGGAAGCTTGCATCTGTGTAACCATTTACAAAGAGATCATCTTCCATACCTCCATATACTAAGAACGAGTCTTTAGTCCTTCTCCAATAGTTTTTGAAGTTTAAATTGGGACGGAGGGAGTATAGCTTTAGTGTAAGAAAATTTGAATGCATAAGTAGTTTCACACACCAAAAAAAAAAAAAAAAAAAAAAAAAAAAAAAAAATCCCTCATCAGTTGTCTTTATAATTTGTGTGTCTAAGACCATCCACAATTGGGTGTTTAATGGGGTGTTTAATGGGCATTCACACAAAAATGAAGTTTAATGCTTGCAATTGTTGTTTGATGGGAAGGGTGTGAATGGATTTGTTGAATGGGTTCAACAAGTGTGAATGGAGAAAATGTTCCCCGGTTTTGCCACGTGGCGCCACGGTATTGGGCCAGCGAGGCGCGTGCACTACACGCGCAGACAAGGGGGAATCTGCGGAGAAGGTGGGCTTTTTTTTTCCTGGCCTGGACATGTGTCACCTTCTGATTGGCTGACGAGTTATTTTTTTTATCCCAATTATTTGAGCTCAATTATTTCACAAAAAAATGTTTTTTTTTTACACCAAAATTCCTAAAAAAAAATTCTCTTTAAATTGACGTAAGTTTTATTGTATTCCGACACAAAAAAAAAACCAGTCTTTTTCTTGAAATGGATCCCAATAAAAACCATTTTAACACTAACTATAAAAATAAAAAATAAAAAATAAATTTTAAGTGGTGAGGTATAGGATGATGAGTGTGAAAAGTATTGAATGAAGTATTAAACAAACCATTGTAGAGTGTAAAGTTGAATAAATGTTGAATGAATTAGTTGGAAGAAAGAAGATGATATAGAGTGATAAAGTGGGTGTTGAATGAATTTTTTCGTTTAATTCATTATACATGATCTAATAAGTGTCTTCATGGAGTAGTCCCATATTTTCCATTTCAGACAGTAAGTGTCAGACGAATGGGGAAACGTGGTCAATTGGAGAAAATTTTTGCTAGGAATTTGACAACCTAAATGATTTATCATGTAGCTGACGAAATGGGGAAAGGGGTCAGGGACTCAAGGGGTTACGTGGCCTTTAGGAAGTAAAGAGGAGATAATCATTCCTAGAAATTTGATATTTTTATGTATGGTTCAGTTTAAATGTTTTTTTTTTCATAGGAATGTCTTTTAGAATTTTGATATTCGCATATATCAGTATTAGTATTAGTATTTAGACCATTTGCAATGGCATATTGAATGCCTTGCTTAATTGGTTTCAATATGTTGAATTCATTGCATGGGGTTATTGAATGGGGGAGAGTGTTGACCACCATCAACACTTGTTGAATCAGGGGAGTGGCCGACCAAGGTGACACTTGGCAATCGCTGGTTGGTCCAAAAAAAATATCTCACCCATTTTTTCTATCCCAATTATCTTATTAAAAATAAATAAAAAAAATAAAAAATATTACACCAAAATTCAGCATTTTCTTTTCTCTATAAGTAAATACAAATTTCATTAAATTTCGACACCAAAAAAATCTTCGTCATTTCTCGTATTTATTTAATTGCAATTAAAAAAAATAATTAATTGTGAATTTTTTTAAATTATAAATGATAATAATAATAATAATAATAATATTAAATATTATTATTATTATTATACTAATCATAAAAATATAAAATATAAAATAAAATAAAAATGGTGGGGTATAGTATGATGAGTTGGGAGGGTGTTGAATGGTAAGTATTAAATAAGTCATTGGAAGGTGTAAAAGTTGATGGGTTATTGAATGATTAGGTGGATGTAGAGAGAAGATGAGGTGGAGCGATAAAGTGGGTATTGAATGGATTTTGGTTGTTGAACCATTGTGGATGGTCTTAAACATTTAAAAATGATTAATGAAAAAAAATGTCCCTCAATTTATACTATTTTCCTCTTTATTTATAGGATTATTCTACCCATTGATTGCTGCTTCATTGTAAAGCACAAAATGACCGCCATTTTTTGTACTAACTGTTTGTGTGGGGTAGAAATTTAAACTGCATTTCCATCTTGAAAGCTTCAACCTGGCTCAGCATCCTGAACCTTCAAGTTGTCACCATAGCATCAACAACTTACAGGTAAACATACATACTAACACGTTTTATTTGTGAGATGTTTTTTATCCTATTTTTCAGGAACACGAGCTAAGGGAGCGGGACACGATTCTAATTACACGTGACCAATTTAAAGACTCAAAGACCCAGTCAAACAGTGACTCTCATCAACGGCAAGGGGGATATGGCTAAACAAACTACACGAGAATTAAGGCCATACTAGCTAGTTCGTGATTATTTTTCTTAGTATAAATAGTTCACACAGCCATTGTAACACACGCACTTCTCATTGTTCATCATCATCATTACTAATAAAATTCCATCTTTGAGGTTTTGTGCCGGCGAACAAGTTGTTCAAGGGATTTCCTCGTTAAATGCCGTGTTCATTTGTTCTTGAATTTCTTTGCAATTTCATTCCATTGTACCCAATTTCATTTCTTTAAGTTGAATTGCAAAATTTGACCAAAACAATTTGGCGCCGTCCGTGGGAACTTTGGTCTTATAATTGTTAAAAGAATTCGAGATGTCTACCGGAATGTCTTCAACTATGACTTCAGTTGGTTTGAGATCGACGATGGAGGCAATTCCAATCTCATCAGGCGTGATATCTTCAACTCAGAGCATTGGTGGTGTCTCACAGCCAATTCAGATTCAAGATGGGTCATCTGCTGCCGCGAACCAGGAGATCCCTATTGACATCGCTTCCTACTTGACCACCATGTTGCGTGATGTGAGGCATCAGGTCCAACTGCAGAACGATACCTCCACAATGCTGATGAATCAAGTGGCCAGGTTGCAGCGTGAGATGAGCACTCTAAAAGGTGGAACACCCGCGTGGAACACCCGCGGCGCAGCAAACCAGCTTCCCTAGCATCTTCCAGTCTGTTGCTCCAAATATGTTATCTGACCCATTCTCTCCAAACCAACCTAGAAGGCTTGCTTTTGGAGGCGATGCTGCAAGACCGTCTGGATTCGGTGGGTTTACGCCAGCTACCAGCCTGACTACCAACAACATGATTGTCAATCCTGAAACTGTTACTCCAAGTTCAGCAACATTTGTGACGCCTACCTCGGTGGCAGTAGGGAGTCTTAACCCTCAATTTGATTTCAATTATCTTAATAATTATCAATTTGTTGCTGCTAACAATGATGCAGGTAGCCTACTTAGCAGACAAATGCAGGAATTGAAGGATTTGGTAATGAGCGTGCCAGGATTTACTCTCCCACACAACCAGGCTTCTCCAACTTTTTATAATGAATCTCGCTTCACTCCAGCCATAGCCAATGTGGTCATTCCAAAGAAGTTCAGTCCACCCTACATGAAGTAGTATGATGGGATGACCGATCCAGCAGAGCATGTTGCACTTTATCAAGAGAAGATGGATGTAGTCCATATCCCACCTCAGTACAAGGAAGCTTACTTTTGCAGGGGTTTTGGTTCAACCCTCACAGGGGAAGCTTTGAGATGGCTCATCAACCAGCCTTTGGGTTCTATCGGATCATATGCTCAACTTATCAACATGTTCACTAATCAGTTTTCATGCAACAGGGTGTTCGAGAAGCTGACGAGTGATGTTTACAGGGTGCTCCAGCAACCTAATGAACTTCTTAAAGACTACCGAGTAGGTTCAACAGGGAAGCAGTGGACATCTCCAACCTGGATACTGCAACTGCAATTGAAGCCTTCAGGATGGGACTCAAGAAGGACTCTCCATATTATGATGACTTAGTCATGACGCCATGTAAGAGGATGGATGAAATCAGAACCAGAGCCTCTAAGTTTATCAGGCTAGAAGAAGACAAGCTGCTCCAGGGTGAAGCAACCAAGAAGAATGCAGCTTCAGAACATTCCAGTGGCAGAACAGACACGTCTCATTCTGGTGGCAAGATGGAAACATCTCATGCCAAGTCTAATAGGGGAAAACCCTACTCTAAACCCGACTCTTCTAGAATTCATGTTGTAGATGATAATGATGAGGATGATGATTCTTTATATCCTAGAATTATGACTATTGTTTCTCCATTGATATTGCAGGACTGATCAATGCCATGGACAACCTGGGTGAGAAAGCTTGATGGCCCAAGAAGTCAGACAAGCCATCAATCTAGAAATACAAGTCAAAGTGGTACACCTATTATGAAGACTTTGGGCATACTACTGAGAATTGTATTGCACTCAGGAAGGAGATCAGCCACTTGTTGTCCAAAGGTCTCCTCAAGGAATTACTTGGTAGAAGGCGTGTACGCACTGAAGATCGTACAGACAACCAGTAGAAGCAAGTTGAGAATCCTACACCTCATCCACCTCCAACCAGAGTGGTCAACATGATTAGTGGTGGCTCAGAGATCTGTGGAACAACCTATTCAGCTGCAAAGCGTCGTGCTACAGATGCAAAGGAGGACAGGTCTTATTTGCCATCAAGATCTATCAACAAGGATAAGGGTTAGGAGATCTCTTTCGATGAAGATGATAGCGTCAGCATCCAGGATCCACATCATGATGCCTTGGTCATGAGCCTCCAGGTTGCAAACTGTTTGGTGAGGCACATCTTGATCGATAATGGGAGTTCAATCAACATCGTGACAACTTATGGTTTGAAAGGAATAGGGATCCCACTTGAGAATGTGCCTAAGAGTTCATCTATCTTAATTAGGTTTAATGGTGAGATGAAGCATACCTTTGGGGAGATTACTTTCTCAGTATATGTTGAAGGGATTAATTCCATGGATGAGTTATGTTTCATAGAGTGTCAGTCATTTTACAACATCATCATGGGCAGGCCTTGGATCCACAATGTGAAAGTTGTGCCATCAACTTACCATCAGTGCCTCAAGTTGCCAACACCTTGGGGAGTTGTAAAGGTGTCAGGAGATCAGCAGACAGCTAAGGAGTGTTACAAGGTGTCCATGAAGACAGCAAGCAGTCCTAGGCAGGCATAACAATTACAGCGTAAGGCACGGGATGTACTTGAAACTGCAGAATTTGATATCAAGGAGGTGCAGCTTGACCCTTCTAATCCGATGTCAAGGTTATTATAGGGGCAGATATTCCTCCTAAAATTGAAGAGGAAATCATAGAGTTTCTCAGAAGCAGAACTAAGTGCTTTGCTTGGAAGCATGAAGATATGACTGTAATCAGTAAAGACATAATCACTCACAAGTTGAACATAGATCCCAATGCTAAGCCTATCCATCAGAAGTGAAGGAAGTTTGCTCATGAGCGCAACCAGATTATTAGAGAAGAGGTGGAATGGTTGTTGAAGTCCAAGATGATCAGGGAGGTTGACTATCCTAGATGGTTGGCCAATGTGGTTGTTGTTGAGAAAAACAATGGCACGTGGCGAGTCTGTGTAGACATCTGTAGATACCCCAGAAAAACCCACTACTTGGCTAGAGCGGTGAATTATCCTAGGATGTCTAACTTGTTCTTAATTTGTAGAGTCGCCACCTATGTTTTTAAAGGAACATAAGAAAAACCTAAAGAAATAGCCTATTTTAATATTACAAAACTAGAGATTCAGGAAGAGAAGGGTTCGGGGGTTAGGTGAAGGAGTGGGAAGTACTTAAACACCCACTCCGCCCCGCTTACGCGGGTCTTGCTACTATTGGTGTTCTAATGCTAAATGTCCTTATTTTATTGATACTAAAAATGTGCTAACAATTATAATGTAAAGAAAAGGGGAATTAAAAGAGAATTATTTTATTTATAAAATAATGCTAAAGATTACATATCAAACAATTACATAAAGAAAATAATGGTAAATTAAAATGGAGTTTAGAATGTTGGAATATAACCTTGACCAAACTTCAATAGTGAAGTGGCCTTTTGGTTGTATTCCTTTTTATGGAGATTGCATACACATTTAGAAGAGATGAAAGATGAAGAAAGAAAATAAAGAGTTTTGACAAAGAGAAATAAAAGAGTTTAGAAGAAGAGAGTGAACATTGTACCTTGTGCTTGAATGGGGAAGAACTAATTTGTCTATAGTAACCACTCTTTGAAAATGGACTTTTGAGTTTTAGAGAGTTTTTGAGTCAAGAATAATTCTTCCCTTCCATGGTGGAATTAAAAGGTATTTATAGGTGTTAGGGAAGTGTTTTTGGTCACAAAGATGGCTCTTCCCCGGATCAAGCCAAGGCATAATGGTTTTGGAGGTTACAAATCAGAAAATGAGGGAAATTTGGCAAAATCTGAGATTCTGGAGGTGGGATGCGCGCACATCCCACCCCCCTATGGGAAGCTCATGCCTCCCACAAAGGAGGGAAAATGCGCGCACGTCCCACCTTCAGAAAATCCATATTTTAGCCCAAAAGTTGGTCCCGTTATGCAGTTAAGCCCCGAAACTAACAAAATTAGTCAGAAACTTAACGAACACCACAAAAGTCAACAAAAACAAAGTAAACAAAGACTCAATGTTGAATTTGTCATTTAGTCAAGTCCAAGACTAACGGAGTAAGTAAACAACTTAACGGAAAGTAACGAAAGTTAACAAAAAGTAACAAAACTTAACGAAAAAGAGGAAGATAGAGAATGTGTGGCAATTAGGACATGAGAGGTCCAAGGCGGGGTGTCTACAGAGCCCCTCATCGACGTGGATTACAAATCAAAATGCATCGACGAAAGAAAGACAACCGCCGAGGACATCGACAAAGAAAAAGAAAGAAAAGAAAGCAAAGACTCAATGAAAGCAGGAATTTGAAATTGCGAGAGATAGATGTGCGCTCCCTGTGTGAGCGGCTTTTGTTAATAGAGGAGGTGGCATGATCTGTTTGTAAATCCGCCGGCTGAATCCGTTTGTGAATCCATTTGTTGAATCTGTTTTGCCGAATCCGTTAGTGAATCCGCTCAATGAATCCGTTAGTGAATCCTTTGAATAAGTATGTTAGTGAACCTTTGTTGACGAATCCGTTAGTGAATCCGTTTGATGAATCTGTTAGTGAATCCCTTGAATGAGTCCACTGGTGAACCCTTGTTGACGAATCCGTCAGTGAATCCGTTTGATGAATCAGTTAGTGAATCCCTTGAATGAGTCAGTTGGTGAACCCTTGTTGACGAATCCGTTAGTGAATCCGTTTGATGAATCCGTTAGTGAATCCCTCGAATGAGTCCGTTGGTGAACCCTTGCTGACGAATCCGTTAGTAAATCCGTTTGATGAATCCGTTAGTGAATCCCTTGAATGAGTCCGTTGGTGAACCTTTGCTGACGAATCCGTTAGTGAATCCGTTTGATGAATCCGTTAGTGAATCCCTCGAATGAGTCCGTTGGTGAACCCTTGCTGATGAATCTTTTAGTGAATCCCGTTTGATGAATCCGTTTGATGAATTCGTTAGTGAATCCCTTGAATGAGTCCGTTGGTGAACCCTTGTTGACGAATCCGTTAGTGAATTCGTTTGATGAATCCGTTAGTGAATCCCTTGAATGGGTCCGTTGGTGAACCATTGTTGATGAATCCGTTAGTGAATCCATTTGATGAATCTGTTAGCGAATCCCTTGAATGAGTCCGTTGGTGAACCCTGTTGCTGAATCTGTTAGTGAGTCCATTTGCTGAACCCGTTTGTGAGTCCCTTGGTTGAATTCGTTTGTGAATCCGATGGACGAGTCCGTTTGTGAACCCGTTGGCTGAATCCGTTAGTGAATTCATTTGCTGAACCCGTTTGTGAGTCCCTTGGTCGAATCCGTTTGTGAATCCGATGGCTGAGTTCGTTTGTGAACCCTTTGCTGAATCCGTTTGTGAATCCATTTGTCGAATGCTTGTACCTGTTATATGTATGATTTTGCAGATATATGTGTTTGTGTGATATGTGAAATAGAAATTGAGAGAAAATTGTGATCGTGGTGTGATGTGATTTGGGAAGCAGAGATTGCTTTAGAGAGATTTTTTGAGAATGGAGAAATTGCTTTTGTGTGCTGTGTGGTTTTTGAGGAAAGTATTAATGAATGATGTTCATACCTTCACTTACCATGGCCGCTTGATTCGGGATGGAGATGTTGTGGTTTTGTTGAAGATGATGAACTGCTCTTGCTTTCGATGGAATGTTGGTGATGTTGGTCCCAAAGGGCAACAAGGGTATGAAAAATAGCTAGAGGGGGGGTGAATAGTTGTTTTAAAATTCTTTTCGTACCCTTGATAAAGTCAATTGCAAATGCGCACTTTATCAAATAAGCGTTATGATATGTGCCTATGTGAGTGAGTGAAATGCACAGCGGAATTTAGTAATGTAAATAGGCGCAAAGTATGATAAAGGGGGCGCACACACACTCTAAGTATTTTGGCTCAAAGTGGGTGAAATAAGAAACTAAGGCAAATGATATAACAAACACAACACAGTTCAATCAATCAATCTACAATGAATAAACAATCAAATAGTTAGATATGATATGAACTTGAAAGGAAATAGCAAGATAGTAAGTACGTGCTATTTGGAGAGGTTCGATCGGGAAAATGATCTACGTCCTCTACCAAGATGGTTAGTCTTAGATTTCTAATGGAGATCTTATATAATGAGAGAGTGTTACAAATTACAATCGTTTTGAGCTTATACACTAACTCAAGATCTATTTCTATGAAAGAACAAATCCTAGACAATAACCGGTGTATCTCTAAAAGAAAGATCTAAGTGATCAAACTTAAAGAGGTGCGTGTGTGATTTTAGATTCAAGGCTCTTTAGATATTTGAGATTGAGAGCACAAGAAAACTAAAGTGTTTTTGCTTGAGGATCTGGGCTAAGGATGAAGTTATGAAGATGTTCTTGAGAATTCTGGTAAATCAAAGGCAATCTTCAAATCTTCAACAAATGCTTGAGAGAGAAATTCTTGAAATGCTTAGCAACTTCAAATGGTTGAAGTTATGGGGTATTTATAGTAGAGCCCCAAAAACTAGCCGTTGGAAATCCTTGGTGAGTCAGAGAAAGGACGGATGTGCTGTCGCTCATTGAGTGGAGCACGTGTCCTTTTATAGCCGTTAGACACATAACACAAATATGACCGTTATGGACAGGTGTCCTTAGATGCGGGTGCATACGTGTTATTTAACCACCGTTGGATCATTGGCGTAGTTTGAATCTTCTTCAAGTCTTCGAGTTTTCATTAAATCACTGAATGTTATTTCAACATTTATGCGCATTTGTAGATACCCCGGGAAACCACAACTTGGCTAGAGCGGTGAATTATCCTAGGATGTCTAACTTGATTTTAGATTGTTTAGAGTCGCCACCTATGTTTTTAAAGGAACATAAGAAAAACCTAGGAATAGCCTAATTTATGTACAAAACCAGAGATTCGGGAGAGAAGGGTTTGGGGGTTAGGTGACGGAGTGGGAAGTACTTAAACACCCACTCCGCCCCGCTTATGCGGGTCTTGCTACTATTGGTGTTCTAATATTTACATGTCCTTCAATTAATTAAATAGAAATGTGCTAACAATTGTGATGAGAAGAAAAGGGGAAATAAAGGGGAAATAAAATAGAATTGTTTTATTTATTTAATGATAAAGATTACATGTAACAAGTAATGTTAAAGAATTACATTAAGAGATGAAGAGAAATTAACATGGTGAATTAAAGTTAAGATTAAAATGTAGGGATATAACCTTAACTAACTTCAATATGTGAAGTAGTCATGTTGGTCATGTCCCATTAATGGGGATTGCATACATCAAGAAGAAGAAAACAAAGGAAGAAAATGGAGTTGTACCTTGAGAAAGAGGACTTGGAACCTTGACTTGAAAGTGTTGTTGTTGTAATGAAATTGTTGTAGAACAATTTGTTGTATAGAAACTCTTGTTGGAGAATTTGTGTAGAGAATTGTGTATAGTGTAGGTGTAGTGAAAATGTGAGATTAAGGTCCCAAGAGTGTAAAAGGAGTCCCTTTCTAAGGTAGAAGATGATGGTTTTTATAGGTAAAAAAGAGAGGGAAAAGTTGGAGGGAAATTGGTCAATCCATGTGAGATGGAATTGACCAATAGAAAATAAGATAAATAAAATAATAATTGAAAGAAATAAAAGAAAATCAAATAAAATAAAAATGAATTATTTTGTTTTAAAGAGATGGCTAGAATAATGGGATTGGAGGTTATAAAACTAGGGGGGATGAATGTGGATGAGAAAATAAGTCTTTTGTGATCAAGAAAGAGATGTTGCAAATAAGAAAATGGAGAGAAATAAGGTGCAATCCGTTACTGCCAAAGTGGGAAGCGCGCGAGTCCCGCTTTTGGGGCGAGACGCGCGCGCAGCCTGTTAACAGTTCCGGAAGCGCCCGCGGCAGAAAAGGAGAGAATGACCCTAAAAGTTAACTATGTTATGCAGTTTAGTCCAAAACTAACAGAATCAGTTAGGAACTTAACCGAAGTAACAGAAATGAACGAAAATGAGTTAAATAAAAATATTTTGTATGCAATCGGGGTGAGAGGTCCAAGGCGGGGTGTCTACAGAGCCCCTCGGCGACGTGGATTGTAAAGCAAAACGCGTCGACGAAAGTAAAAACACCCGCCGAGGACATCGATAAAGAAAAAGAAAGAAAAGAAAGCAAGGACTCGATGAAAGCAGTAATTTGAAATTGCTAGAGATAGGGGTGCGCTCCCTGTGTGAGCGTCTTTTGTTGGTAGAGGGGGTGGCATGATCCGTTGGTAAACCTGCCGGCTGAATCTGTTGAGTGAGGCCGTTAGTGAACCTTTGAGGAGGCCGTTGGTGAACCTTTGAATGAGGCCGTTAGTGAACCTTTGAGGAGGCTGTTAGTGAACCTTCGAGGAGGCCGTTAGTGAACCTTGAGGCCGTTAGTGAACCCTTTGAGGCCGTTAGTGAACCTTTGAAGAGGCCGTTAGTGAACCTTTGAAGAGGCCGTTAGTGAACCTTTGAATGAGGCCGTTAGTGAACCTTTGATGAGGCCGTTAGTGAACCTTTGAATGACGAATCCGTTAGTGAAATCCGTGGATGAGGTCGTTAGTGAACCTTTGAGGAGGCCGTTAGTGAACCTTCGTTGACGAATCCGTTAGTGAAATCCGTTGATGAGGCCGTTAGTGAACCTTCGAGGTCGTTAGTGAACCTTTGTTGACGAATCCGTTAGTGAAATCCGTGGATGAGGCCGTTAGTGAACCTTTGAGGAGGTCGTTAGTGAAACTTCGTTGACGAATCCGTTAGTGAAATCCGTTGATGAGGCCGTTAGTGAACCTTCGAGGCCGTTAGTGAACCTTTGTTGACGAATCCGTTAGTGAAATCCGTGGATGAGGCCGTTAGTGAACCTTTGAGGAGGCCGTTAGTGAACCTTCGTTGACGAATCCGTTAGTGAAATCCGTTGATGAGGCCGTTAGTGAACCTTTGTTGATGAATCCGTTAGTGAAATCCGTGGATGAGGCTGTTAGTGAACCTTTGAGGAGGCCGTTAGTGAACCTTCGTTGACGAATCCGTTAGTGAAATCCGTGGATGAGGCCGTTGGTGAACCTTTGAGGAGGCCGTTAGTGAACCTTCGTTGACGAATCCGTTAGTGAAATCCGTTGATGAGGCCGTTAGTGAACCTTTGTTGACGAATCCGTTAGTGAAATCCGTGGATGAGGCCGTTAGTGAACCTTTGAGGAGGCCGTTAGTGAACCTTCGTTGACGAATCCGTTAGTGAAATCCGTTGATGAGGCCGTTAGTGAACCTTCGAGGCCGTTAGTGAACCTTTGTTGACGAATCCGTTAGTGAAATCCGTTGATGAGGCCGTTAGTGAACCTTCGAGGCCGTTAGTGAACCGTTGTTGTCGAATCCGTTAGTGAAATCCGTTAATGAGGCCGTTAGTGAACCTTTGGTGAATTGCTGCTTTGAAGCCGTGTGCTGTTTGGCGTTGCAGTTGACTTTTGCGGGGATGCGGGCATGGTTGACTGTGGACCATTTTCTGCTGGGGATGAAGTGCCTCGAGTTGCAGATGCTGTTTGACTTCGCGGTGGTACCTGTTATGTGCTTTTGCAGGTATATGTGCTAGTGTAAGAAGATGCATGAAGTGTGAAATGAAGAGAGAAATTGTGCTCGTGGTGCAATGTGATTTTGAAAGCAGTTTTGCATGAGAGAGAGATTTGCAAGAATAAAGAAATTGCTTTTGTGTGCTGTGTGATTTTGAGGAAAGTATTAATGAATGTTGTTCATACCTTTACTTACCATGGCCGCTTGATTCGGGATGGAGATGTTGTGGCTTTGATGAAGATGATGAACTGCTGTTGCTTTCGATGAAATGTTGGTGAGATGACATTCTGAATGATGGGTTGGCGAGATGGTACTCTGGATGATGGGTTGGTCGTGCCAATGGCTGCCTACGTATCCCCTGAAGGGAATCAGACCAGCGTAGTTCAAGGATGATGGAGAACTCTGGGGAAGAAGCTATGGAGCAAAGCAAAGCACATACTTTTGCACATAGAAGGAGAAAAAAGAAAAAGAAAAATATTTTTTTTTTTTTTTTAGATTAGAAAGGAAAGAATATGCACACGTGTGAGGAAAAGTTTTTTTTTTTTTTTTTTTTTTTTTTAGTTCGTGGGTGAACCATTTTAACCATTGTGTGCTTGTGAAGCCAACCCAAGATCAAGTCATGTTCAGTCGAAGTCCGGATTGCCTCGCTTGAATTCTGTTGTCGCCGGTGTGCCCAACGAAGATTGATGTCTAGCCCCAAAAGATTTGTCGATTATGGGGCTTCAAAAGGCTTTTGATGCCGAGATGAGGGGTTGCTGATTGTAAAACCCCTAGAATGCCTTTGATGCCAAATTTTGAGGGACTTGCATAGCTCCAAGATAAATCAGCTCTTGGCCCATTCGAGTAAATCGCCCTTTGTTGTTGTAGTGAGCAAGCCCCAAGAGGAGATCGTTGATGCCAAGCTTCGAGAGATTGCAAATCCCCAAGTGTCGTGGGCTTGTAGATGGCGGGATGTGAAGACCTTTCATTGTAAAGCCCCCAAATTATCTCGTGATTGGCTCGGCATTGAGAGCGGATGTACCGTTTGGTAGAATTATTGATAGAGATCTCCTTCTTGCTCTTACTGGGGAGATGAATGGCCTCATTGTGGTCGATACCCAAATGGCTGAGGGCTTATGTCAAAGGATGCAGTAATGTCTTGCGGTGCCGTCGAGGTCGCGGAGGATAAGGTCTTGGCGTGATAAAGTCTCAAATGAGTATGCTTGCTTGACTCTTCTTGAGTTGAACTAATGACGGATCTTCGGATGCAACTAGTGCTGTGGCCCAACTTTATCTGAGCTGCACCTTGTGCTTTTGATCTTGAAGAAGGGGGTGCTGAATTGCAGAAACATTGGGATTGGCCGTGGCATTTCCCGCTATAACCCTGTTTTGATTAGAGTTTAGCATATTGAATCTTTTTCCTTTTCTCTAAGACTTCCTTCAAAATCTCACTGTGAGTTCTAACAAAATCATCAACTTCATTCATAACATCGGAGTCTTCATTTAATACCAAGAGGCCTTTGACTTGAAGTGTTGAGAGACCCTTGAATCTTGATTGTTCTCATGGAGCCATAAGACTACTCCACATTGCACTTGCTCGAGTATAATGCCGTAGCCCAAAAGATTGTAGATTGCGAAGCCCGTTGAGACCTTCGGTGCTGAATTGAGGAAGCTTCCAATGTTGCACATGACTTGGTTGGGGATACTGCTAGGGACTTAATTGCTCTTTGCCGAGGGAGCCTTTAAGACTTGGCCGTAGCCCCTAGAGTGCCATCATTGATTGCGAGAAAGGTCCACCCTTGATTGGGGAAACAAGCACGGGCACACATGACAAGAGGGATTTTTGACATCCCTTTTGAGGGACTTTGAGGATAGTCTCACACATCTTTCTTGAGCATAGCCCCTAGGGCGTATGAAGCAAAAGAATCCCTTGTTCTTGAGTCACATAGTCCCTAGGGCGTCACCATTTGTTGAGCAAAGCAAGAGTGAATCGTCCTCGTGTGAGGGAATAAACATGAGAGGATATGGCAAGAGCTACTCCATTTCTCGGGAGCCTTTCGGCGTACTTTAGAAGCACATACTTGAAGAAGCCTTGAAAACTGAGACACATGTTGTTACTATTTGCTGCCCAAGCCAATTGACTAGCTAGGGATTATTTGTGCAACCTCGTGCTCTTTTATGATGGGCTTGTTCTCCGATGGATCTTGGTTACCACGGGCCTTCTTTTCATGAACCCAAAAATGCACACTGCTGGAGAATGATGCCGATAACCCAAGACAACCTTTGATGGTGCTATATCTTGTCGAGCCTTTTGCAATCCCAAAGTTGACTCGGTGGGGAATTGACTTGCTGAGGAGATTCAATGTAGAACTTGTCTTCTTTAGAGGCCGGGGATCTCCATTTCTCTTTCCCTTCTCTCTCTCACTCTCTCATTTTTTTTATGACGCACCCTGTTTTTTGCCTAGACCGCCCTTTCGGGTTTTCAATCTAGCGGACAACTCTTTTGCGTCTTCATTTTGACTCGATTAATGAGGGAGTGTGCATTGACTCTAGCTGAGGAGATAAGACATGTGATTTTGCGGTGGAGACCTCTTGTCACTAAAGGTGAGTGACATTGACTTGATAAGGGAAGTGTCCCTAGTATTGACTTCATGTATTTGACCGTTTTTTGAATGAATCATGAAGGCAAGTAAGTCATTAAGAGAGAAGAGAAGGAAAGCCCCAATTTGATTGCAAGAAATTGGGAGTATGCAGAAAGAATAGAAGTCCCTAGACTCGACAAAGAGTGCGAAATGATTCCAAATCTAAGAAAGTTGTTCAAGCTTTTTGGTGACTAATTCATTGGCAAATGAATCGTACAAAGATGTCTTGACAAGTTCGAGATGAAGGCCGATCACCATAACGCGCTAGGGCTAAACATATCTTCTTTCTTGCATGAGACCGGACCCGCAGGTTGCCTACGTTCCTCCAGTGTAGAGGCTCAGGTCACCGTAGTTCTTGTGGATTCTCCATTCTTCGTGATGGAATTGTTGCTTCGTAGCTTCGTCCTTTGTTGGTGGATTATGTTGATCTTGATGTGAACTTCTTTGATTGAGGGGGATTTTTTTTTATTTTTATTTTTATTTTTTATTTTTTTTATTTTTTTTTAATCTCCCCTTTGAACATTGCTTGATTTTTCTCCATGGTTGTTGCTTCACCTTTGATGTCTTGGCTTTGTTTTCGTCGTTGATGATGTTGCCTTCGTCACAATGTTTAGCCCCTAGGCGTTCAAGTGATGGCTTTCATTCCAAAACTCGTTTAGACATCTTTTCATCATTTTACCAAGAATTAGATTGAACAACTTGGAAGAGTGTATGAGGACAAGAACGACTTTTTATTTGATGATGAGACTTGACTCAAAATTTCACATTAATTGGACAAAGAAAACTTAATGCACACTTAAGAGGACTTTGACTCTTTTTTTTTTTTTTTTTAATTCCTATTACTAGGTAGAGAAAGGGAAACGGAGATTGTTGTTGTAGTCCCCATTGTCGTTGTAGTCTCCTTGTGGCATGATTTCTTGTAGAAGCCCCATTTCGAAACCAAATCATTCTTCTTTGATGAGTTCTTGCATGTTGGCACTCTCTAAAGGTTGCTCTTCACCCACAGTAAATTCGCCGTTGTCGAACAAATCTTGGATGATGTTTCGGAGAAGGAAGCACCCTTCGGTAGTATGGCCACTATGCTTGTGGTAGCCGCACCATTCACCATGTGCATGATTCTTCGGTATCGTCTTCGGCTTGTACCCCTCCAAAGGCTTGACCTTTCCACTTGCCACCAAAGTTTCAAATGCCTCGGCTTGGGTTACTCCTAGGAGAGGAGTGAAAGCTCGGTTATTGGTGGTACCTTTGTAGCTTTTGAGGGACGGGCCACTTGAGCATGCTTTACCCTTAAACTTTTCCTTGTTGTTGGTGAGCTCTTGCAAACGGGCTTTGAGATCGGAAACCTCTTCCTTGTGAATCTTCCTCTCGAGATCAAAACGGGCTTGCCACAAATCGTCTTTTCGGCGGGCATCCTTGGAAAGTCTATCCATTTGTTCCCCCATGGCTCTTATTATGTTGAAGAGTCTTTCGTTGGACACGGAGAAGTACCCACCATTGTTGTTGTTTCCGTTGGAAGCCATTGGACCTATTGAAAGAACACGGTTGATCTTAGGTTGGCCCCATAAATACATTTTGAGTAAAATAAATTTAACCCACAAACACGAAAAAGACTCAACCATATAAAGAAAATGACTCTTTTTTGTTTTTTTTTTTGTTTACAAAAGTCGGAAGGACGGAGTCCTTTTTGGGGTTTCTAGAAAAAATAGTGGAATCGTTATCGGATTCCACCACGCTTGTGAGACCTACATGTGTCGGTATTAAACTAAATTAATGTAGTAAATCATACATGCGGGGACGGATTTTTATTTTCGTCCAAAATAACCACTTTTGGGGACGGAGTCTTATTTCGTCCATTGCAACAAGTTGGCATGTATTATTTGAAGACATTAGTTTAAGGAAATCTCGGCACATGAAAAACCGACTTGGTCACGGAGTGTTAGACCCTAGACTAGAATTGTGTGGTTTGTGCTCGGCTAAAGAGAGGCTTAAAGGTCACCCCCGGCATGTAGTCTTGAACTACATCACAGGCTGAGGTTGACCGCTTCGAAAGAGTCAAGGTCGGGTGGAGCTTGAAACTTTCTAGGACGGGCCTCGACGGGTTTGGGGTTGAACATTGTGCGACTCGATAGTGAGCAATTGATAAGAATATGTAGATGTAGTGTGAGGTCTAACAAGTGACAATATATATATATATATATATATATATTTTTCAAAAGAAATAAAAAAAAACAAGTAAGCACATAATTACAACTTTCGAATCACCCGTGAGACCGATAAAAATAAACAGAAAGTAAAAGAAATTGTATGCAGGCCCGGTGCCCACACACTGTCATTCTGCTCTGTTCTGCTTTCTGTGCACTGTTCTGTTTCTGGAAAATTGCCCAGAAGCACGCGCCTCAGGGAAGTGATGTGGGAAGCGCGCGCATTGCGCAATGAATATGGGAGGCGCGCGCATCTGGGGTACCTATCAGAATGTTAGAAGAAACTGCGGACTCAGGGGATTGCCCTGGTCCCAAATTATGTAACTTTCCCCTGCAGAAACTTGTTAGCACAGAAATATGAAATTGAAGGACAAGAAGGAAGGCGGGCGATTCTGATAATAAGGGTCGGACGCGCGCTCGTTAGGCCAAGAAGGCCGGAGGCGCGAGCTTCCCACCCTTTTTACCAGAATGCCCAGAAAACAGTAATAAGAACACCAAAAGTTAAGAACGCAAGTTTAACCCTCTAATAATTCCCCAGCAGAGTCGCCACTGTAGATACCCCGGGAAACCACAACTTGGCTAGAGCGGTAAATTATCCTAGGATGTCTAACTTGATTTTAGATTGTTTAGAGTCGCCACCTATGTTTTTAAAGGAACATAAGAAAAACCTAGGAATAGCCTAATTTATGTACAAAACCAGAGATTCGGGAGAGAAGGGTTTGGGGGTTAGGTGACGGAGTGGGAAGTACTTAAACACCCATTCCGTCCCGCTTATGCGGGTCTTGCTACTATTGGTGTTCTAATATTTACATGTCCTTCAATTAATTAAATAGAAATGTGCTAACAATTGTGATGAGAAGAAAAGGGGAAATAAAGGGGAAATAAAATAGAATTGTTTTATTTATTTAATGATAAAGATTACATGTAACAAGTAATGTTAAAGAATTACATTAAGAGATGAAGAGAAATTAACATGGTGAATTAAAGTTAAGATTAAAATGTAGGGATATAACCTTAACTAACTTCAATATGTGAAGTAGTCATGTTGGTCATGTCCCATTAATAGGGATTGCATACATCAAGAAGAAGAAAACAAAGGAAGAAAATGGAGTTGTACCTTGAGAAAGAGGACTTGGAACCTTGACTTGAAAGTGTTGTTGTTGTAATGAAATTGTTGTAGAACAATTTGTTGTATAGAAACTCTTGTTGGAGAATTTGTGTTGAGAATTGTGTATAGTGTAGGTGTAGTGAAAATGTGAGATTAAGGTCCCAAGAGTGTAAAAGGAGTCCCTTTCTAAGGTAGAAGATGATGGTTTTTATAGGTAAAAAAGAGAGGGAAAAGTTGGAGGGAAATTGGTCAATCCATGTGAGATGGAATTGACCAATAGAAAATAAGATAAATAAAATAATAATTGAAAGAAATAAAAGAAAATCAAATAAAATAAAAATTGTTGGGTATGCCCACACATATCTTAGTTTTTAATGTATTAGGATTTATTAGATTTGATTGATCCATCACCTAAGTTTTATTTCATGGACTTTAGACCCACATGTAAGAAGTATTTATACTTCATTTTTTAAGTTGTCCATTGTTATAGAATAGGCTTAGAAATAGGGCAAGAAGATCAAGATTCAAGATAAATCACAAGTTCAGTTTGAGCCACGCGCCTATGCGCCCCTTTATGCTATGCGCCATGCGCCTTTCAGCGCGCGCGCATATAGCCTCGCGCCTCAAAGATCCACGCGTGTTGTTACGCGCCTCAAATGGACCATGCGCTCTAATGGCTCAACGCGCCTCATCATGGTTGATTTTACACTCAGTAATTTAATGAAGACTCGAAGACTTGAAGAGAATTCAAATTACGCCAATGATCCAACGGTGGTTAAAAGATGCATATACGCCCAATCTATTGACACGTGTCCATAACGGTCACATTTATGTTGAGTGTCAAAATGGCTATAATATATGCATGCTCCAATCAACGAGCGACAGCTCATCTTATCCACAAAGATTTCCAACGGCTAGTTTTTTGAAGTTCACTATAAATACCCCATAACTTCAACATTTTGAAGTTGCTGAGTTTTGCTAAGAATTTCAAGAATTTCTCTCTCAAAGCATTTGTTGAAGATTTGAAGATTGCCTTCGTTTTTCCAGATTTCTCAAAAACATCTTCATACCTTCATCCTTAGCCCAGATCTTCAAAGCCTTAACACTTTAGTTTCTTGTGCTCTCCATCTCAAAGATCTAAAGAGCCTTGATACTAAGAACACACACGCACCTCTTTAAGATTAATCATTTAGATTCATCTTTTAGAGATACACCGGTTATTGTTTTGGATTTGTTCTTTCATAGTAATAGATCTTGAGTTAGTGTATAAGCTCAACATTGTAATTTGTAACACTCCTCATTATATAAGATCTCGATTAGAAATCCAAGACTAACCATCTTGGTAGAGGACGTAGATCTTTCATTGATCGAACCTCTCCAAATAGCTCGTGTTATTATCTTGTTACTTCTTTCAAGTTATTATTTTCACTCACTACTTGCTTGTTTACTCATTGTAGATTGTTTGAACTGAATTGTGTTGTGTTTGTTATATCATTTGCCTTAGTTCCTTATTTCACTCACTTTGAGCCAAAATACTTAGTGTGTGTGTTGCGCTCCCTTTATCACTTTGCGCCTATTTTCATTACTAAATTCCGCTGTGCATTTCACTCACTCACTTAGGCGCATTTCATAACGCTTACTTGATAAAGTGCGCATTCGCAATTGAGTTTTTCAAGGGTACGAAAAGAATTTTAAAACAGCTATTCACCCCCCCCCTCTAGCTATTTTTCATACCCTTGTTGCCCTTTGGGACCAACAAGTGGTATCAGAGCTAACACCTTTATAAAACATTTTTCGTTTTTCAAGCTTAACAGCTTGGGTGCCGATTCTAAATGGCAAACTCAAAACCTATGGCAACTGCAAACTACACTCACGTTCCGGTCTTTGATGAAGATCATTTTGACGTGTGGAAATTCAGCATATTGACTCATCTCAACTCAATCGATGAAAGGCTCCATGACACCGTCGTTTATGGACCTTATATTCCGATGAAGGCGAATCCAAATCCACGCACCAACGCTGCTCAACCTACTGTCCTAAAACCAAGGGAAGAATGGACCGAGGAAGAAATTAGAAGAGTTGCAAATGATGGTAAAGCAAGAAACATTCTTCTAAGCACTCTAAGCACGGCTATGAAACAACAAGTCATGCATTGTGCTACTGCAAATGAGCTATGGGATGCTATTGAAGAGCATATTGAAGGAGACACTGTTTGCAAGGAGAACAAGAAATACGAAGTACAAAAGAGATTCAACAATTTCTCTCAACTCCCCGGTGAAAACTTGAGGCAAACTTATGAACGCTACTGTGAAATTATCAATCTATGTATTTCACTTGGCATGAAGTTTACCAACAAAGATTTGAATGTAAATTTTCTACAAGCTTTTGGATCAAGATACCTACATAAATCTAGCGCTCTTGAAGACGCTGGAACTTTAGATGTTTGGACTTTAAGGAACCTATATGCAAATCTCAAAGTTTACGAACTCAAACTCCAACGAATCAGCGAAACTGAAGGAAAGTCAAAATCTATGGCTATGATGGCGCACAGAGAAGCTGCGCCTACACCTGCGCCTACTCCTGCGCCTGTACAAGATGAGAAAAGCTCCGATCCCAAAATTTCTACTTCTGAGCTATTAGACATGGATGATGAAGACTTCGCTTTATTTGTGAAGAAATTTCAAAAGTTCAGAAAATTCTCAAGACCCGGCTCAACCAACAAATTTCAAGGATCTACCAGCAAAGCTCCTCAAAAGTTTTCAAGGAGCAGTGATTCAAAAAGAAAAGAAGATCTTGTTTGTTTTAATTGCAGGAAACCCGGACATTTTGCATCAAGCTGCCCGATCCCCAAATTTGAATATATGCAGAAGAAGAGCAGCCATACTCCCAAATTCACTCCCAAGTTCACTTGTCACAAGGGAATGGTTGCTGAAGAAGAAGCACCAGCAAATGAGCACAACACTTGGATTGAAACAGACTCCGATGAGAGCGATGAAGATTCCGATGATGGACTCGTCTGTTTGATCGCAAATAATGATGAAGTTGATGCTTATGATTCTGATGATGACTTCTCCAAGGATGTTACCGATATGAATGCCTTGAATAAACCTATCAAGAAATCTGCAGGTTTTCAAGAAGTGAAAAAGAAGAAAGGACCAACCATCAGCGAGCTCGTTGAACAAGGATTTCTCACTCCGGCTCAAAACGATGGTGGATTGTTATTCTCACGATGTGATCTTGGAGCAAGGAACAAATTGAGAAAAGGAGCATACATTAGACCACAGGTTGAACCAACTGCTCAAATCTCCAAAATCAATGATGAAGTGATTGCTGAACAAGAAAAATTGTTCAAGAAGGCTGAAAAGGTAATCACTAGATTTGATAGTATGAAGGAAGCTTTAGCACTATCATGTGATGAAATTTCTCAGCTTAAGACCGAGAAATCTCTACTTAAATCTGAACTCACCCTCCTTAAGGAGCAGATAAAGAGCATGACTCCTCTTACTGTTAAAAACACTTTTCTAACAGAACAGAACTCACTTCTTAAAGTTCAAAACGATGAATTGGTTGCTCAAATCACTGATCTTAAAAAGATTACAAATGAGTGGTCCAATTCTCGTGTCACTATGGAGAATATATTTGAGTCCCAAAAAGTCAGTGGTGATAAAAGTGGCTTGGGATTCTCATCAACTAGTGACAACTTTAAATGTGATGTCTGTGCTGAAAGAGATAGTGAATTTACCAACCAACAAACTTTTGAAATTCCCAAGGAAAAACATTCTAATTCAATGGGTAAAGGACAGGAAAAAGTCAAGAGACAAACATTCCACTATGTCTACCCAACGAAGCAATTTGGGAAAGCTAATGGGAAAGATATAGCTACAGATGAACCATCTCCTAGCAAAATCATTCTTGAAAACAGGCGCGCTCCTTCTCCGAGTGCTCATTATGCGCCTAAGAGCCACGCGCCTCATCGCCGTGCGCCTCCTAGCCCTATGCGCCCTCCGAGAAAAAGCGCTCCAAAATTTCAAAAGAAAGATTTTGTTAAGTCTAGTTCATCTGACCCAAAGAAGAATGCCATCCTCAAGAAAAGTAAAGAGTTTGTGAAAACTCACGTGATTGGTGGCTTTCATCATTGTTCCATTTGTGATTGTTCAGGACACAAGGCCGTGGAATGCCTTTTGCGATTCACTCCCAATGCCAAAGGACGTAAAAATCCTAAGGTCAAGCAAGAGTGGGTTGTCAAAAGTTGCTAACCCTAGGACCCAAAAGGAATAAAGGGGACCTGCTTAAATGTCTATATTTCAGGTTCTTTGTTTCATGGCTGGATCTTCAAAAGCTAGAAATTATGAATGGATTCTCGATAGTGGGTGTTCAAGACACATGACTGGAGATGAATCCTTATTAGAAGATGTCCATGAAGAAAGAGGTCCCTCCGTAACATTTGGCGATAATAACAAAGGTCAAGTTGTAGCATATGGAAAGCTCAAGAAAGACAAAGTGTGCATTGAAAGAGTCTCACTCGTCGAAGGGCTCAAGCACAACTTATTATCCATATCTCAATTCTGCGACAAAGGATTAGAATGCCATTTCACTTCAACGCAATGTCTTATCAAGAATGGCAAAACTGGAGCTATCTTACTCACGGGATATCGTAAGACAAATATTTATATTATTGATTTCCATAGTTTGAACTCTAGTACTAATCTTTGTTTTGTAGCAAAAAGTGTGAACGAAAATAGTTGGCTGTGGCACAAGCGCTTAAGTCACTTGAACTTCAAGTATCTATCTAAACTCAGCAGGAATAATCTTGTCAAAGGACTTCCCAAGGTTGCTGATCATCATGACAAAAAGTGCGCCGCATGTCAACTTGGCAAACAACCGAAGCAGTCATTCTCAAGCAAGTCTAATCCTTCAACTACTAGATATTTGCAACTGCTTCACATTGATCTATTTGGACCAGTTTCCACCGCAAGTATTAGAAGAAACAAGTATACTCTAGTTGTGGTGGATGATTATTCAAGATATACATGGGTAGAGATGATGATTACAAAAGATGATTGTTATGATATTCTCACTACCTTATTTCGACTGCTCCAAACCCAAAAAGAAGATGACATCGTTAGTGTTCGATCCGACAATGGAACAGAATTCAAGAACAACGGTGTTGCTCGATATTGTGAAGATCATGGGATAGATCACAACTTTTCAACCGCCGGAGTCCCTCAACAAAATGGCGTTGTTGAACGAAAGAATAGAACGTTGATTGAAGCGGGAAAGACGATGATAGCTGAAGCTAAATTGCCTAAGTACTTTTGGGAAGAAGCTATCAACACCGCATGTTTTACTCAAAATCGTTCCCTCATCAACAAACTTCACAACAAGACTCCGTATGAACTTTGGCGTGGTAGAACTCCCAACATTGCATTCTTCAAGATATTTGGTTGCAAATGTTATATCCTCTACAACGGAAACGAACATAGAGGTAAATTCGATGCCAAAGCCGACGAAGGTATTTTTGTTGGGTATGCCAAACACTCTAAAGCTTTTCGTGTTTTTAATAGAACCACATTAGTGATAGTTGAATTTTGTACATGTTACATTTGATGAACATTCTCTCCTTGAGCCACATTTGGCTCCAAATGTTGCTGATGATTCTATTGAGCTAAATGATACAGGTGCTCCTATTTATGTTGCGCCCACTCAAGATCAGAATCTATCAACACAAGGAAATCCATCTACATCAAATGCGCCTAATTCAATGCATTATGCGCCTGTTGAATCCTCTATTGCGCCTCACTCAAATGATGTGCCTCATGATTCCTCTTACGCGCCTATTTCTACTGCTGCATCTGGTGTTAACCCAAATTTCAATTCTGAGCCAGTTCAACCCCCAAATTTCAATGACTTTGAATCTGGTGAAGATGTACCAATTGAAAACCTTCAAATTACTACAACTCAACCTAACTTACCTCCTGAAATTCGTGAAGTTAGAGGTCACCCAATTGCTAATATCATCGGTGATCTACAAGTTGGTGTTCGTACAAGAAGAGCTACAAACTTTGATGCTTACACTGCTTTTATCTCTCAAATTGAACCGAAGAAGGCTGATGAAGCGCTCCAAGATCCTAATTGGGTTGTTGCAATGCAAGAAGAACTCAATCAATTTGAACGATGTAAGGTTTGGACTCTAGTTCAAAGACCAAATGATCATGGAGTGATTGGTACAAAATGGTTGTTCAGGAACAAGATGGACGAGAATGGAACCATCACGAGAAACAAAGCAAGATTGGTTGCACAAGGCTATAGGCAAGAAGAAGGAATTGATTACGATGAAACTTTTGCGCCCGTAGCAAGACTTGAAGCTATCAGATTATTTCTAGCTTACGCCGCTCACAAGAACTTCAAGTTATATCAAATGGATGTGAAGAGCGCGTTTCTAAATGGTGAACTCCAAGAACAAGTCTATGTGGCTCAACCACCTGGGTTTGAAGATTCACAATTTCCAAATCATGTGTACAAACTCCAGAAAGCTTTGTATGGACTCAAACAAGCACCAAGAGCATGGTATGATACACTATCCAAGTTTCTCATCGAAAAAGGCTTCACTCGCGGTAAAATCGATACAACTCTTTTCATTGCCAAACATAATGGTCATAAATTACTTGTTCAAATTTATGTTGATGATATTATATTTGGTTCAACTAATGAATTGTTGTGCAAGCGTTTTGAGAAACTAATGAAGAGCAAGTTTGAAATGAGCATGATGGGAGAACTCACATTCTTCCTCGGGCTTCAAATCAAGCAAATGAGTGAAGGCATATTTATCAATCAAGCCAAATACACAAAAGACTTAATCAAGAAGTTTGGACTTGAGAACGCTAAAGCATACGATACTCCAATGGCCACAGGCAACAAACTCGACAAAGATCTAAAAGGTAAACGTGTTGATCAAACGCTCTATCGAGGTATGATTGGCTCACTCCTTTATCTTACTGCTAGTAGGCCCGATATTATGTTTAGTGTTTGTGTTTGTGCTCGCTATCAATCCGACCCTAGAGAAGCACACTTAATTGCTGTGAAACGTATTATAAGATATCTCTCTGGCACTGTTAACCTTGGACTTTGGTACACCAAAGATTCGAACTTTAAACTTGTAGGTTACTCAGATGCGGATTATGCAGCGTGCACAATTGATAGGAAAAGCACAAGTGGCACTTGTCATTTCCTCGGATATAGACTTGTGTCATGGGCAAGTAAGAAACAAGCTTCTGTATCTGTTTCAACAACCGAAGCCGAATATATCGCTGCGGGAAGTTGTTGTTGCCAAATACTCTGGATGAAGCAGCAATTGGTGGACTATGATATCATCGAAGAAAATTGTCCCATCTACTGCGACAATACATCAACAATTGCAGTTTCTGAAAATCCTGTCATGCACTCAAAGACCAAGCACATCGACATCAAATATCACTTCCTCAAAGACCACGTGGAGAAAGGCAATATACATTTGGAACACGTGGGAACCGACTATCAAATCGCCGACATTCTAACGAAAGCACTCGACGCGAAACGGTTCATATTTTTGAGAGGCGAAATGGGTATGCTTGAACTCAACTAAATTCAATATAGTTTTGTCAATACTAATGATTTTATGTTTATGTTGAATTATGAGTATATTAGGTACAAATGATTAAATCAATTTTTCAAAGTTTCAAGGAAACTATGCGCGCCTAATACTTCTGCGCGCTCAACTCTTTGCGCGCCAAATTCTAGCGCGCGCCTACCATTCAATGCCTCTTAAGTCATTTTGCGCGCCTAGATAAGTATGCGCCCTGTTAAGGTAATGCGCTCCTTCATGCGCGCATTAACTATTGCGGCTCAATCATTTCTCAAAATTCAATTTCAATGATTGAACGTATTAAATACACAAGTACCAGGTATGTTCATTCTGTTCATTTATTATAGGAATCTATGTCTTTTGACATTCCATTAATTGTTCAAGGGTACTTGTGCAATTAAATTTTTCCCTCGTTTTACGCTTTTCAAAAATTTTATTTTCTGGGGATTTATTTCTTGCACCCCAAACTTACACCAAAATAGATGTTTTTGGGGTTTGTGCAAAAATTAGTCAAAATTGCTCATACAACTAAAGGGATAGTGGAGCAGTTTTTTTCTTTTACCCAATATGTCACATCATGACTCTTTATGTCATTCTGCATTTAATGCCCTTCAAATCCATATATCCCTCATTAATGCGCCTTACACATGTCATGATGAGCCGCCGTTTTTCAAAATCCCTCATAAATACACATCCTTTCAACTTTCCATCTTTTTAAATTTTTGACAGTATTATTTCCATATCAGTGCAATTTTTTTTCCCAACCTATATATACACTTCCTTTCTCTCTCTCTCTTTCTCACCAACTCCCTCATCTCTCTGCACCTCCCCACACTCTCTCTCTCTCCCAGTCTCTCCGTTTCTCTCTCTCTCTCTCTCTCTCTCTCTTTCATTTCTCTATTTTTTCTTATATATATCGTTAATGGGTCCGAAGAAAGCTACAAAATCTACCCAAGACGAAATGGTAATGAATTCTAACTCTTAAACTCTTTAAATTTCTGAATTTTTTTCCTGTGTTCGTCTTTTTCAAAAAACCCGAATGCCCATTTTTCTTGATTAATCTTGCTTCGGTGATCCGTTTTCAAAATCGTTCGTTAGGTTATGTTCGTTTTACAATTTCGAGTCTTTATAACTAACTTTTTCAACGATCAATTCGCTATTTGGTGCGAATCTGAAAAATCACCATTTTCGACTTTTCTGTTTTTAAGATCTTTGAATCCATTTTTTGGATTCGTTGTTGATTTTTACTTGTTTTGATTTACATATTTGTTATCCTTGTCTTCGTGCGGTCATTTTGATATATTGTATGCTTGATTTGGTGAAGTTTCACGAATTATGTGTTCTTGGTGTTCTTGGTGTTCTTCGAGCATTCAAGACATGTTCTTCGTGTTCTTCATTATTTCTGCTTGACTTGGGTCTCATAAATTTTCAAAACTTGTTTTTCAAAATTTTCACTTTTTGATTCTGAAAAATTGCATATGTATGTTTGCATGTGTTTGTGTGTTTTTATACTCAGTTTACATTTCTACATAAGTAATGCGCCTATATATGAATTCATGCGCCTAGTATGATTATGCGCACATTGACATTATGCGCCTCAAAGAGATTCTCGCGCTCACATGCGTTTGCGCCTCAATCCTTTATGCGCCTAATATCATTATGCGCCTATACTTATTATGCGCCCCAATTCATACTTAGTCAATTCTTATGTTCAAACTTTTCTTAGTATATTTCATAGAACCTTAAATATGCGCCTTGTATTTCTCTGCGCCTCATAAATTTCATGCACCTACCATAATTATGCGCCTAGATTCATTGTTCTCTCTTATGTTCCTATGACTCTTTGCGCCTAATTATTCTATGCGCCTCAAATTTCATGCGCCTGGTATACACTTTGCTTATTTATGCTTCTATGCGCGTAATTCACACTAATTCCTTTAAATGTTTAATTTGTCAGGATCTATCTAACTTCAGACCTGGTGAAACATTTGATTTGAACGAGCTATCTGCTGACCCTATGGGTGTTGAAATTATGGATTATATCAGACTGGCTGGTCTTCTCCCTTTGTTCACTCTGGAGCAACCTTTCTACTCTCCGCTCCTCGTTGATGAATTTTTCTCTACAGCAGAATTTGTAGAAATTCCAACAGACATTGAAGGAATGGTGCGCTATCGCATTCGCGCAGTAGTTCAAGACGTTGAGATAACCATGTCTGCCGGCACTATAAAGAACGTTGTCAACTTCAACAAAACTGGCCCCTTGGGTGTAGCTGGCAAAGTCAATTCCTATTCAGCCGCCGCTCAAAACATTATGGCGCGTTCCCTTCTTCGTATTCCTACGCTTCAAAACAATATCAAAACGGTGGAAATTAGAGATGGTGGTGATTTATTGGCGCATATTGCGCATCTGGTTGGCACTTCCATTATCTTCAAAACTGGAAATGTCAACAGATTTACTATGGAGCAGTGGGAATTCACAGCTGCCATCATGGCAAAAACCATCCTCAACTGGCCTCAGATCTTGTTTACTAATCTTCAGGACCAGATTGACAAGTACAATAAAAACAAAGCTGACGGCAAGACAAAGTTCAAGACTCACTGCCGTATTCTCACTAAAATCTTCCTCTCCTACCCTGCGCTTGCAAATTTTCTTGCTGAGAACCCAGCCTACCAGACCACTGATGTCCCTGTTTTTGGTAAGGACAGTTTAGTGATGAAGAGGCGCAGAAAGCGCATGGCCAAGCGCGCGCCAAGGGTGAAAGGCGCTCAGTTGGTAGATGAAGCCACTGAGTCAGATGAAGAAGCAGCTGGCGCAGATGGTGAAGAAGAAGCTGCAGTAGCGCCACGCGCAGAACATATTCCTGGCGCAGTGAAAGGCAAAGGCAAAGGGATTGCTGAAGAACCAAGCAGACCTGCTAAGCGCCCCAGAACGGGCACTGAAGAAGAAAAGGAGCTGAAACGCGCTAAAGAAGCCAGTAGACTGGAAGCGCAGTTAAAAAGAGATAAAGAATTCAGATTGAAACAGGCTGCTGATTTATCTAAATCTGAAAGGCGCAAAGGCGCAGGATCTAGCGCTGATGCACGCGCGCCTGCCCATGATGCGCCTCCAACCGTTCATGCGCCTACTCAAACACCATCTTTTGATCGTCAACAAGTCAGAGATAAAATTTCTGCAGATTTATTTGGTGAAGACATTGAGGATCAAGCTCAGGGGGAGCCAGATCAGTTAAGGCGCAAACCATCATCTGTGCGCCCAAAGGCTCCTGCGCCTCATCCTGAAGAAATTTCTTCAAGCGCAGAATATATTCCATCTCCTCCCCGCGCTCCTACTCCGCGCCCCTCTACTCCTGCGCCTCCTCCTCCCACTCCTGATATGAGTGTGGTTATTTCTCTTCTAAAGCAACTCCAGCAAGGCCAGTCTCAAATGAACTCACAGTTGGAGCTTCATACTTCAATGCTTACCCAGCAGGCTGATGAGATTGCTGCCATTAAGGGGGAGATAAAGCGCATAGATGCCAACATCAAGGACAAACATTTCCTGACTCCTCAACAATGGAATGACGCTATTGATCAAATGAATGAGCTCTTCAAAGGCACTCTTGCCTCCCTTCATGAGCGCATAGATGGTGGCATCAAACTCACTGATGGCCAAGATTTCATTAATGCTATAAGGGAGGTAGAGTTGAACATAGCGGTTGATATAAGGAAGTTGTTTGAAATGGTGGCTGGAGATAGCCAAAAATTGCTGAGTGTGGTTGATAAACTCAAGGAAGTTAAGGATGAGCTAGAAATCCTAAGTTTAACTGTGTATGGTGCTGATCCTGGCGCAGAACCCAAAGCTTCTGAAACTCCTGCGCCTCCAGCTCCTGAAACTCCTGCGCCCTCTTCCAGCTCTGCTCCCAGCGCGCCTGTTGACATTAACTCCCTGCTTTCAAAGATTGATGTTTTGAAAGAGTTAGTTGTCACTCACTTCAACGCCGCACACTCCAGCGCAGACAGGCGCTCAGATAGGATTTCCTCTGACATTGTTTCAGCGCAGGCTGCTATTGAGGCTAACTTTCAGAACGTTGCAGAAAACGTCGCTCATCAGCAAGCCATTACTCAACGCACCATTGATGAATATCAAAACATTAATGTTGGTCATTTGCGCTACCTCAGAGACGGCGTCACAGACACTCATGGTTTAGTGAACCGCGCCTATCAACTTTCTAAACAAATCCAGCGCTCCGTTTCTGAAATTGAAGAAGGTTTGAAGGAAGATGACGCGCCTCCTAATCATTAGTTTTCTTTGATTGTAAGAATTTTTTTTAGTAAATCCCTTTTGAAGATAGTGTTTTTAGTGCTTACTTGTTTTAGCACATCTTTTGTCCTTGTTCTATTCGAAACTTGTAACTCCTACTTCCCAAGTTTTAATAAGAACAATGCATCACTTATTATCAAACCTTGTTCACTCAAACTCCTTGTTTGTAGAACAATGAATATTGTTTAAATTCATATGCATCATATTGAATTGTTTCATACTTTCATGCATTAAGTTTAAACTTGGTTTAAACACATTTTAAAACTGAAAATCATATATCATCTTGAATGTGTTAAACTGTTGTTCCTATCTTTCCATATGTAACTCTTTATTCTTATTGGAATAGATTAGGAATCTATATCTTGGACTAGTGTGTACATTAACTTGAGACATGATTTACCAATTTCATTCATTTGGACATGTTTTTATCAAGCATAATGTTTGTCGTTGATATAGTAGGTAATGGCATCAATCAAATAGGGGGAGATTGTTGGGTATGCCCACACATATCTTAGTTTTTAATGTATTAGGATTTATTAGATTTGATTGATCCATCACCTAAGTTTTATTTCATGGACTTTAGACCCACATGTAAGAAGTATTTATACTTCATTTTTTAAGTTGTCCATTGTTATAGAATAGGCTTAGAAATAGGGCAAGAAGATCAAGATTCAAGATAAATCACAAGTTCAGTTTGAGCCACGCGCCTATGTGCCCCTTTATGCTATGTGCCATGCGCCTTTCAGCGCGCGCGCATATAGCCTCGCGCCTCAAAGATCCACGCGTGTTGTTACGCGCCTCAAATGGACCATGCGCTCTAATGGCTCAACGCGCCTCATCATGGTTGATTTTACACTCAGTGATTTAATGAAGACTCGAAGACTTGAAGAGAATTCAAATTACGCCAATGATCCAACGGTGGTTAAAAGATGCATATACGCCCAATCTATTGACACGTGTCCATAACGGTCACATTTATGTTGAGTGTCAAAATGGCTATAATATATGCATGCTCCAATCAACGAGCGACAGCTCATCTTATCCACAAAGATTTCCAACGGCTAGTTTTTTGAAGTTCACTATAAATACCCCATAACTTCAACATTTTGAAGTTGCTGAGTTTTGCTAAGAATTTCAAGAATTTCTCTCTCAAAGCATTTGTTGAAGATTTGAAGATTGCCTTCGTTTTTCCAGATTTCTCAAGAACATCTTCATACCTTCATCCTTAGCCCAGATCTTCAAAGCCTTAACACTTTAGTTTCTTGTGCTCTCCATCTCAAAGATCTAAAGAGCCTTGATACTAAGAACACACACGCACCTCTTTAAGATTAATCATTTAGATTCATCTTTTAGAGATACACCGGTTATTGTTTTGGATTTGTTCTTTCATAGTAATAGATCTTGAGTTAGTGTATAAGCTCAACATTGTAATTTGTAACACTCCTCATTATATAAGATCTCGATTAGAAATCCAAGACTAACCATCTTGGTAGAGGACGTAGATCTTTCATTGATCGAACCTCTCCAAATAGCTCGTGTTATTATCTTGTTACTTCTTTCAAGTTATTATTTTCACTCACTACTTGCTTGTTTACTCATTGTAGATTGTTTGAACTGAATTGTGTTGTGTTTGTTATATCATTTGCCTTAGTTCCTTATTTCACTCACTTTGAGCCAAAATACTTAGTGTGTGTGTTGCGCTCCCTTTATCACTTTGCGCCTATTTTCATTACTAAATTCCGCTGTGCATTTCACTCACTCACTTAGGCGCATTTCATAACGCTTACTTGATAAAGTGCGCATTCGCAATTGAGTTTTTCAAGGGTACGAAAAGAATTTTAAAACAGCTATTCACCCCCCCCCCCCTCTAGCTATTTTTCATACCCTTGTTGCCCTTTGGGACCAACAAAAATGAATTATTTTGTTTTAAAGAGATGGCTAGAATAATGGGATTGGAGGTTATAAAACTAGGGGGGATGAATGTGGATGAGAAAAGAAGTCTTTTGTGATCAAGAAAGAGATGTTGCAAATAAGAAAAGGGAGGGAAATAAGTTGCAATCCGTTACTGCCAAAGTGGGAAGAGCGCGAGTCCCGCTTTTGGGGCGAGACGCGCGCGCAGCCCGTTAACAGTTCCGGAAGCGCCCGCGGCAGAAAAGGATAGAATGACAGAATGACCCTAAAAGTTAACTCTGTTATGCAGTTTAGTCCAAAACTAACGGAATCAGTTAGGAACTTAACCGAAGTAACAGAAATTAACGAAAATGAGTTAAATAAAAATACTTTGTATGCAATCGGGGTGAGAGGTCCAAGGCGGGGTGTCTACAGCATTGAGCCAAGGGGCGCGTAGACATAGCGTGCGCTGAGTCATCTGGGGTGCGTGAGCCAAGCTAGGCGCATTACTCATGCGCGCGCCTAAGGAGGCGCATGGCGCATGGGAGAGGCGCATGGCGCGTGGCTCAAACTCAAAGTGATTTTCTTGAATCTTAATCTTCTTGCCCTATTCCTAAGCCTATTCTATTACAAGGGACAACCTAAAAAATGAAGTATAAAAACTTCTTACATGTGGGTCTAAAGTCCATGAAATAAAACTTAGATGATGGATCAATCAAATCTAATCAATCCTATTACATTAAAACTGAGATATAAGTGGGCATACCCAACAATCTCCCCCTATTTGATTGATGCCATTACCTACTATATCAGGGACAAACATTATACTTGATAAAAACATGTCCAAATAAATGATATTGGTAAATCATGTCTCAAGTTAATGCACACACTGGTCCAAGATATAGATTTCTAATCTATTCCAATAAAGATAAAACATTACAAATGGAATGATAGAAAATAACAGTTTAACACATTCAAAATGTATATGAGTTTTAGTTTTGGAATGTTTAAACAAAATTTAAACTCAATGCATGAAATATGAAGCAGTTCAAATATGATGCATATGATTTTAAACAACATTCATTGTTCTACAAACAAGAAGTTTGAGTGAACAAGGTTTGAAATAATAGTGATGCTTTGTTCTCATTAAAACTTGGGGAGTTGGAGTTACAGATTACAAGTTTTGAACAGAACAAAAACAAAAGGTGCTAAAAAAAGTAAGCACTAAATCACTAATACAAAAGAGTTCTAAAATCTTACAATAAAAATAGAAACTAAGGGTTGGGAGGCGCGTCATCATCCTTCAATCCTTCTTCTATTTCTGAAACAGAGTGCTGAATCTGTTTGGAGAGTTGGTGACGACGGTTTACAACACCGTGAGTATCAGTGACACCATCTCTAATGTAGCGCAGATGATCAACATTGATGTTTTGATACTCATCAATGGTACGCTGAGTGATGGATTGCTATTGTGAAAAGTTTTCAGTGAAGGCTTGGAAGTTAGCTTCAACAGCAGCTTGGGCAGTAAGTATATCAGCGGAAACTCTATCTGTGCGCATGTCTGCACTGGAATGTGCGGCATTAAAGTGAGTGACAACTAATTCCTTCAAAACATCAATTTTTGAGAGCAGTGAATTATTGTCAATATGCGCGCCAGGAGCAGAGCTGGAAGAGGGCGCAGGAGTTTCAGGAGCTGAAGGCGCATGGGATTCAAGAGCTTTGGGTTCTGCGCCAGGATCAGCACCATAAACAGTTAAACCCAGGATTTCTAGTTCATCCTTAACTTCTTTGAGTTTATCAACAACACTCAATAATTTTTGGCTATCTCTAGCCACCATCTCAAACAAATTCCTTATATCACCTGCTATATTCAACTCTACCTCCCTTATGGCGTAAATGAAATCTTGGCCATCAGTGAGTTTGATGCCACCATCTATGCGCTCATGTAGGGAAGCAAGAGTACCTTTGAAAAGTTCATTCATTTGATCTATAGCGTCATTCCACTGTTGAGGAGTAAGGAAATGTTTGTCCTTGATATTCGCATCTATGCGCGCCATCTCCCCCTTAATGGCAGCAATCTCATCAGCTTGCTGAGTAAGCATAGAAGTATGAAGCTCCATCTGAGAATTAATGTGAGCTTGGCCTTGCTGAAGTTGCTGTAGTAGAGAAATAATTACACTCATGTCAGGAGTGGGAGGAGGAGGCGCAGGAGAAGTATGGGGCGCATAAGGTGATTGAGTAGGAGCGCTAGGAGAAGGAAGATAGTTATCGCTTGAAGTAGGCTCTACTGAAATAGTTGGGGGCGCAGAATCACGAGGAGAAGGCGCAGAAGGGCTCTTGCGCCTAGTCAAGGGCTCTGGATCCCCCTGAACTGGATCATCACTCAAGTCGCCAAAAAGTTCATCAGATAGCCTATCTTTGAGTGTTTGGCGCTCAGTAGAGAGTGGCTCTGAAGTTAGTTTCTGAGCTGGAGCAGGAGCAGAAGGCTTTGATGGAGGCGCACGAACAATAGGAGGCGCATTTGGAGTGGGCGCGCGTAGATCAGCGCTAGACCCTGCGCCTTTGCGCCTTTCAGACTTGGATAAATCAGCAGCCTGTTTCAATCTGTAGTCCTCATCCCTCTTTTTCTGCGCTTCCAGTCTACTGGCTTCTTTAGCGCGCTTCAGTTCTTTCTCTTCTTTTGTTTCAGTTCTTGGGCGCTTAGGAGGTCTGCTTGTTCCTTCAGGAACCCCTTTTCCTTTGCCCTTTTCTACGCCTGGAACAACTGTTAGTTCTGCGTGAGGTGCAATGCCAATATCTGCGCCATCTTCTGCGCCATCTGCATCTTCATCAGACTCAGTGGCTTCATCAACCAACTGATCTCCTTTAACTCTTGGCGTGCGCTTAGCCATACGTTTCCTGCGCCTTTTCATGACCAAACTGTCTTTGCCAAAAATTGGAACGTCAGTGGTTTGATAAGCTGGGTTCTGAGCGAGGAAATTAGCAAGAGCAGGATAAGTGAGAAATATCTTCGTGAGTATTCTGCAGTGAGTTTTGAACTTAGTCTTCCCATCAGCCTTGTTCTTGTTGTACTTATCAATCTGGTCCGACAATGTTTTGAATAAGATTTGAGGCCAGTTGAGGATTGTGTTTCCCATAATAGCTGCAGTATATTCCCACTGCTCCATTGTGAATCTGTTCACATTTCCCGTCTTGAAAATAATGGAAGTCCCCACCAAATGCGCGATATGCGCCAGTAAATCACCACCATCCCTTATTTTAACAGATTTGATGTTATTCTGAAGAGTAGGAATGTTGAGATGGGTTCTCGCCATAAGATTCTGCGCAGCAGCAGGATAGGTATTGATTTTACTAGCTACACTCAGAGGGCCAGTCGTGTTAAAGTTGATGATATTCTTGAGAGTGCCAGTGGAGATAGTTATAGCAACGTTCTGAACGGTGGCGCATATCCTGTAGCGCACGTATCCATCAGCAGGAGTCTCCACGAGAGCAGCAGTTGAGAAGAATTCATCCACGAGGAGCGGTGAGTAGAAAGGTTGATCCAAAGTAAATAGGGGAAGTAGACCAGCGTGTCTGATAAAGTCCATAATATCAACGTCAATTTGGACTGCGGATAGCTCAGTGAGATTAAATGTCTCACCGGGCCTAAAATTTGCTGGATCCTGAAAACATAATAATGATTTAAAGTTAGGAGTTTATCAGGAGCATAGAATCATAAAATGAGCAAAGTAAAAAATAGGCGCATAGAATGAATTAGGCGCATGAGTTAAGCAACAAAGGCGCATAATTAATACAGGCACATAGGATTTACAAGGCGCATTAAGAATGGTTCTATGAAAAATACTAAGGAAAAATTAAAAACATAGAAAATTTGACTAAGTAAAATTTAGGCGCATAAAATGTTAGGCGCATAATGGCTTTAGGCGCATAAGTTGATTGAGGCGCATAAAATTTGTATTTTCATAGGGCGCATACAATTATTAGGCGCATGAATCAAGGAAGGCGCATAAGGTCATAGGGCGCATAACCAACTAGGCGCATAAATCAACACTTAGGCGCATATCTATGTGAAATTCATACTAAGTATAAAAACACACAAAAACACACAAACACATGCAAACATACATATGCAAGTTTTTAAGAATCAAAATATGAAAATTTTGAAAAACATGTTTTGAAAATTTTGAAACCCAAGTCATGCAAAAATAACGAAGAACACGAAGAACATGCTTGAGTGCTTGAAGAACATCAAGAACACCAAGAACACATAATTCGTGAAACTTCACCAAATCAAGCATACAATATATCAAAAGGACCACACGAAGACGAGGATAACAAATATGTAAATCAAAACAAGTACAAAACAACAACAAATCCAGAAAATGGATTCAAAGATCCGAAAATTTGAAAAGTTCAAAAATGAAAAATCTACAGATTCGCAAAATATAACGAATTGATCGTTGAAAAGTTTAGTTTAAAGGATTCCAAATCACGAAACGAACATAACCTAACAAACGATTTTGAAAACGGAGAATCGAAACAAGATTTATCAAGAAAAAAAGGGTTTTTCGGTTTTGAAAGAAACTCAAAAAAAATTAAACCCAGAAATGTCGAAAATTAAAAGCATAAATTAAGAGTTTAAGAGTTTAGGAATCATACCATTTCATCTTGGTTTGTCTTTGATGATCTTTTAGGACCCATATATATATAGAGAGATAAAAAAAAAAGAGGAAAAGATGAAGAAAATATATATAGAGAGAGAGTGAGAAGAGACGGTGAGAGTAAGAGACTAGGAGTGAGAGAGAGAAAGAGAGAGAGTTGGTAGGATGAGGGTGTAGGGGAATGATGAAAGTGGAAAAAGAAGGGTTAGGGTTATATATATAAGGTAGGTTTTCTAGACAAAAATTGGAAGATGAAGGGATGGGTAATAAATGAGGGATTTTGGGAAAAGACAAGCATTTATGAGGGGTTTTAAGGATGTGACGGCTAATAAATGCTGAATGACCCAAAGTACACTTGATGTGACATATTGGGTAAGGAGAAAATGTCCCACTTCCCTCATAAGTGTATGAACAATTATGACCAAATTTTTGCACAAACCTCAAAAACATCTGTTTTGGTGTAAGTTTGGGGTGCAAGAAATATATCCCCAGAAAATAAAATTTTCGAAAAACGAGGGAAAATTAATTGCACAAGTACCCTTGAACAATTATGGAATGTCAAAAGACAAAAATTTCTATAATAAATGTTCAGAATAACTTACCTGGTACTTGGGAAAATTGAATGCGATCAATCATTGAAATAATAAATTTTGAGCATTGATTGAGCCGCGATCATAAATGGGCGCATGAGGGGCGCATGATCTTTTCTAGGCGCGCGTAGGGATTTGGGAATTTAAGAGTGCTAGGCGTGCAAAGAGTGGGGCGCGCAGGGATTTAAGTTGGCGCGCAGAGAGTTTCCTTGAAACTTTGAAATTTATCTAACATCTAAAACTTAGAATACTCATAACTCAACAAAACATAAAATCATTAGTATTGACAAACTATATTGAATTTAGTTGAATTCAAGCATACCCATTTCACCTCTCAAAAATATGAACCATTTCGCGTCAAGTGCTTTCGTTAGAATGTCGGCGATTTGATAGTCGGTTCCAATGTGTTTCAAATGAATATTGCCTTTCTCCACGTGGTCTTTGAGGAAGTGATATTTGATGTCGATGTGCTTGGTCTTTGAGTGCATGATAGGATTTTCAGAAACGGAAATTATTGAAGTGTTGTCGCAGTAGATGGGACAATTTTTCTTCAATGATATCATAGTCCACCAATTGCTGCTTCATCCATAGTATTTGACAGCAACAACTTCCCGCAGCGATATATTCAGCTTCGGTTGTTGAGACAGATGCTGAAGCTTGTTTCTTACTCGCCCATGACACAAGTCGATATCCGAGGAAATGACAAGTGCCACTTGTGCCTTTCCTATCAATTGTGCACGCTGCATAATCCGCATCTGAATAACCTACAAGTATAAAGTTTGAATCTTTGGTGTACCAAAGTCCAAGGTTAACAGTACCGGATAGATATCTTATAATACGTTTCACAGCAATTAAGTACGCTTCTCTAGGGTCAGATTGATAACGAGCGCAAACACAAACACTAAACAAAATATCGGGCCTACTAGCAGTAAGATAAAGGAGCGATCCAATCATACCTCGATAGAGCGTTTGATCAACACGTTTACCTTTTAAATCTTTGTCGAGTTTGTTGCCGGTAGCCATTGGAGTATCGTATGGTTTAGCATTGTCAAGTCCAAACTTCTTGATTAAGTCCTTTGTATATTTGGCTTGATTGATTATGCCTTCACTCATTTGTTTGATTTGAAGCCCGAGGAAGAATGTGAGTTCTCCCATCATGCTCATTTCAAATTTGCTCTTCATTAGTTTCTCAAAGTGCTTGCACAACAATTCATTAGTAGAACCAAATATAATATCATCAACATAAATTTGAATAAGTAATTTATGACCATTATGTTTGGCAATGAAAAGAGTTGTATCGATTTTACCGCGAGTGAAGCCTTTTTCGATGAGAAACTTGGATAGTGTATCGTACCATGCTCTTGGTGCTTGCTTGAGTCCATACAAAGCTTTCTGGAGTTTGTACACATGATTTGGAAATTGTGAATCTTCAAACCCAGGTGGTTGAGCTACGTAGACTTGTTCTTGGAGTTCACCATTTAGAAACGCGCTCTTCACATCCATTTGATATAACTTGAAGTTCTTGTGAGCTGCGTAAGCTAGAAATAATCTGATAGCTTCAAGTCTTGCTACGGGCGCAAACGTTTCATCGTAATCAATTCCTTCTTCTTGCCTATAGCCTTGTGCAACCAATCTTGCTTTGTTTTTTATGATGGTTCCATTCTCATCCATCTTGTTTCTGAACGCCCATTTCGTACCAATCACTCCTTGATCATTTGGTCTTGGAACAAGAGTCCAAACCTTACATCGTTCAAATTGATTGAGTTCTTCTTGCATAGCAACAACCCAATTAGGATCTTGGAGCGCTTCATCAGCCTTCTTCGGTTCAATTTGAGAGATAAAAGCAGTGTAAGCATCAAAGTTTGTAGCTCTCCTTGTACGAACACCAACGTTTAGATCACCAATGATATTATTGATTGGGTGACCTCTAACTTCACGAATTTCAGGAGGTAAGTTAGGTTGAGTCGTAGTAACTTGAAGGTCTTCAATTGGTACATATTCACCAGATTCTAAATCATCAAAATTTGGGGGTTGAATTGGTGTAGAGTTAAAACTTGGGTTTACACCAGATGTAGCAGTAGATATAGGCACATGAGAGGAATCAAGAGGCGCACATGTGAGTGAGGTGAAGCTGATGATCCATTTGGCGCGCCATATGAGGATTTAGGCGCAAGTGATGTGGAAGGATTTCTTGAGTTGATAGATTCTGATTTTGAGTAGGCGCAACATAAATAGGAGCACCTGTATCATTAAGCTCAACAGAATCATCAGAAACATTTGGAGCCAAATGTGGCTCAAGGAGAGAATGTTCATCAAATGTAACATGTACAGATTCAACTATCACTAATGTAGATCTATTAAAAACGCGAAATGCTTTAGAATGTTTGGCATACCCAACAAAAATACCTTCGTCGGCTTTGGCATCGAATTTACCTCTATGTTCGTTTCCGTTGTAGAGGATATAACACTTACAACCAAAGATCTTGAAGAATGCAATGTTGGGAGTCCTACCACGCCAAAGTTCATACGGAGTCTTGTTGTGAAGTTTGTTGATGAGGGAACGATTTTGAGTAAAACATGCTGTGTTGATAGCTTCTTCCCAAAAGTACTTAGGCAATTTCGCTTCAGCTATCATCGTCTTCCCGCTTCAATCAACGTCCTATTCTTTCTTTCCACAACACCATTTTGTTGAGGAACTCCAGCAGTTGAGAAGTTGTGATCTATCCCATGATCGTCGCAATATCGAGCAACACCGTTGTTCTTAAATTCTGTTTCATTGTCGGATCGAACACTAACGATGTCATCTTCTTTTTGGGTTTGGAGCAGTCGAAATAAGGTGGTCAAAATGTCGTAACAGCCGTCTTTTGAGATCATCATTTCCACCCATGTGTATCTTGAATAATCATCCACCACAACTAAAGTATACTTGTTTCTTCTAATACTTGCGGGGGTGACTGGACCAAATAGATCAATGTGAAGAAGTTGCAAACATCTAGACGTTTAAGGATTGGTCTTGTTGGAGAAAGACTTCTTTGGTTGTTTGCCAAGTTGACACGCGGCGCACTTCTTGTCATGATGATCAGCAACCTTGGGAAGTCCTTTAACAAGGTTATTCCTGCTGAGTTTAGATAGATATTTGAAGTTCAAGTGACTTAAGTGCTTGTGCCACAGCCAACTATTTTTGCTCACACTTTTAGCTACAAAACAAAGATTAGTACTAGAGTTCATACTATGGAAATCAATAATGTAAATATTTGTCTTACGATATCCAGTGAGTAATGTAGCTCCAGTTTTGCCATTCTTGATAAGACATTGAGTTGATGTGAAATGGCATTCTAATCCTTTGTTGCAGAATTGAGATATGGATAATAAATTATGCTTGAGCCCTTCGACGAGAGAGACTCTTTCAATGCACACTTTGTCTTTCTTGAGCTTTCCATATGCAACAACTTGACCTTTGTTATTATCACCAAAAGTTACTGAGGGACCTCTTTCTTCATGGATATCTTCTAATAAGGATTCATCTCCAGTTATGTGTCTTGAACACCCACTATCGAGAATCAATTCATAATTTCTAGCTTTTGAAGATCCAGCCATGAAACAAAGAACCTGAAATATAGACATTTAAGCAGGCCCCCTTTATTCCTTTTGGGTCCTAGGGTTAGCAACTTTTGACAACCCACTCTTGCTTGACCTTAGAGTTTTTACGTCCTTTGGCATTGGGAGTGAATCGCAAAAGGCATTCCACGGCCTTGTGTCCAGAACAATCACAAATGGAACAATGATGAAAGCCACTAATCACATGAGTTTTCACAAAATCTTTACTTTTCTTTGGGGTAGCATTCTTCTTTGGGTCAGATGGACTAGCCTTAACAAAATTCTTCTTTTGAAATTTTGGAGCGCTTGATCTAGGAGGACGCATAGGGCTAGGAGGCACACGGCGATGAGGCGCGTGGCTCCTAGGCGCATAATGAGCACTCAGAGAAGGAGCGCGCTTTGTTTCAAGAGGGATTTTGCTAGAGGATGATTCATCTGTAGCTATATCTTTCCCATTAGCTGTCCCAAATTTCTTCGTTGGGTAGACATAATGGAATGTTTGTCTCTTGACTTTTTCCTGTCCTTTACCCATTGAATTAGAATGTTTTTCCGTGGGAATTTCAAAAGTTTGCTGGTTAGTAAATTCACTATCTCTTTCAGCACAGACATCACATTTAAAGTTTTCACTAGTTGATGAGAATCCCAAGCCACTTTTATCACCACTGACTTTTTGGGACTCAAATATATTCTCCATAGTGACACGAGAATTGGACCACTCATTTGTAATCTTTTTAAGATCAGTAATTTGAGCAACCAATTCATCGTTTTGAACTTTAAGAAGTGAGTTATGTTCTGTTAGAAAAGTGTTTTTAACAGTAAGAGGAGTCATGCTCTTTATCTGCTCCTTAAGGAGGGTGAGTTCAGATTTATGTAGAGATTTCTCGGTCTTAAGCTGGGAAATTTCATCACATGATAGTGCTAAAGCTTCCTTCATATTATCAAATCTATTGATTACATTTTCAGCCTTTTTGAATAACTTTTCTTGCTCAGCAACAATTTCATCATCGTTGATTTTAGGAATTGGTGTAGCTGGTTCAACTTGTGGTCTGATGTAAGTTCCCTTTCTTAGCTTGTTCCTTGCACTTAGATCACATCGGGCAAACAATAATCCACCATCGCTTTGAGCCGGAGTAAGACATCCTTGTTCAATTAGCTCACTGATGGTTGGTCCTTTCTTCTTTTTCGCCACAGAGTGACTAGCAGATTTCTTGATTGGTTTGTTCAAGTTTTTCATATCGGGAACATCCTTTGAAAAGTCATCGGAGTCATAGTAATTAATTTCAACATCATCTTCATCTTTTGCAATGAAACAAACGAGTCCATCATCGGAGTCTTCATCGCTCTCATCGGAGTCTGTTTCAATCCACGTGTTGTGCTCATTTGCTGGTGCTTCTTCTTCAGCAACCATTCCCTTATGACGAGTAAACTTGGGAGTGAATTTAGGAGTATGGCTGCTCTTCTTTTGCATATACTCGAACTTGGGAATTGGGCAGCTCGATGCAAAGTGTCCGGGTTTCCTGCAATTAAAACAAACAAAGTCTTCTTTTCTTTTAGAATCATTGCTCCTTATGAACTTTGTAGGAGCTTTGCTGGTAGATCCTTGATATTTTCTGGTTGAGCCGGGCCTGGTGAATTTTCTGAACTTCTGGAATCTCTTCACAAATAAAGCGAAGTCTTCATCGTCCATGTCAAATAGCTCAGAAGTAGAAATTTGGGGATCGAAACTTTTCTCTTTCTGAATAGGCGCAGGAGCAGGAGGTTGGGCTTCCTCTATATGTGCCACCATTGCAATAGATTTTGATTTTCCTTCAGTTTCACTAATTCGCTGAAGTTTGAGCTCATAAACTTTAAGATTGGCATAAAGGTTCCTTAGAGTCCAATCATCCAAAGTTCCAGCGTCTTCAAGAGTGCTAGATTTATGTAGGTATCTTGATCCAAAAGCTTGGAGAAAATTGACATTCAAATCTTTGTTTGAAAACTTCATGCCAAGTGAAATACATAGATTGATAATTTCACAAAAGTGTTCATAAGTTTGTCTTAAGGTTTCTCCGGGGAGTTGAGAGAAATTGTTGAATCTCTTTTGTACTTCGTATCTCTTGTTCTCCTTGCAAACGGAATCTCCTTCTATATTCTCTTCAATGGCATCCCATAGCTCATTAGCAGTAGCACAATGCATGACTTGTTGTTTCATAGCCGTTCTTAGAGTGCTTAGGAGAATGTTTCTTGCTTTTCCATCATTTTCAACTCTTCTTGTTTCTTCCTCAGTCCATTTTTCCTTCGGTTTAAGAACTGTAGGTTGAGCAGCGTTGGTGCGTGGATTTGGATTCGCTTTAACCGGAATGTAAGGTCCATAAACTACGGTGTCATGGAGCCTTTCGTCGATTGAGTTAAGATGGGTCAATATGCTGAATTTCCACACGTCAAAATGATCTTCATCAAAGACCGGAACGTGAGTGTAGTTTGCAGTTGCCATAGGTTTTAAGTTTGCCATTTAGAATCGGCACCCAAGCTGTTAAGCTTGAAAAACAAAAGTGTTTTATAAAGGTGTTTGCTCTGATACCACTTGTTGGTCCCAAAGGGCAACAAGGGTATGAAAAATAGCTAGAGGGGGGGGGTGAATAGCTGTTTTAAAATTCTTTTCGTACCCTTGATAAACTCAATTGCAAATGCGCACTTTATCAAATAAGCGTTATGATATGCGCCTATGTGAGTGAGTGAAATGCAAAGTGGAATTTAGTAATGTAAATAGGCGCAAAGTATGATAAATGGGGCGCACACACACTCTAAGTATTTTGGCTCAAAGTGGGTGAAATAAGAAACTAAGGCAAATGATATAACAAACACAACACAGTTCAATCAATCAATCTACAATGAATAAACAATAAAATAGTTAGATATGATATGAACTTGAAAGGAAATAGCAAGATAGTAAGTATGCGCTATTTGGAGAGGTTCGATCGGGAAAATGATCTACGTCCTCTACCAAGATGGTTAGTCTTGGATTTCTAATGGAGATCTTATATAATGAGAGAGTGTTACAAATTACAATCATTTTGAGCTTATACACTAACTCAAGATCTATTTCTATGAAAGAACAAATCCTAGACAATAACCGGTGTATCTCTAAAACAAAGATCTAAGTGATCAAACTTAAAGAGGTGCGTGTGTGATTTTAGATTCAAGGCTCTTTAGATCTTTGAGATTGAGAGCACAAGAAAACTAAAGTGTTTTTGCTTGAGGATCTGGGCTAAGGATGAAGTTATGAAGATGTTCTTGAGAATTCTGGTAAATCAAAGGCAATCTTCAAATCTTCAACAAATGCTTGAGAGAGAAATTCTTGAAATGCTTAGCAACTTCAAATGGTTGAAATTATGGGGTATTTATAGTAGAGCCCCAAAAACTAGCCGTCGGAAATCCTTGGTGAGTCAGAGAAAGGACGGATGTGCTGTCGCTCATTGAGTGGAGCACGTGTCCTTTTATAGCCGTTAGACACATAACACAAATATGACCGTTATGGACAGGTGTCCTTAGATGCGGGTGCATACGTGTTATTTAACCACCGTTGGATCATTGGCGTAGTTTGAATCTTCTTCAAGTCTTCGAGTCTTCATTAAATCACTGAATGTTATTTCAACATTTATGCGCGTTGAGCCAAGGGGCGCGTAGACATAGCGTGCGCTGAGTCATCTGGGGCGCGTGAGCCAAGCTAGGCGCATTACTCATGCGCGCGCCTAAGGAGGCGCATGGCGCATGGGAGAGGCGCATGGCGCGTGGCTCAAACTCAAAGTGAATTTCTTGAATCTTGATCTTCTTGCCCTATTCCTAAGCCTATTCTATTACAATGGACAACCTAAAAAATGAAGTATAAATACTTCTTACATGTGGGTCTAAAGTCCATGAAATAAAACTTAGGTGATGGATCAATCAAATCTAATCAATCCTATTACATTAAAACTGAGATATAAGTGGGCATACCCAACAGGTGAGATGACATTCTGAATGATGGGTTGGTCATGCCAAAGGCTGCCTATGTATCCCTTGAAGAGAATCAGACCAGCATAGTTCAAGGATGATGGAGAATGCTGGGGAAGAAGCTAGGAGCAAAGCAAAATGAAACACATACTTTTTGCACAAGCAAGAAAAAGAAAAAGAAAAATCTTTTTGTCATTTTTTTTAGTTCGAGGGTGAAACATTTTAAGCATTGTGTGTTTGTAAAGCCAACTCAAGATCAAGTCATGTTCGATCGAAGTCCGGATTGCCTCGTTGAATTCTGTCGTTGTTGCCATTGTGCCCAATGAGATGTGATGTCTAGCCCCAAGAGATTTTGTCGATTATGGGGCTTCAAAAAGACCTTCGATATCGAGATGCCAAGGGGTTGCTGATTGTAAAGCCCCTAGAACGCCTTTGATGCCCATACTTTGAGTGGCTTGCGAAGCCCCAAGATAAATCAGCTATTGGCCCATTCAAATAAATCGCCTTTTGTTGTTGACGTGAGCAAGCCCCAAGAGAAGATTATCGATACCAAGCTTCGATAGATTTCTAAGCCTCAAGTGTCATGTACTTGTTGTTTGCGAGCTTCAAAATGGTGGAATGTGAAGACCTTTCGATGTAAAGCCCCAAATTATCTTGGAATCGGCTCGGCATTGAGATCGGATGCACCATCAGGTAGGATTCTTGATAGAGATCTCATTAATACACTTACTGGGGAGTTGAATAGCCTCATTGTGGGCGGTACCCAAATGGTGGAAAGCTTATGTCAAAAGATGCAGTAATGTCTTGCGGTGCTGTCGAGGTCGTGGATGATAAGGTCTTGGTGTGATAAGGTCCCAAATGGTTATGCTTGCTTGAGTCTTATTGAATTGAACTAATGACGGATCTTCGGATGCAACTAGTGCTTGAGGCGCAAGAGCCACACTTTTTGCTTTTGATCTTGGAGAAGGGGATGCTGATTTGCAGAAACATTGGGATTGGCCATGGCATTTCCCGCTATAACCCTGTTTTGATAGAGTTTAGCGGATTGAATATTTTTCCTTTCCTCTAAGAATTTATTCATAACCTCGTTGTAAGTCACAACATAAGAATCATCAAATTCATTCATAACATCGGAGCCCTTCGTTCAAACCAAAAGACCTTTGACGTGAAGTGCTGAGAGACCCTTTGAAGCTTGCTTGGTTTCATGAAGAATATTCCCCACATTGAATTGCATCGAGTATCGTTGCCCACAAAGATTTTCAATTGTGAACCCCCAATATTGCCCTTTGTTTGGATTACTGTAATGCCGTAGCCCAAGAGATTGTAGATTGCGAAGTCCCTTGAGACCTTTGGTGCCAAAATAATTGAAGATGCCTACAACGTTGCATATGGATTTGCTTAGGGCCATTGTTGGGAGGTGAAGTGAATTGATTCTTGCCAAGGGAGACTTTTAAACTTGAGTGTAGCCCCTAGAGTGCCACCATTGATTATAAGTGGAGAAAGAAAGGCCTATCCTTGATCGGGGGAACATGCACGAGAATACATGACAAGAAAGCCCTTTGAGAGACTTTGAGGATAGTCCCACACATCTTTTTTGAGCATATCCCCTAGGGCTCATTAACTGTCTAATGAAGCAAAAGAAGTTCTCGTTCTTTGAGTCATCTAGCCCCTAGGGCGTCATCATTTGTCGAGCGAAGCAAGAGACTCGTCCTCATGTGGGGGAACAAGCATAAGAGGACATGGCAAGAGCTACTCCATTTTGTCGGGAAGCCTTTCTGTCGCGCCCCAGACCCGTGGTCCAACTTGGCCCCACGCTCGGGACACGATCGGAAGACGTCATAAAACATTTTTAGAAATTTTTTTCGAAATATACTTTCATAAAGTTTAACAAAATCCACACTCGAAGTTCAAAGACTTCCACTAACTTTCAAACAAACTTTTCAAACCACTTTCACAAACGAAAGTATTTAACCCGAAGGCTTACAAACTTTTATACAAATGTACATACACCGACATTATCCAAAATATAGGTGTTACAAGATGATGAAGTCAAGGAAAATTTACCCAAAAGGTTATACATCTATGTAATGTAACCTTGAAAAATTTCATATCCCAAACTCTTACCACCGCGACGTCCTCCCGTGCAATTATCCTATTCCCTGGACTCGCCTTTATCTAAAACAGTAAACAAATAAGGGGTGAGAATGAATCTCAGTAAGCTACTAAAATGCAACTACGTTACATGCTGATATGATAATCATAAAGAAATTATATCAACAAATAATCATATAGCATATAGCACATAACATGAGAGGCTCCCTATCGCCAACCGTCCCATACCGGTTGGAAATAACGACCAACTCATCAGGCAGCACATAAGGCTAAATTATACACTCATACATGGATACTGAGCCAAGTTTCTCGAATCAAACATATAACCATCTGAGAGGTATCAACTGAGCAGCATCAAAGAGCTGAAGCCGGGATCCCGATAATCAAACCATAACCAATAGAACCAAATTAACTAGAGAGGGAAATATGACACATAGTCATAACCCAAATGCTCACTCGAGGGAGCTAGTTCATCCCATCCAAGGCCAATCTGGACTGGGGGTTAAAAATGGGAAACCAATGGTAGAAGCCTTACAATGAACTTGGCTCGTGTGCCATTATAATCCCTACCACTGTCCCGACTCCACAACACAAGACCAGCTGGACTTTAACACTAGCATAGTAATGAATACTTGCTTAAACAACAGTCAAGGACAATGATTCCAAAGTAGGGAACCAAGCCAAACACATCACAAAGATGAACCAATCCAAACCATATCAAAATATGTTCAACCAAATCCAATTAACATTTAGTCAAATTCCACAACTCTTATGTTCACAAAGGAACCCATTTCAAACACTAGGATGTTCCACAACAACCCTCTAGGTACTCAAGGGTAACACCTAAGATCTAGACCAAGATTGAACTTTAAATCACTTGGATTGGAACCACTCAACTTTTCCAGCACCCTGGGTGGTCGCCCACACCAGACTGTGCGGCCGCCCAAACACTCTGTCCCAAGACAAAAATCTTCCAGATAAGTGTGCGGTCGCACGCCCTATTTTGGTGGCCGCCCAACACACCCGCCAGACCAAAACTTGAACAAACTATACTCCTTTCGTTTCACCGTCCCAAAAGTACAACACTTAACGTTTATAACTTTACTAAGACTACAAAATCAGTTTCAAAACAACTTTATTACTACTTTGAGCCCAACCAAACCAACATACTAAATACTCCCTTTGTCCCAAAATCACAAGTATAACAAATATTACCCAAGTCGCAAAATAACAATTACAAGTATCAATTATAAATATAATTTTTCTAATATACTAATATACTCATTTAGGGATACTTTCATTTAATTTCCCCGTCCCAAGAATAATAGTATAAGTTTATAATATACTTATTTAACATTTAACTCAAGTAAATATTTTACCGTCCCACGAGTAGGAGTATACTTTCAAACACTTATACTAACATTCTCAGGATATAAACATACTCCATATACATACTTGCATACAAACCAAGTCACTTACCCAGTATAATTATACTCCCTTTGTCCCAAATAAATAAGTATCACAAATAAATTCTTTTCACAATAATTTCACCACATATCACACATATAGCAAATATATGACCATTTTACTATTTAAGGGGAATTAGTAACTTACCTATTTCCGGAAAAAGTATCGCTGAAATAAGTTTTGTTCGGGTAGAAATGACCTACTCAATGCCCTGATCATTTTTATATAATTAGTTTTTAAAACGGATTAGTAAATAAAAAGAATTAAATCGAAATGGGTTGAACTTACCTTTTCTTCGTGAACCAGAGAGAAATCAATTGGGAATGTATGAGAACGTAGAGAGAAGAAGAGGTGAGGATAAGAAGGCAATTGATATTTTTCAAGTTTCACTTAGGACCCTCTACTTTCCTTTTGAGCAAATAAGCCCCTGAACTTTAAAGTTACACTTTGGACCCTAAAGTTTCAACTAACTCATTTATTCCTTTTAACAAAATTTCTACTAACACTTTAACTAACACATATGCTCAAATAATATATGCAAGTCATAAAAATATTTTCTAACACATAAAATGCATATAAAAGTTCCATTTTAAGTTAAGAAAATTAGGGTGGTTTTGGGGTCGTTACAATCACTCCCCCTTAAAGAAAATTTGTCCCGAATTTTAGGGTAACTTACCAAACGAATCAAACAACCAAGGATATTTCCTTTCCATTTCATCCCGAAGCTCCCAAGTTGATTCTTCCACATTATGGTTCCTCCACACAACTCTAACAAGAGGAATACTTTTAGTTCTCAATTCTCGAATTCTAGAATCAATCACATGAACTGGATGCTCCTCATAGGACATACTCGGCTCAATATTCTCGGGAACCTCAGATAACACATGAGATGGGTTATACACATACTTTCGAAGCATCGAAACATGGAACACATTATGAATCTTGTCAAGAGAAAGAATACAAGCCCGATCTCTAACTCTTCCCCATATCTCAAAAAAACTGATATATTAAGCAAACTCCACGAGAAGTAAAGGTATATCCCACGAATTCTAAGAATCAACTGAACAAGTTCTCAGAATATTCTTGAGAATCTGAATGGTTCTTTCTGACTGACCATCTGTCTGAGGATGAAAACCCGTACTAAATCCCAAAGGCTTGTCATAAATAAACTGATCACTGACATTTTACTTCCAGATTATTCGCAGCTCAAGGACTTAGTTGAATGCTTAGAATTTCGCGTGTCAAACAAATCAAATGTAACTCTTCAATTTATCTCAATACTCTACATTTACTTGGATTCATAATTAAATTGGTCTTGTGTATCTCTTCAAGTACATGTAGTTGAATTCCATTATGCATGTTGGTTCCACTAAGTATCGACTACATACTCTGCTACAAAAGTTAAAGTTCCATCACTAGCAACGAACAAAGTCGTGTTGTCCATCATCATTCATTCCACTAATAATTTTCTACAGTTGAAATCATTCAATAGAGTAGAAACTTAAAGCTTCCATAATCGTAAAATCACACCATGTCTCGACTCATAAGGACTCCCAAGATGTCAATGCCTCTAACCTTCCCCCATTTAGTGTTATCAAACATGAACTATAAGTCAATGTATTCTCTAACACATTACCTTTCCCGGATGATATAACATGGTACTCTACCTGCATTATCTCATATGTAACTCTTTTTTGAAAAAAAAACAATACTTTAACTCTCATGGTTGGTAAACACTTCAATATGGCTTTATAAAGGTCATTCACTAATGCCATGGATATATAATCGCAATAAATGTCAAGTTATAGGTAGGATAATTTTGTTCATAAGGAATCAATCTTCTCGAAGCACACATTGTTACCATACAATTCTGAAGCGATGAACATCTCAATCACTCTTTAAGGCATCACCATAAATAATAAATTTATCAAATCCACTATAATGGTAAAACTCGACATATCCACTAGATAATGGTAACACTGATCATATCCTCTAGATAACTGTAATACTAGTCAAATCCATTAAGCAATATCAATACTGAAGTTGTCATCAACTCTCGTTTCCACAATTAAAAACTCGTTTCACTCTTACCAATCCATCGAGAAAGTGTATCTTCCTGTGTCATATAGTTAACGGTGTAGCTACCTTAGAAATCCATCAATGAATCTCTAACCATATGCCAATCTCAACAAGTTACATACCTCTGCTACTGAAGTAGGATTTTTCCAATTACTGTTGCTTCCATATTTAAAGAATCAATAACCATGCCTGAATTGAAACTTCCTCAAAATAATATATCCTCTAACAAGAAGACATAATGCCTTGATTTCACAACTGTTGCCTCTCACAAAGCAATCCAATTATGGCTACAGATACAACTCAGCTTATCCAACAATTCCACTGAAGTAGTTGTTAATTCAAACACTATGACCACAATTTATGATGCCCATACCTGGTATGAAAAACCGTTTTTAAAATATACCCAACTCAAAATTTCAACTGATGATAATCACTTCAAGTCAACCACTGAATAAACCACTGATCTCTGAAGTTGATCAAATATATCCCCCATATAAAATAACAAGTGATGATTCGTTATAGTTATCTGGTTGAGCTCTTAGTATTCAATATACAATCGCAAAGTACCATACCTTTTCATAATAAACAATACTGATACATCCCACGTAGATATACTAAATGTAATGAATCCCTTGTCAAGAAATATCTCAAGTTGAATCTTCTACTCCTTTAACTCAACCAATGTTATGGATATATTGTACTAGATATCAACACCATAGCATTATACCGAACAACTCAAGATAATCCAAGGTTTTCATCAATCATGTACTACTCAATAGAAAACATATCTGAGATCCCACAAAGGAAGAGTACATTCTCTAGTTTAGCTATAGACACTCTGCTACCAACCCCCTAAACCAAATACCAGAGACAACCTTATGATAAAAAATAATAATTCAGACTTTAATGCATAAATAGCATGAATGCTAAACACATATATCTACCATGCTTTAATTAAAGCATACTAGCATATAAAACTCCACCACAATAATATCAAAATCTTGCTATGGCAAAATAACTAAACCAGCAAGTAAAACATGCTCACAAATTTGCACATCACAAGTGCGCAACACTCTATCAATCACCAAACACTCCCCCTTAGGATAGACACCTCTAACACCTAAGGTAGAGACTCAGGAGACACATGTAATCGAGAAGCAAAATGCACTGACACATAAGAATGCGAAGATCCAGGGTCTATAAGTGTATGTGCTCTCAAACTAGACATAGAAATTATACCTCCAATCACATTAGAAGGATCTGAAATCTGTTGTTGATTGATGGCAGAAACACTACCTTGTACCTTAAGCTTCCCTAAAGAATCCCTCTTCTGGCCCTGAGAAGACCCAACTGAACTTCCCGATGCCTGTACCTTAAATCTAGGGCAATCTTTCTGAAAATGACCAAACTGACCACACCTCATACATTTGCCTTGCTTCTTCCAACATCTTTCTTCTAAATGCCCTTCCTTCCGACAATAGCTACATACTCGTTTGCCTTGAGTTCTTCTATTCTGTGGCCCTTGAAAAGATTCCTTAGCTTGCGAAGATGTCCCTTGGTATTCTTTACTATTACCACGCTGGGGTTGTGGTTTTAACTGTCCTCCTCGTTTTGTCACATCTGAGGCTTCAACCTTGCTTTTATGCTCAACTATATCGTCAATTGTTTTCATTACAGTTTCAAACATACCTTGGAACATTGTTTGAACCTCTTCTCCAGCATTACCCAGTCCGGAAGGGCCCGACTGATCACCCTATGTTCCAACCTTCTTCAGTGATTACCTGCATAAAACACTCAACGTTACTCACTCTCTACCCAACTACCCTCCTAGGTCACTTAGTCATTCTAGACCATCTACAACCTAGCTCTGATACCAACTGTCGCGCCCCAGACCCGTGGTCCAACTTAGCCCCACGCTCGGGACACGATCGAAAGACGTCATAAAACATTTTTTAGAATTTTTTTTCGAAATATACTTTCATAAAGTTTAACAAAATCCACACTCGAAGTTCAAAGACTTACACTAACTTTCAAACAAACTTTTCAAACCACTTTCACAAACGAAAGTATTTAACCCGAAGACTTACAAACTTTTATACAAATGTACATACACCGACATTATCCAAAATATAGGTGTTACAAGATGATGAAGTCAAGGAAACTTTACCCAAAAGGTTATACATCTATGTAATGTAACCTTGACAAAATTCATATCCCAAATTCTTACCACCGCGACGTCCTCCCGTGCAATTATCCTATTCCCTGGACTCGCCTTTATCTAAAACAGTAAACAAATAAGGGGTGAGAATGAATCTCAGTAAGCTACTAAAATGCAACTACGTTACATGCTGATATGATAATCATAAAGAAACTATATCAACAAATAATCATATATCATATAGCACATAACATGAGAGGCTCCCTATCGTCAACCGTCTCATACCGGTTGGAAATAACGACCAACTCATCAGGCAGCACATAAGGCTAAATTATACACTCATACATGGATACTGAGCCAAGGTTCTCGAATCAGACATATAACCATCTGAGAGGTATCAACTGAGCAGTATCAAAGAGCTGAAGCCGGGATCTCAAAAATCAAACCATAACCAATAGAACCAAAGTAACCATAGAGGGAAATATGACACATAGTCATAACCCAAATGCTCACTCGAGGGAGCTAGTTCATCCCATCCAAGGCCAATCTGGACTGGGGGTTAAAAATGGGAAACCAATGGTAGAAGCCTTACAATGAACTTGGCTCGTGTGCCATTATAATCCCTACCACTGTCCCGACTCCACAACACAAGACCAGCTGGACTTTAACACTAGCATAGTAATGAATACTTGCTTAAACAACAGCCAAGGACAATGATTCCAAAGTAGGGAACCAAGCCAAACACATCACAAAGATGAACCAATCCAAACCACATCAAAAGATGTTCAACCAAATCCAATTAACATTTAGTCAAATTCCACAACTCTTATGTTCACAAAGAAACCCATTTCAAACACTAGGGTGTTCCACAACAACCCTCTAGGTACTCTAGGGTAACACCTAAGACCTAGACCAAGATTTAACTTTAAATCACTTGGATTGGAACGACTCAACTTTTCCAGCACCCTGGGCGGTCGCCCACACCAGACTGTGCGGCCGCCCAAACACTCTGTCCCAAGACAAAAATCTTCCAGATAAGTGTGCGGTCGCACGCCTTATTTGGGCGGCCGCCCAACACACCCGCCAGACCAAAACTTGAACAAACTATACTCCTTTCGTTTCACCGTCCCAAAAGTACGACACTTAACGTTTATAACTTTACTAAGACTACAAAATCAGTCTCAAAACAACTTTAATACTACTTTGAGCCCAACCAAACCAACATACTAAATACTCCCTTTGTCCCAAAATCACAAGTATAACAAATATTACCCAAGTCGCAAAATAACAATTACAAGTATCAATTATAAATATAATTTTTCTAATATACTAATATACTCATTTAGGGATACTTTCATTTAATTTCCCCGTCCCAAGAATAATAGTATAATTTTATAATATACTTATTTAACATTTAACTCAAGTAAATATTTTACCGTCCCACGAGTAGGAGTATACTTTCAAACACTTATACTAACATTCTCAGGATATAAACATACTCCATATACATACTTGCATACAAACCAAGTCACTTACCCAATATAATTATACTCCCTTTGTCCCAAATAAACAAGTATCACAAATAAATTATTTTCACAATAATTTCACCACATATCACACATATAGAAAATATATAACCATTTTACTATTTAAGGGGAATTAGTAACTTACCTATTTTTGGAAAAAGTATCGCTGAAATAAGTTTTGTTCGGGTAGAAATGACCTACTCAACGCCCTGATCATTTTTATATAATTAGTTTTTAAAACGGATAAGTAAATAAAAAGAATTAAATCGAAATGGGTGGAACTTACCTTTTCTTCGTGAACCAGAGAGAAATCAGTTGGGAATGGATGAGAACGCAGAGAGAAGAAGAGGTGAGGATAAGAAGGCAATTGATATTTTTCAAGTTTCACTTAGGACCCTCTACTTACCTTTTCTTCGTGAACCAGAGAGAAATCAGTTGGGAATGAACCAGAGAGAAATCAGTTGTCGAGCCTTTTGCAATTCTCAAGTTGACTCGGTGGGGAATTGACTTGCCGAGGAGATCCAATGTAGAACTTGTCTTCTTTAGAGGTTGGGGATCTCCATTTATTTTTCCATTCTCTCTCTCACTCTCTCATTTGTTTTTTATGACGCACCCTGTTTTTTGCCTAGACCGCCCTTTCGGGTTTTCAATCTAGCGGGCATCTCTTTTGCGTCTTCATTTTGACTCAATTAATGAGGAAGCATGCATTGACTCTAGCTGAGGATGAGAGACATGTGATTTTGCGGTGGAGACCTTTTTTGTCACTAATGATGAGTGACATTGACTTGACTAGGGAAGTAGCCCCTAGTATTGACATGTATTTTTATTTATTGAATGACTTACGAAGGCAAGTAAGTCATTAAGAGAGAAGAGAAAGAAAGGCCCAATTTGATTGAAAGAAACTGGGAGTATCGCTGAAAGATAAGAAGCCCCAAGACTCGACAAGGAACGTGAAAGCGATTCCAAATCTATGAAAGTTGTTCAATCTTGAGGTGATTAATTCATTGTCAAATGACTCGTACAAAAATGTCTTGACAAGTTCGAGATGAAGGCCAATCACCATAACGTATTAGGGCTAAACATATCTTCTTTCTTGCATGAGACCGGACCCGAAGGTTTCCTACGTTCCTCCAGTGTAGAGGCTCAGGTCACCGTAGTTCATGTGGATGCTCCTTTCATCGTGATAGAATTGTTGCTTCATCGTGATTTGTTGTTGATGTCGCTTCGTCCTTGGAAAATGATACTTGTTGTGAACTTCTTTGATTGAGGGGATTTTTTTATTTTTTTTTTGTGCTCTAACTTTTGCCTAGGTTGTTTTGAAGATTCAACCTAGCGAGCTTTTTTTTTTAGTCCCCCTTTGAAAACTTTGCTTGATTTCTCTATGGTTGTTGCTCCATCTTGCTTTGGTACTTGATGTCTTGGATTTGTCGTTGATGTTGTCGCCTTCGTCATGATGTTTAGCCCCTAGGCATTTAAGTGATGGCCCTCATTCTAAAACTTGTCTAGACATCTTTTCATCATTTTGCCAAGAATTAAATTGAACAACTTGGAAGAGTGTATGAGGACAAGAACGACTTTTATTTGATACTTGACTCAAAATTTAACATGGGACGAGAGAAAACATTAATGCACACTTAAGAGGGCTTTTGACTCTTTTTATTATTCCTATTACTAGGTAGAGAAAGAGAAACAGAGATCGTTGTCGTCATCCTTGTCGTTGTAGTTCTCCTTGTGGCAAGATCTCTGGTTGAAGCCCCATTTCAAAACCAAGCCTTTTCTTTGATAAGTTCTTGCATGTTGTCACTCTCTAACGGTTTCTCTTCATCCACAGTAAATTCACCATTGTCGATCAAATCTTGGATGATGTTACGGAGGACAAAGCATTCCTCGGTAAGACGGCCACTATGTTGGTGGTAGCCACAATATTTGTGATGGGAATGGTTGGCGTTGATCGTCTTGGGTTGGTACCCTTGTAAAGGCTTGATCTTTCCACTTGCCACCAAAGTTTCAAATGCTTCGGCTCGGGTCATTCCTAGGAGAGAGTTGTAGACACCCCATTTTGGACGTTCATTTATAATCACACTACTTCTATGTCTCGCCTTTGATTTGGGTCAAAACTCGTTAAGTTAGACATGTTTCATTAAGTTTTTGACTGACTCCGTTAGTTAGGGGCCAAACTGAACATTAAAACTATCGCAGAGGGCAAAAAAGTGATTCCAGCACTTAGATGCCTCGTACGAGACATTGATGTCTCGTACGAGGTATCCCCGTCAATAGTCGGGTTTTTGGTCAGTTTCCTTGTTGATCTTAACCCCTTTTCTTGGTAAACACTCATGCAATCCGGGGAAAATCCCATGGCCAATCCTAGAGTCCTAAAATAACCTCTTGAGAATTAAGTCTTTGATTCCCAACCATAAACAACTCTCCAACTAAAACCCTAGGTCACCAAAAACCTATAAATAAAGGGTTTCTTTCACTCTAAGAAGAAGAGGAGAATTTCTAGACAGCCCCAAGGCCGTTAAACCACCAAAAAGCTCTCATAATCAGTCTCTCTCCCATACCCACGAAAGTTGGAAGATCAAAGGCCTTTAGTCAATGCCATCCATAGGATTCTTGAAGAAAACGCTTAGGTAAATCCTTGCTTTCTATCTTCTCATCTCCTTCTTTTCTTTGAAGTAGTGTGATTCCATCAAAGGATCAGCCTAGAGCCTCTCCAATCCATGGAGATGGTCTCGAAGCACATGATCCGACATCCCAAATAAATAAGCAATTATTTATTTGTTTGTTTTTCTCTTTTGGTACATGAATGCATGATTTTGAAACGATGATGATGATTTCTTAGCAAGACCAATCCTAGATTGGGTGAATTGGGTGGTCCTTGACCTTCCCAATTCATAACTTAACCCCCGAATCCAGACATCTCGGTTCGTGTTCCGATAATAACATGGTGGCGACTCTCAAATCAACAAGAAGGTAAATCGAAGGATGAAAACGTGCCTCGAAGCAAAACCCCGCGCGCAAATAGTGGCGACTCCGCTGGGGAGAGATCACAGTAAGTGGGTTAGACTTGCGTCAAAAGAAATCACCGTTGTTTCAAAATTCTGCATTCTGTACGATAATCTGTTCCCAGACTGGGATACCTCGTACGAGGTATCACTTGTCTCATACGAGACATCTCAGTTCTACCTGGCGGATCTGAATCTCTGGTTTGAAAAGGGAATTTTGTTCGGTTCAAACACGTACACAGAGTCTCAGACCTGCTCTCCCCTCTGTTTCTGAGTCTTGGGACCTTCCTAACGACGAAGAAACTCCCTATATATTATAAGGCTAACCTTTGTTTTGCAGGAGTACGTGCTAAATGCTTTATTCTCTACTTTGCTTATGTTTGCCTTTATGTGTGAACTATGACGGCCTGAGTTCCTCCATAAGAGGGAAACGTAGGCAGCCACTTGGCCCGGCCATTGCTTGTTTTTGCTTTTACTTAAAAAAAAAACTTTCTATTTTCTCCTTGTCACCTAGATATTGACTCTCACACACGTGCACACATGTAGAATAATTGCACTACATACCCTATAAACCCGGGTCCCAATCGGAGGACGGATGTCGGTCAGCACCCCCATTCTATCGAATGGCCCTCGCCGGTCTCTCCAAAGATGGTGTACCCACTCCGTGACACGCTCCTAGACTGTGTTCATGGGGAGCCTTAGCCGTAAGCCTTGCATCAACCTCATGCATATATACTAGCTAATAAGACACTCCTCGAGACCGGTCGGTTCGATTCTTAGGGTTGTTATAACCTTTGCCCAAGATAACGCATCTTTACAATCTATAATCCTCCCTTGTGAATATGACGAATGTCCCTTCGGTAAAATGTTGAACAAAGGATCTTGAAAGAATGGAGAACCTATCTACGGAAATCCGAGTTTGTGTTTTCCTACTTTCACTATTCTGTGCGGGATTATGGATGCCATTTTGGCTTAGTTTCGACCGCACCGTTGTAAGGAACCTCCCCCTCGGGGCGAAACGAGTTCGCTCAAGGAAGAAAAGCCAAACACAGAATATATATATATATATATATATATATATATATATATATATATATAAACAAACTTAACGGAGTCGCCACATTTGTTAACATTTAACCCAATAAATGAAAATGGTTAGAGATTAAGGATTTAACGGAAGTCTTGGAGGATAACGGGGATCCATCCAAAGCAAAACGGAGCAAAATCATGCAAGGCGCAGTTAGTTATCCATTCAAGTTTACTCAAAACGCATTTTCATTCCTAAATGGTTGGAAAAGATTTCTCTTTTTTTTCGCAACTACTCTAATTCCTGGATTAGTGGAGGCCATCACTACGCCTATAGACCCCTCGTTTTTCACCTGTATTGCACACTCCTAAGGACGGACTATCCCGGGCGAGGGTCCTATAGGGCACGCAGCTTCCACCGACCAAAAGAACTAAACCTAGGGTCTAGTGCGTCACAAAATTCCAATGCATGGGCCATTCTCATTATAGTTAAGCCCCGGTTAAGGTTAAGATTGACTTAACGCTCCAACAAAATTCTGGCATGACCTTATTTTAATGAGGGATCTCGGACCTTAACCTCGGGCTTAAGGATGATTAGGATGGGTCAAGCATTATAGCTTAATGACGCGATGTCAACCTATCCTTAATACATGACTTTGGTTAATTATGGTTGGAATTGACGCATAAGTCAAGGACCTGGTCAAAGATGACCTTGATCACACTTTCTTTCACAAGGAGTCGTGACTCGGGCGTTAACTTGACCATAATTAGCATTTGGACACGTATTAGAGACGTGATGACGTGAGCTAGACCAAAAACCAACCATGGTCACGGTATTTGTGTGTCACGGACATGTGTGGTTGACTCGGCTCTGAAGGGGAGTGGAATGGACCCGTGCGCGTGAGAAGGGCACAAGAGTACCAATCAAGCTGCATCATGGCATCCATCCCGGGTTTAGAGGGTTTTTGGAACGTGCACAAGGTCAAGTGCGCGTTGTGTGAAGCCTACTGTGTTCCCTTTTGAGTCAAAACAGAAATTTTCAGTCCATTTTAATGTCATGAGCAATGTATGAGCAATTGTATGAACAAGTATGAGGAACAAGTAAGATGGACAAGTATTTTGTACAAGCAAGTACACAAACATATCAACAAGCAAGAATCAAATTTGTACATGAAAAGGTTGTGCACAACCAAAGGTTTTTGAAACCAATATTTTGCAAGAAGAAAAACCTTTTGAAAGTCATTTGTAGAAAAAGATTGTGCACAATCAAGAAGAATTTGAAGACCAAAATTTTTATGAAAAGGGTTATGCACAATGAGGCTTTGAAAACCTGATTTTATGTACAAAAATTTGTGCATAACCAAACTTTGAAAGTCCATTTTTGGCTAAGAAAAAGAAGGTAGAAGTGCACAAGTAGAGGCTGTAAATTGAAACCTGGACAAGATGAGGTAAGGGGACCATCAGAATGTTTCTGTCCTACACAAAATTGTTAATCTGAAACATTCTGTGGGCCCGGCGAAACAAGCCGTACGGCTAGAGCAGTCGGTCCATTCCTTTTTTTGCAAATTTTTAGCTTCTGATCATCAAGCCCCAGTTTATTGCAATCCTAGAATAGTTTCCTTCCCAGAAATCAAAACAGAAACATAAAATACACAAAAGAATGCGCAAAGTCAACAAACGGGGACGGGAGTTTGACCCACACAAGAATGCCCCCGAATCTTCTAAAAAGAAGTTCGAAAACACTCTATTCCCCAACGGAGTCGCTACTGTAAGGATCCTCCCCCTCTGGGCGAAACGAGTTCGCTCAAGGAAGAAAAGCCAAACAAGGGAACTAAACAAACTTAACGGAGTCGCCACATTTGTTAACTTTTAACCCAACAAATGAAAATGGTTAGAGACTAATGAGTTCGGAGGTCACGTTACACTTTGGGAAGAGCACTAGTTCACCCAAAGTGCCTCGAAAAAACTGAGTCTCCCTTATGTTTATTAACGAAGAGTGCGTATGTGTATGTGTGTTTAACGGAAAATGTTTCTGTTCTTTTTGGTTACTGATTTTTAACTGAAAACAGGGGCTTATTTGTATAGATTTCATTAAAAAAAGGTTAAAGAAGAAGAATCATCCCTCTGACAAAACCATCCGTACGGATGAGAGAAGTCTTCCTGGGGATTTTGACAGTTTATCAAGAAACGTTTCAGTTCCAGGCAGAAACAGAGCATTCTGCAGGAACTGGACCAAACTGATTCTGATTCCAGTTTATGTTTTAACCAATATACATAAATAAACTCATTTCTATGCTCTTTGATCATCAAATGAACCTCAAAACATGGATTTAAGGGTAATCAAGGCAATCATTGGAGAAATATCAAGAAAGGTGGCAAACATGCCCTTTTGAACTAAAGTGACCATTTGATGAGTAAAGATTGAAAATTTACCATCAAAATGGCCCTTTCATGCAAGATTAATCCTTTAGGGACAAAAATATAACATAAAGATTGAATCTTTATGATCCAAACTTGGGGATTTTGGGCTAAATCAAAATGGGGATGATAAAGATTAAGACTTTATCCCCAAACATGATCATCATGGCCAAGATCATTTAATATAAACATAAATATATATATATATGCTTTCACCATATAAATGGATCCTTAAGCTTTTTTATAACAAGGAACTAACAAATCATGATCATCCTAGGTTTAAACCACTTCTCATACCAAGATGGAGGGAACCTTGAGTCATTTCATGATTTGGATCACAATATGTATATATATGTAGCAATATAGGTGCTTGAATGGACAAGTCTTGCAAGAATGTAAAGGTGCTTGAATGGACAAGGCTTGCAAGGTAAAATAAAGAGTAATACAAGAACATAAACAAGATAATCAAGAAATAAAAAAAAAGAATCTTGAGATGGAGAGAAGATGGGGAGAAGGAGGATTCACCAATGGTGGGGTTCTTGCCTATCTTCCTCTCTTTTCACTCAATTTATATGGTGGTTTTCTCTCAGTTTTCGATTCTGCAGAGTTTCCAGTCTTTTATCACTATTTCTCCCCCCAGGAATGATCAGCAAGGGGTTCAATTTATAGGGACTGAGGGTGCCTAAACCAGCCGTACGGCTAGGCCCCTCTAGTACCCAAATCATCCGTACGACTCAGCATGGCGAGTTTTTGGATTTTTCCAATTTTAATTCCAGAGCAGTCCTAGTGAGGTCCTAGCCTATCAGCTTATCCCTGAATGGTGCTAAGAATTCCTCTAATTTGGTTGATTTTAGATTGGGGTACTTACAGATCCCCTCGGCAACGTCGCTTTGGAAAAGCGGGGTTGTCGATAAAAATAAGCATCCCAATCTGACGGGAAGACGGCCCTGACCGATTTTGGTTTGTATGGCTGGACCTAGGGGTATAGGATTCCTACGTATCCCCTTTGCAGGGAATCAAGCCTAACGTAGTTCGGGGAGAGAAGTTTTAAGGCTATCCAAACCTAAGGGCTAGGCGGATATCTGTCATCAATTCCTAGGGGGATGAGCATGACTCTTGGCAAGTTCAGAGGCGGGACATGGTTAACTTGGCTCTTTGGATAGAGTTGACTTACACAAGGAAGCGTGACTCTCGGGGTCAGAGGCGGGATATGGTCAACTTGGCTCAAGGAAGCGTGACTCTCGGGGTAAGAGGCGGGATGTGGTCAACTTGGATCTATGGGGAAGGTTGACTTACACAAAGAAGCGTGACACTTAGGGTTAGAGGCGGGACATGGTCAACTTGGCTCTATGGAGAGGGTTGACCTACACAAGGAAGCATGACTCTCGGGGTCAGAGGCGGGATAAGGCCAACTTGGCTCTATGGAGAGGGTTGACTTACAAGAACATGGTAAACTTGGCTCTATGGAGAGGGTTGACTTACGAGGACATGGTCAACTTGGCTCTATGGAGAGGGTTGAATTACGCAAGGAAGCGTGACTCTTGACGAGGCAGAGGCAGGACATGGTCAACTTGGCTCTATGGAGAGGGTTAACTTACAAGGACATGGTCAACTTGGTTCTATGGAGAGGGTTGAATTACGCAAGGAAGCGTGACTCTTGGCAAGGCAGAGGCGGGAGATGGTCAACTTGGCTCTATTGGAGAGGGTTGACTTACACAAGGAAGCGTGACTCTTAGCGAGGCAGAGGCGGGACATGGTCAACTTGGCTATATTGGAGAGGGTTGACTTACACAAGGACGCGTGACTCTTGGTGAGGCAGAAGCGGTACATGGTCAACTTGGCTCTATGGAGAGGGTTGACTTACCAGAACATGGTTAACTTGGCTCTATTGGAGAGGGTTGACTTACAAGGTTGGCCTTACGTCATTTTGGACTGCCGGGGATAAGGACCTCAACCTATAATGACTATTCTAAGTCAAGGCTTGGTCAACTCCATCTTTGGGGAGTTTGATGGGAAAAATGGTCTTACGTCTGACTAAGGACTGCCGGGGACAAGGATTTCAACCTATAATGACTATTCTGAGTCAAGGTTTGGTCAACTCCATCTTTGGGAAGTTTGACGGGAAAACTGGTCTTACGTCCGACTAAGGACTGCTGGGGACAAGGATTTCAACCTATAATGACTATTCTGAGTCAAGGTTTGGTCAACTCTATCTTTGAAGAGTTTGACGGGAAAACTGGTCTTACGTCCAACTAAGGACTGCGGGGACAAGGGTCTCAACCTATAATGACTATTCTGAGTCAAGGTTTGGTCAACTCCATCTTTGGGGAGTTTGACGGGAAAACTGGTCTTACGTCCGACTAAGGACTGCCGGGGACAAGGGTCTCAACCTATAATGACTATTCTGAGTCAAGGTTTGGTCAACTCCATCTTTGGGGAGTTTGACGGGAAAACTCGTCTTACGTACGACTAAGGACTGCCGGGGACAAGGGTCTCAACCTATAATGACTATTCTGAGTCAAGGTTTGGTCAACTCCATCTTTGGGGAGTTTGACGGGAAAACTGGTCTTACGTCTGACTAAGGACTGCCGGGGACAAGGGTCTCAACCTATAATGACTATTCTGAGTTAAGGTTTGGTCAACTCCATCTTTGGGGAGTTTGACGGGAAAACTGGTCTTACGTCCGACTAAGGACTTCCGGGGACAAGGGTCTCAACCTATAATGACTATTCTGAGTCAAGGTTTGACTTGGGTCAACACTACTCTACGGGACGGTTGACATATTTTCTTGACACCGGGGAATAGCCTAGGGGCAACCGTTAAGACACATTGTGGACGAAAGAGTCCAAAACTTTGGGAAAATCATTTCGAGAGGAGATCAAAAGCATTTTGCTTGAAACATGGTCTTTGATAAATGATACCAAAAGGGCAAATTTTGTAAATGCTTATTCCTAAAGGCAAGTCTTTTAACAAAGCATTTTAGTCAAATTTTTGATTTTAACTTAACCGTGAGGTTTGTCATGCATAAAGTCCTTTGGATTTTGTCCATTCGTTGAGAAGTAACTGATGGTAGGAAATCTGCTCGTCACTGTTGTGGGGCATCCCCAATATCGTCTTTGTCATTGATGTCAGGGTAGCCCCATGTCCTTGTTGTCATTGATGTGGAGGTAGCCCCAATGTCCTTGTTGTCGTCTGTGTGGAGGTAGTCCCAATGTCGTCCTTCGACTTTTGTCATGGACCCGTTGTCGTCTTTCGGCCTTTGAGGTGAGGTTAGGAACCCATCCATTTTTCATGACGCACCCTTTCTTTTGCCTAGGCCTCCCTTTCGGGTTTTCAACCTAGCGGGCATCTCTCATGTTTTATGGCACACGCTGTTTTTTGCCTAGGACGCCCTTACGGGTTTTCAACCTAGCGGGCTACTTTTTTGGTGCCTTTTCCTTTTTTTATGAGTGATCCAGCCGACTCGATAGAACGGGGACTTTAAAGTATTTTTCTTGGAGGAAACATGCAAGGGCATTTTATTTGGGAGAGCGTCCCTTTATGCTGATGTATCATGAAATAGGAGGAATCCCTTGCTTGACAGAATACAAGTGTTTAGCTCTTTCATAAGATGGAGAAAAGAAGACCTGTTGAGACATTTGAAATTTTCCTTGGTTAATATCATCAAATGATTGCTTGAATGGACCATGTTTGTCATTAAGTCAAGATTATAGCAAGAAATTAGCCTTAACATGTATAAATGTTGTGATCAATTGAGATTAAGATTCGATCAATGAAAAGATCGGAAGAAGAAGGTGTATCTGGGGAATCAGTCATTGATGGGACCGAGAATTTGGTCATTTTGAGAGGACCATGGTTTGATGGTTTTGTTTCATGTTGTGACCGGAACTGAAGGTTGCCTACGTTCCCCTCATTTTGAAGAGCTCAGGTTGCTGTAGTTCGGCCTTGGATCGTCTTTTGTTGAAGTTAGTGTCCTTTTGAAGGATGTTGTTGCTCTGCTGATGTATGTCCATTCGTCCTTAATGAGTCGTCATTGACTAGTATGCTTAGAAGTCAATTCATCATTTTAGGGACGTAGCAATCAGTTGATAATAACAAGTAAGGCAATTTCAAGAGTAAAAGTATATTGCAAATAATGTCTCAATTCTAGAGAGAAGAGAAGGAAAATGACTCTTTTGTTTAGATGACTTTATACATACATGTCCCAAGTATGGACCTTTGTAAAAATAAAAAGACACAGTCCAAGACGGACTTTGGTGAAAGTCTAGATCCTACGAGGCTGGAAGACCCATTTTTTTTTTGTTTTTTGGCGGATGGGTTCCCATGAAGCATGATGATCCATTTTTTTCCTCAATTGTTGGAGGGGTTGTCGGTGGCATATTCCATGTCTTCCACGGGGAACTCGGGTTCCATGTCGTCGGGAAAGATGTCACGAGGTCTCCATTTGTCTTGGCGTTATAATCGCCGGATTCTCCTACTCACGAGTTGGGAGTTTGCTTTGGGCTATCTCCTTTTGGTGATCTCCTTTCAAGGTGCGTAATCTCCGTGCATTGCATTCGGCGAGAGTATGGATTTCTCTTTGATGTAGCCGCCTTTGGCCTTCTGAAGCTCGGGCTTCTTCTTGTAGACGGTGTCCCAATTATTTGATCTTATTGCTCATGTGGACGGTTGTCTCGGACGCCAATTCAGATATGGGCTCCTTGGTCAATGTTTCCAATGGACATAACCGCAAAGGACTTTTAGCATATTAAAGCTCAAGGTGAAATTATAACCATGATTTGAGAAAAATGCTTCATTATCGGATTAGCCTTTTACGAAAACCTTGATCTTTTATTTTAAGAAAACTCTTTTTTTTTTAAAGACACACTTTTGGTTTTGAGTGAAAGACTCACACACATTTTATGCAAACTTTTAACAAGGCAATAATAATAATAATCTTATTAAGAAAACTGACAATGGATTCCGAATGGTTACCACATGGCATCAACCAGGGAGTCAAGACTCTAAACCTAACTGATCTTTCTTAAGGGCTTACCACACATCTTAAAAGCAACTGACTCTTCCTAAGGATGAAAACAGGCTCTTTATAAGGGGAGGTGGATGGGGGAGGTTTTTTTTGACATTCCAGTTCTGACCATAGCTGTAGCTTCATTTCTAATTTCCCAACCGAGGGCATTCAACCTTTCCTTCCGCGATTAATTTCCGGATGATGCGTTTCACAGCTGTGCAATCATCGGTATTATGCCCATGGAAGTTGTGAAAGGCACACCTCTTGGTGGTGCTGCGGCGTTTCTCAGGATTCTTTGGCCAGAAATCTTCGAGGGGCCTCATGAGACCTTGTTTGACCAATCCCTCAAACATTTTACTTACGGGCATTTCAAAATCCTCAAACTTTGTGAGACGGGGCTCGGCTTGGCATTTGGCTTTTCTTTCATTGTTGACCAGAGGGTGGCGGGGACAAGAATCACTGTCTCTCAATGCAAAGGGGTGCTTATTGAGTGTCCTTTCGAACTTAGCTTCCATTTGCTTTCTCTTTCCCAATGGATGGCTGAGGGGATTTTGCGGAGGTGCAGGGGCGCATGCATACCCATAACCTTGGTTGCTTGTAGGAATATACATTGGAGGCATGCAAGGAGCTTGTGGTCCAAAGGGTCTTGGATTGTAGAAATGATACGGGTCACCCCAGAATCTCATCGGGAAATCTGGTGGAGGCAAGTTGGTGATGCCTGTTCGGGTGTCCATATATGGTCTAAACAGTGACTGAGCTCTGGTGACTTGGTAGATGGCATTAAACCGAGAAGGGATATGATTGGGAAAGTGTTGTGGGTATGGTGCTCGAGGCGTAACTAGTGTGAACAGTGGTTTGTGGACCTTTTGAGTGGATTGTGTTTAGGGTTTTATAGGAGGTATCCTATAGTAGATGTTGGATTTGGGATGAGGCGGAGTGAGGGGGGTCTGAATGAGAGGCTCGTTGTGGACAATATTTGGTTGCAATTCGGAGGTTGGGTGGCTTCCACCTCTTCTTTGTGATTGGTCACTTTGGTGAGGAGCCCTTCAGTTTGGAGTAGAGCTGTGACACCTCCTTGTCTCATCGACTCATCAAACGGACTATGTGTTTCTTTGTGGATTTCTGTGATGACTTCTTCCATAGCCCCGGAGGCTTCTTGGAGCAACTCTTCTTTCGTTGGGCTATCCGGATTGTCTGTGATGTCATTTCCCAAGCTACCATCCATTGAAGCGTTCTTTCCGAGGTACTGGGTTGGAGAAGTTGCGGTGACCGGGGAACTCTCTGATTCCACAAGCACTAGGCGGCGACATGATGCTCTCTTCCACTTCATCTGAGCTATGGGAAAGAAAAAGAGTAGTTTAGGCTTGGGTAAACACTGGTGAATGCTCATGCTACTAATGGGGCAGGACCGTTATACTTAGACCTATGGGGCGGAAGGTGGACGGGGTTGAATGGGATCTCGAACCCATCCGAGATTCAAGCGGGGGACCTACTTATAAGGTTGTAACAGACCTCTTAGAGGATAACGGGGATTCATCCAATGACTTGACTGACTTCTTGGAGGATAATAGGGATCCATCCAAGGACTTGACCGGCTTCTTGGAAGATAACGGGGATCCGTCCAAGGACTTCACCGACTTCTTGGAGGATAACGGGGATCCACCCAAGGACTTGACCAACTTTTTGGAGGATAACGGGGATCCATCCAAAGAATTGACTAACTTCCTAGGGGACTATTCCTAGGGATTTAACGGGAACCGTAACGGGGACATAGGGGACTATGACTAAGGATTAAGCGGAAGTCTTGGAGGAAAACGGGGATCCATCCAAAGATTGACGGGTGTCTCGGAGATCTTCCAGGGACTTAACGGGTTCCTAGGTGACTACGCCTAAGGATTTAACGGGAATCTTGGAGGATAACGGGGATCCATCCAAAGATTAACGGGTGCCTCGGAGATCTTCCAAGGACTTAACGGGTTCCTAGGGGACAACGCCTAAGGATTAAACGGAAGTCTTGAAGGATAACGGGGATCCATCCAAAGATTAACGGGTGCCTCGGAGATCTTCCAAGGACTTAACGGGTTCCTAGGGGACAACGCCTAGGGATTTAACGGGAGTCTTGGAGGATAACGGGGATCCATCCAAAGATTAATAGGTGCCTCGGAGATCTTTCAAGGACTTAACGGGTTCCTAGGGGACAACGCCTAGGTATTTAACGGGAGTCTTGGAGGATAACGGGGATCAATCCAAAGATTAACGGGTGACTCGGAGATCTTCCAAGGACTTAACGGGTTCCTAGGGGACAACGCCCAAGGATTTAACGGAAGTCTTGGAGGATAACGGGGATCCATCCAAAGCAAAACGGAGCAAAATCATGCAAGGCGCAGTTAGTTATCCATTCAAGTTTACTCAAAACTCATTTTCATTCCTAACTGGTTGGAAAAGATTTCTCTTCTTTTTCGCAACTACTCTAATTCCTGGATCAGTGGAGGCCATCACTACGCCTATAGACCCCTCATTTTTCACTTGTATTGCACACTCCCAAGGACGGACTATCCCGGGCGAGGGTCCTATAGGGCACGCAGCTTCCACCGACCAAAAGAACCAAACCTAGGGTCTAGTGCGTCACAAAATTCCAATGCATGGGCCATTCTCATCATAGTTAACCCCGGTTAAGGTTAAGATTGACTTAACGCTCCAACGAAATTCTGCCATGACCTCATTTTAATGAGGGATCTCGGACCTTAACCTCGGGCTTAGGATGATTAGGATGGGTCAAGCATTAGAGCTTAATGACGCAGTGTCAACCTATCCTTAATACATGACTTTGGTTAATTATGGTTGGAATTGACGCATAAGTCAAGGACCGGGTCAAAGATGACCTTGGTCACACTTGCTTTCACAAGGAGTTGTGACTCGGGCGTTAACTTGGCCATAATTAGTGTTTGGACACGCATTAGGGACGTGATGACGTGAGCTAGACCAAAAACCAACCATAGTCACGGTATTTGTGTGTCACGTACATGTGTGGTTGACTCGGCTCGGAAGGGGAGGTGGAATGGACCCGTGCGCGCGAGAAGGGCACTAGAGCACCAATCAAGCTGTATCATGGCATCTATCCCAGGTTTAGAGGGTTTTTGGAACGTGCACAAGGTCAAGTGCGCGTTGTGTGAAGCCTTCTATGTTCCCTTTTAAGTCAAAATAGAAATTTTCGGTCCATTTTAATGTCATGAGCAATTATATGAACAAGTATGAGGAACAAGTAAGATGGACAAGTATTTTGTACAAGCAAGTAAACAAACATATCAACAAGCAAGAATCAAAATTTGTACATGAAAAGGTTGTGCACAACCAAAGGTTTTTGAAACCAAATTTTGCAAGAAGAAAAACCTTTTGAAAGTCATTTGTAGAAAAAGATTGTGCACAATCAAGAAGAATTTGAAGACCAAAATTTTTATGAAAAGGGTTATGCACAATGAGTCTTTGAAAACCCGATTTTATGTCCAAAAATTTGTGCATAACCAAACTTTGAAAGTCAATTTTTGGCTAAGAAAAAGAAGGTAGAAGTGCACAAGTAGAGGTTGTAAATTGAAACCTGGACAAGATGAGGCAAGGGGACCGGACCATCAGAATGTTTCTCTCCTACACAAAATTGTTAATCTGAAACATTCAGTGGGCCCGGCGAAACAAACCGTACGGCTAGAGCAGTCGGTCCATTCTTTTTTTGCAAATTTTCAGATTCTGATCATCAAGCCCCAGTTTATTGCAATCCCAGAACAGTTTCCTTCCCAAAAATCAAAACAGAAACATAAAATACACACAAGAATGCATAAAGTCAACAAACAGGGACGGGAGTTTGACCCACATAAGAATGCCCCCGAATCTTCTAAAAAGAAGTTCAAAAACTCTCTATTCCCCAGCGGAGTCGCCACTGTTAGGATCCTCCCCCTCTGGGCGAAACGAGTTCGCTCAAGGAAGAAAAGCCAAACACGGGAACTAAACAAACTTAACGGAGTCGCCACATTTGTTAACTTTTAACCCAACAAATGAAAATGGTTAGAGATTAATGAGTTCGGAGGTCACGTTACACTTTGGGAAGAACACTAGTTCACCCTAAGTGCCTCGAAAAAACCGAGTCTCCCTTATGTTTGTTAACGAAAAGTGCATGTGTGTATGTGTGTTTAACGGGAAATGTTTCTGTTCTTTCTGGTTACTGATTTTTAACTTAAAACAGGGGCATATTTGTATAGATTTCATTAAAACAATGTTAAAGAATAAGAATCATCCCTCTGACAAAACCATCCATACGGATGAGAGAAGTCTTCCTGGGGATTTTGACAGATTATTAAGAAACAGTCCAGTTCCAGGCAGAAACAGAGCATTCTGCAGGAACTGGACCAAACTGTTCTGATTCCAGTTTATGTTTTAACCAATATACATAAATAAACTCATTCCTATGCTCTTTGATCATCAAATGAACCTCAAAACATGGATTTAAGGGTGATCAAGGCAATCATTGGAGAAATATCAAGAAAGGTGGCAAACATGCCATTTTGAACCAAAGTGACCATTTGATGAGTAAAGATTGAAACTTTACCATCAAAATGGCCCTTTCATGCAAGATTAATCTTTTAGGGACAAAAATATAACATAAATATTGAATCTTTATGACCCAAACTTGGGGATTTTGGGCTAAATCAAACATGGGGATGATAAAGATTAATACTTTATCCCCTGACATGATTATCATGGCCAAGATCATTTAATATAAACATAAATATATATATGCTTTCACCATATAAATGGATCCTTAAGATTTTTTATAACAAGGAACTAACAAATCATGATCATCCTAGGTTTAAACCACTTATCATACCAAGATGGAGGGCACCTTGAGTCATTTCATGATTTTGATCACAATACGTATATATATGTAGCAATATAGGTGCTTGAATGGACAAGTCTTGCAAGAATGTAAAGGTGCTTGAATGGACAAGGCTTGCAAGGTAAAATAAAGAGCAATACAAGAACATAAACAAGATAATCAAGAAATAAAAAAAAAGAATCTTGAGATGGAGAGAAGATGGGGAGAAGGAGGCTTCACCTATGGTGGGGTTCTTGCCTATCTTCCTCTCTTTTCACTCAATTTATATGGTGGTTTTCTCTCAGTTTTCGATTCTGCAGAGTTTCCACTCTTGTATCACTATTTCTCCCTCCTTAGAATGATCAGCAAGGGGTTCAATTTATAGGGACTGAGGGTGCCTAAACCAGTTGTACGGCTAGGCCCCTCTAGTACCCAAATCATCCGTACGACTCAGCATGGCGAGTTTCTGGATTTTTCCAATTTTAATTCCAGAGCAGTCCTAGTGAGGTCCTAGCCTATCAGCTTATCCCTGAATGGTGCTAAGAATTCCTCTAAATTGTTTGATTTCGTATTGGGGTACTTACAACCGTTCAACATGTCCCTTTCGGTTGTCCCTTAAAAAAAATCACAAGGTTTGATTGCATTAATGCGTTGTTTAACAAAGTGAAAAACAACTACGGAATCACTTAGGTTTGGTTAATTGAATGGTGGATTCCAATGAGAATATGGGACCTTTGCCCGAATTCTCCATTTGGGAGAGTGCAATACAGGTGAAAAACAAGGGGCTCATATTCTAGGGTGACAGAATCCACTGTTCCAGGATTAACTAGAGTAGTAACCTTTTTAAAATGGATTAAATTCCATCCGACCAATAGGATTAAAAACTGTAATCTGACTGTTAGGCTGGATGCCTCGTACGAGACATCCATTGTCTCATACGAGACATCCTCCTTTTTATGTGAATCTGCCGTGTTGGTCAACCCCTGTTTCATAAAAGCCGACTTGTTGGGACCCCAGCCTGGATTTGACACAGTTTTTGCACTCTAGGTCCGTCCGATTAGCAAAGTAGCTCCACTCTCCTAACACAATGCCCGCCCACATGGAAATGTCTCTCAGAGAAATCTCACAAAGTATGCGTTTCAAGATGGAAGCCACCGGAGGTTGGAAGGAAGGCCTACCCAACGGAGAGGCCCCAAAGATCAATATCATGCAAGAATTTCACTTCAGAGGGCTCGATTATGCCTCTTATTACGCTCATGACCAAGTCAAAGAGCGTAACGAGCAAAGCGAAAAAGACTGGGCTGAGATAGAGAAGATGATCGACGGAAGTAAGCTCGAGATGTTACAAGCTGAATACAATGAAATGAACAAATGGTACAATGCCGCTGTCAAGAGAGCCCAAGATTTATAGGACAGCCAAGAGAAGGTCATCAACGATGAGGTGGGTAACTGCATCAGCCTGCTTTATCAAGACCTAAAGAACCAAATGGAGGAGGAACATAATCATCATCTCAATGTCATGAGGGACCACTATGAGAGAATCATGCAAAGCCTCCAACCCAAGCCACAAAGAGTCTACACCGATTTGAGCCAAATCCGACTTGGTAGGGTGTTCCAAGAGCTTGAGAGGGAAGGAAAGCTAGCACCTATGAGGGGGTAGAAACCCAAGTATGAGGGAGCCGGAAGGGCCTTGCACCTGTATTGCTACTACCATCAGTGCCGCAGTAGAGATGGTAGAGGTGCACGATGAAAATGACTATTGTAAGGCGATTCCATTCTCCGGAACGCGTCCAGTACTTAACATGATGCTAAAGGAAGGGTACTTCCCCAGTCTTGGGCTTGGCAAGCATTTACAAGGGATAAGAGAACCAACACCTGTCGTTCTATACCCCCCAGAATATGGTCTAGGGTATGTGTCACCACTCAAGGACATCCCTAAAGATGAAAGGGATTGGACTTCATACATCGTGCCAATGGCACCGCCCTATCGAAAAACTCTAAATGGGTACTTTATACGCGAGGGGGAAAACTTGCCATACTTCATGTACCCTGAACCATGGGTTGATCATAAGGGGAAGCGCCAACCGGGGTTTTAAATATTCAGTGACTGTGATCCGTGCTCACTAGAAACAGAACCGATGCAGTTCTCGTGGCTACCTCGAGAATTAGGGGGTACCAAGGCCGAAACATTTAGTAAGTGGGACTTTGTGTTGGGAGAAGACCTACTGCGCCAATTTCTCAACCTTTGCAAGCTAGAGGACACTCAGATCAATGCAATAGACAAGGGGGACACTCCGAACCGAGACTACACCGAACTCATCAAGAAGAGTGACGAGCCTATCCAGAATTGGTACACAACTGGGGGACCCATATCAAGTGAAGACTTCCTGATCAAGGAAACAGGATGTACTCCCCATCCCCATAGAGAAAGAAAATTTGTAACTCTTACCTTAGAGTCAGATACCGCTACTGATGAGCTCACCTAAGAGGACTTGGATGCCATCGCGGAACATGTATTCCCCTACTTTCTTAATGAAAAAATAGATCTTTCTGAGTATCCCGAGATTGCTAGCGTCCTAAGTGATGAATTAACTAATAACTCTAACGAATTAGATAATAATGAGTCATACGACGAGATAGATCAAGAAAACAAACAAATCTTAAAAGAAATTAATAAGCAAGTAGGTCTTCGTGGCGGAAATGGTCCTATTTATGCCAAAGAAATGCAAACAGTTAATCTGGGGATGGACGATGATCCGAAAGAGACCAAGATTGGCAGTTTCTTCAAGGGGGAAGACCGACAAGCCCTCATAGCGCTTCTCCAAGAATTCGTAGATGTGTTCGCTTGGTCCTACAAAGATATGCCGGGGCTAGCCAATTCAATTGTTGAGCACAAGATACCACTGCTTCCTGATTCAAGGCCAGTCAAGCAGAAACTCCGCAGAATTAAGCCAGAGTGGTCGGTACAAGTCAAACAAGAGATAGAGAAACTCCTGAGTGTTGGTTTCATCAAGGTGATAGAGTATCCAACCTGGTTTGCTAATACTGTGCAAGTTTCCAAGGCAAATGGAAAAGTCCAAGTCTGTGTTGATTTACGTGATCTCAACAGAGCATCTCCAAAAGATGATTTTCCTCTTCCCAACATAGACATGCTCGTTGACAATACCGCGAAATACGAATTCCGTTCATTCGTAGATGGATTCGTCGGTTACAATCAGATCCTCATGGCCGAGGAGGACCAACACAAAACACCACACCTTGGGGGACGTTCTGTTATACAGTCATGCCATTCGGACTCAAGAATGCTGGAGCCACCTATCAGAGAGCTGTAACTGCATTGTTCCATGACATGATACATAAAGAAATGGAGGTGTACGTTGACGATATGATCATACACTCCAAAGGCTCCGATGGACAACACTTTGTCGACCTTAGGAAGTTCTTTGAAAGGTTGAGGCTGTTGTTCAAATAGATACCTAGGTCCTAGAATTACTTAATCCCAATCATGTCTACACTTAGGGTCCCCCAATTTTATTAGAACCTTTTTAAGGTGCCCTTAGGATCCTTTGTGATCAGCACAGGTGTATTTCAACTCTTCAACAAGACAAACCAGCAAGAGGAAGCAAATCAGCAGATCAGTTAACAAAGTTGCCGATCAACTTGCTACAGAAGTTGCCGATCAACTTATTAAAGAAGTTGCCGATCAACTCCATTCACAACATGCCGATATAATAGACAGTTTGCACTGTCAGTCAGGTGACATCATTTCATTAAAGTCAACCTTGCTGATTGTCTCTATACTGTTTTATTATAAAGTAGTTTACCTACTCTGTAATGATTTCTACGCCGTCTGACACATAGCTACTTTTAGCTATACTCTGTCTCTACTTGCTTTTGCAGGTAACCGGTTGAGACAAAGGGGTCTTTACCCATCAGACTTTTAAGGCACGCGTATCTTCGCCATTAATGCCAAGGATACTGCATTAAATGCTCCTCACCTACCCAGCTGGAAATTCAAATGTTATCCTTCTTCAACAAGCTAAGACATTAACTCCTCCTATATATAGAGGACTCAGTGCATTGAAGAAGGTTGGTGATTTTAGTGCATTGAAGAGAGTTGGTTGTTTGCAGCATTCATTGAAGCTCAAACATTCCTTGTCCAGATAATCATTAGATCATTTAATAGGTCATACACTTGTGCACAAACTCTACAACACTGTTAGTATTCCCGAACTAGATTATTTTAAGGAATACGTTGTCTGAGTTTTCACACACCCACCTGAGTGAGATAAGTTCTTTTGAACTTGCCACTCAAATACACTTGGTCAGATATTTGCTTTACGATTCATTAAACTATCTCTAGAATTTAGTCTTTGTATCCGGCAAAGCCGCTCTTGTAATAGACTAGGGATATTTAATAGTGCTCTTAACCCAAATCCAAGTTCTGACCAAACTTGGTAGAGGACGTAGCAGTATTTACACTGTGAACCTCTCCAAATCTCTGTGTCCTCTGTTACTTACTGTCCTTGCCGGTTGGAACTCTATCACCGGCAAATCATTACTGTTCTTGCTGACTCATCATCATTTCCATTGACCAATCTCTTGAAACTGCATTGAACTTTTAGAAACTACTTTGTGTTTAAACCAAGCTCTCAAAACCTTTTTATAAACTGATTTTGTGTGAGTTAAAACAAGTCATATCTTCTCCGCTGCGCTTACTGATAATAGTTTGCAATCTGATAAGTGACTTTGCATTTATAAAAGTGTTTCTTTGAAAAAGTTTTAATTAGGCTATTCACCCCCCCCTCTAGCCTATTTTCCTACCAATTGGGCCTAACAATTGGTATCAGAGCTTGGAATTTTGAAAGAAATTTCCAAGCTTTGCAGCTTGTTTGCCGATACCATGGCAGGAAAAATCATGCAGTCATTCAACATCACCACCATTCCGTTGTTGAATGTCAACGAGTTTGGTGTCTGGAAATCTCGTATGATAAAGTATATGAACTCAATCGATGACCGGTTGATGAAGGTCATAGAAGGTGGTCCAATCATTCCGTTAAAAGTTTCAACCACCTACAGACCTATTCCCTCCACTCCGCTGACACAACATGCTGATCGAGAAACTGAACAGGAAACCCATGTTCAGATTGATGAAACTTTGATTGAGAAACCCAGAGAGGAATGGACCGACGACGACAAACTTTCTGCTGCCCTAGATGGAAAAGCATGCCACATTATCTCATGTGGATTGGATGACAAGCAATACAAACTTATTGACTTGTGCTCCACGGCTCAAGAATGCTGGAACAAGCTCCTTGCATACTTTGAAGGTGACGAGCAGGTGAAGGACAACAGACTCTACGACTGCATTGCTGAGTTTGAATCCTTCAAGAAACAAGATGGTGAATCACTAAGGAGTGCCTACGACAGATTTTGCGAGGTAAGTAATTTATGTGCTTCATTAGGTAAAGTTTATACTATGAAAGATCTTAATATTCGTTTTCTAAGTTCTTTGGGAAATGAGTATCATACTAAGGTCACCGCTGTTAGAGAAGTGAGAGACTTAAACAAGACTTCTATTCAGAATCTTGTGTCTAGTCTATTTCTGTATGAGAGAGAACTGCAAAAACTTAACGTTCTCGACAAAAATTTCAAAAACTTGTCTCTATCAGCTCAGTCACAGATATCCTTTCCTTCAAACAAATTCCCTCCTATAGATCCACCTCAAACATCCTGCAGTTCCAATACCCATGAAATAACCTCAGAAAAACCTATGGAAGAAGACGAATTTGCCGCCTTCGCTAGGAACTACAAAAGGTTCAAAGACTTCAAAAGGATGCAGAAAGGAAACTACCAGCAACCAAAATCCTTCACACCACCATTTCAGAAACCAGCAAGCTACAATAAACCCTCTACTAGTGCTACCGATGGAAAGAACAACAAAGGTGATCTGGTCTGCTTCAACTGCAGAAAACCTGGTCACTTTGCTTCTAAATGTCCTCAACCAAAATATGAATACATGAGGAAGTCATTCAACAAGAGACATCCTAAGTCTCGAAGCTTTGTTGCCGATGAAAGCACAGAAAAGGCCTTGCCGGTTTGGTGTGAAACTGATTCCGATGAAGATGCCGATGAAGATGAAGATGCCGATGTAAGTTTTGTCGCCCTAGATTTGGAAGATGCCGATGTATTATCATTGCCGACTCCAGTCTACCGAGATCCATCTCCACCAAGAACTCCAGTCAAAGAAGAATATGCTGGAAGACCTCAACCACACTTCAAAGAAATAAGTGTCAAAGCTGAAAACCCATATGGATACAAAGTACACCAAGTGGGAACCTCACTCTATGGCCAGTGTAACTCTTCTCAATTCACCACCAACAAATCAAAATCCTTACCGATGACCAGAAAACTATTATTCAATGAACAATCTAGCATTGCCAAAAACATATCAAAACCTATCTCTTCCCTACCTGACTTCTCTCCTGGACCCATTGCCTCTGCTCCTAAAATTTTGGCTGATCCTTGTCCTGAAATATCCAAAGCTGAAATGATAGAGACAATGGATGAACTTTTTATCGATCATGAGAAGCTGAGTAGCGTTCATAAAGTGATGGCTGCTGATTTCAAAAGAATTTCTAACGAGAATAGCTCGCTTATGTCTGAACTTTCAGTTCTCAAAGGACACGAGCTTGAGTCTATTTCTTTAAAGAAAGAAAACCTGGATCTCAAATGCCAAGTAGCAGTATTGATAGCTCAGATCGAAGATCTTGTGAAAAGAAACAATCATCTCTCAAGGATTGTTGATTCTTACACAAAATCTAGAGTTGCTGTTGAAACTATCCTACAGACCCAAATGTCATATAAGGACCAATCTGGGTTAGGATTTGATTCCAGCAGCAGTAGCTCTACTGAAACTTGTGCTACCGAGAAAAAGGATGAGAAAGTTGAATGTAGTCCTGTTAACTCAGTGCATAAGGATGCTAAGCCAATATACAGTGCTGTGGCAATGAAGTATCCTAAGAACCAGAACAAAAGGAATGATAAGCACAAACAAAGATATGTTAAGGTTGCTGATACTGAGTCTGCCGATAACGGTATTCTTGGTGAATACATCAGCAGAGCAAGTGCTGCCGATCTGACCTCCTCTGCCGCCGATGGACAAGTGCCTAAAAAGGTAACTGCCAAAGGTAAACAGAATGGAAAGAAAGGCAACACTGGCACCTTTAAACCTACTAAGTTTGTGCCTGCTCAATTCCCTAGTTCTGCCGATGCACCGACTAAACAGAATGATATTCTACCGACTCCACAGCCTATCAGTCAAGTGAGATGTTCTAATTGTTTTGATTATGGTCACAAGGCTCATGAATGCCTCTTGAAGCATCTATCTGGACCCACTGAGGTTACATCCTCTAGTGGTGGCCAGATGTGGTTGCCAAAGAGGAACTAACCCTCGGACCCATGAATAAGGGGGACCATAAGCATACTGTTTTATTTCAGAAATGCTTCATGGCCTCAACTGGTGCAAGCAAGGATTTGTGGATTCTAGATAGTGGCTGCTCAAGACATATGACGGGATTCGCAGATCTTCTTGCCGATATTATTGAAGCATCAGGTCCCCCAGTAGTGTTTGGTGATAATGCCAGAGGAAAAATCGTCGGTATAGGTACCATCAAGAGAGGTGCAGTTACTGTACAGAAGGTCTCTCTAGTGGATGGTCTGAAACACAACCTTCTATCAATATCACAATTCTGTGATAAAGGAATGCAATGCGTATTTACTACTTCCAGTTGCTATGTGAAAGACATTGCTTCCCATGAAACTCTTCTCACTGCCAAACGTAAAGGTAACATTTATGCAGTAGACTTAAGTGCTATTACTGGTGTTGCTAATGTTTGTTTTGTAGCTAAGAACATCAGTGAGAACTCATGGCTATGGCACAAGAGACTCAGTCACTTGAACTTCAAATATCTATCCAAGCTTGCCGGTTCAAATGTTGTTACCGGTCTGCCTCAAGTGTCTGCTGATCAAGCAAAGAAATGCAAGGCCTGCCAGCTTGGAAAACAACATAAGTCATCTTTCCGAAGCAAGCCCTGCATGTCAACTTCTAAGTGCCTCCAAATGCTACATATGGATCTATTTGGCCCCACAACTACAGCAAGTATCGGGGGAAGTAGATACACCTTGGTTGTAGTAGATGATTTCTCTAGATATACTTGGGTGGAAACTTTCAGTCACAAAGATGACACCTATGCTGTTGCCACCAAGTTATTCAGACTACTACAAACTCAGAAAGAAAGCGATATCATCAGTATGAGATCAGACAACGGCACTGAATTCAAGAACAATGGTATTGCTCAGTACTGTGATGATCATGGTATAGACCACAACTTCTCAGCTGCCGGTACACCACAACAAAATGGTGTTGTTGAGAGGAAGAACAGAACTCTCTTTGAAGCTGGTAAGACCATGATTGCCGAAGCCAGGCTGCCGAAGTACTTTTGGGCTGAAGCGATCAATACAGCCTGCTTCACCCAGAACAGATCTCTAATCAACAAATTCCATAACAAGACTCCTTATGAACTCTGGAGAGGCAGAATTCCCAACATTGGATTCTTCAAGATATTCGGCTGCAAATGTTACGTGCTATACAATGGAAAAGAGCACAGAGGTAAATTTGATGAGAAAGCCGATGAAGGAATCTTTGTTGGATACGCTAAACACAGTAAGGCCTTTCGAGTTTTCAATAAGAAACTTTTGAAAATTGTTGAATCTGTTCATGTAACCTTTGATGAATTTGATTTGTTAGAGTCTGACAAGGCTCCAAATAGTACTAATGTGTCTAGTGCTCATGAGACAGGTGAATCCAGTAATACTAATCCTGCAGATCAAGTACCAGCTGCTGATCCAGTCATTTCAGCAGAAGAATCAGCAGATGCTCCGTATTTTCCTTCATCAGCAGAACCAGAACCTGCTGATGAATTTCATAATCTGTTTGCCGATGCAAACTCTGCTGATCATCCTGAAGACAGATCTAGCCCTCAACCAATTTCTGTTATAAGACCTAATCCTCCAAGCTTTCATCCACCTCTCACTCAAAGTTCTTCTCCTACACCTTCTGCTGATCTTGATCCTCCTCTAGAATCCTTATAACAAGAATCAGTAAGACAAGATGTGCCGAGAGAAGTCAGAACAGTTCGTGATCATCCATTAGAAAATGTGATTGGTGATGTCTTTGGTCCCAGATTAACAAGGAACCTTAGTAGAGCATTTGCTGAAAGCCTTTTCTCATCTGCTATGGTCTCCGATATAGAACCAAAGACGACTGAAGAAGCTCTTGCCGATCCTGGTTGGGTTGAAGCCATGCAAGAGGAACTGAATCAGTTTGAAAGATGCAAAGTATGGGAACTTGTGCCAAGACCAACTTCTCAGCAAGTTATTGGTACTAAGTGGGTTTACAGGAACAAATTGGATGAAGTTGGGAAAATCATTAAAAACAAAGCAAGGTTAGTTGCTAAAGGCTACCGTCAAGAGGAAGGAATCGACTACGATGAGACATTTGCTCCTGTTGCAAGATTGGAAGCTATAAGACTTTTCTTAGCCTATGCTGCCTTCAAGGAATTCAAGCTATATCAAATGGATGTGAAAAGTGCCTTCCTGAATGGAGAACTCCAAGAACTAGTCTATGTTGAACAACCACCAGGTTTTGAGGACTCCAAGAAGCCTGATCATGTCTACCGATTGAAGAAAGCACTCTATGGCTTAAAGCAAGCTCCAAGAGCATGGTATGAAACCCTTTCTAAGTTCTTACTTAGCGATGGCTTAGGCTTCACTCGAGGTAAAATCGATACTACTTTATTTGTTGCCAAGCATAAGGGTCATTCATTGTTTGTTCAAATTTATGTCGATGATATTATTTTTGGTTCCACTAACGAATCCCTTTGCAAGAGATTTGAGAAACTGATGCAGAGCAAGTTCGAGATGAGCATGATGGGTGAACTAACATATTTCCTTGGACTGCAAGTCAAACAAACCCATGAAGGAATATTCATCAGTCAAGCCAAGTATGCCAAAGAACTTATCAAGAAGTTTGGCTTTGACAATGCTCACTCTCAAAGCACACCGATGGGCACTAACATTCATTTAGATAAGGATGAGTCTGGTAAGAAAGTAGACATGACTGTCTACCAAGGTATGATAGGCTCACTCCTCTATCTTACTGCCAGTAGACCAGATATTATGTTTGCTGTTTGTGTTTGTGCCAGGTTTCAAGCTGACCCTAGGGAATCCCATTTGCAGGCTGTAAAACGTATTATTAAATATTTATGTGGCACTGCTAACCTTGGATTATGGTATGCAAGAGATTCATCTTTCAATCTTATAGGTTATTCAGATGCAGACTTTGCAGCTTGTAGGGTGACCAGAAAGAGTACAAGTGGAACTTGCCAATTTCTTGGTGATAGATTGGTGTCTTGGTCCTGTAAGAAGCAAGCATCAATTTCCACTTCCACTACTGAAGCTGAGTACATAGCTGCCGGCAGTTGCTGTTCACAGATTCTATGGATGAAGCAGCAGCTGGTTGACTATGAAGTACCATCTCAAATTTGTCCCATCTATTGTGACAACCAATCAGCAATTTCAGTATCAAACAATCCGGTCATGCATTCCAAAACCAAGCACATAGACATCAAATACCACTTCCTGAAGGAACATGTTGAAAAAGGGAATGTTGTGCTGCTCAAAGTCCATACCGATTTCCAAAGAGCAGACATACTAACAAAGCCCTTGGATCAGAAAAGATTTGAATTCCTCAGAGGTGAATTAGGTATGATTGATTTTTATGGTTAAAATTGTGCTAACTTTGCTACTTGTGTTAGTCTGCCGATCAAATCAGCAGAGCATCAATTATCTTGCTGACCACGAACATGCCGACAAAATCTTGCCGATTCAATCATCTTGCCGATTCTATCTATATATCTTGCCGATTCAATCATCTTGCCGATTCTATCTATATATCTTGCCGATTCAATCATCTTGCCGATTCAATCATTTTGCCGATTCAAGCTATCTTGCCGATTGATAAAATCAAATCAGCACGTCTCTGCAAAAGTTAAGATTCCTGACACATGACGTAAGCAATCAAATCAAAGGTACATCGGTCACACCATCTCCCTGACACGTGTGTGTACCTTTCTTATCCAAAATCGTGTCAAGATGTATTCCATTTAATGCGATACATCAGCAGGTAAACAGGTCATCATCACTTCTATTTTATTTTTGACTAATTTACCCTTTCTCCCTCTTACTTTTAACTGTTCACCTTACCGATTTGTGTGCGCATTAATTTTTGCGTGCGCACGGTCTCCGAGACTATAGGTACAGTTATTTCTCTCCCTTGCCCTCTCATATTCTCTCTCTCCCCCATAACATATATAACGCCTTTCAAAATTCCATTAAGCTCTTTCTCCGCCATTTTTCTCTCTGCTCTCTATTCTCTCTATCTCTCCTCTTTCCAGATTACCAATTCATCGTTTTATTTGTTCATCTATTCATAATCTGGTAAGTGTTAATGTTTATTCTCTGCTCATTTCTAATCATCTATGGTTTGATTTGTCTTTATTTCTAACATTGAGAGTTGTTTGAGTAATTTTGCAGACAATGTCCGGCGAAAAAGATATCTACGGAGGCTATGTTGACTCCGACTACTTCAACGACGAAGCCGACGGGGTTTTCTTGAAGAATCTTCTTATTGGGTCCTTGCTTGATTCGTTCATCACTCCATCAGGAGTTAGTTCAGTATTTGTGGATCTTGTCAAAGAATTCTTCACCAACTCTTCTGTTGTCCGCTCTCGTGCTGACTCCTCCGTTATCGTCTCCATCAATTCTACTGTTTTGGGCGTGCAGATCTCTATTTCTCCCTCTTCTATCTCTGAAGTTTTTCCCAATCTTGGGAATGAAGGGTTGAGTGCTCTAGTTGATGAGCAGGAACTGGATAGGGCTTGGATTATCATGAGAGGTGCTGGCACAAGGCTTAGTGGCACTAATCATCTGAAGATTCACTATCCCCGAAGATACTATGCTTTGGCTGAGATAGTTGATAGATGTCTCATTTGCCGATCTGGATCCCACAGCAATATTACTGATGTGCAATTTGAAGCTATGGCCGCCATTGTTCTGCAGATTGAGTTCAACTGGTGTGCCTACATATTCAGGATTATCGCTACGGCTGCTGATAAGTGGGCTTCTGACAGATTGAAGAAAAAGGCCAATCCTGGAAAAGGATGCCATTATCTGTTGATAAGTATGATTCTGAGGAGAAATGCCAATGTAGTGGCTGCCGATCGCTTTCCATCCAGCTTGCCTTTCAATAGGTTGAAGTTCTTTGATGCTAAGGATTGGAAAAGGATTTCAAAGAATGCTTCCAGTGCCGATGCCCCTTCTGTTGCTCCTGCACCTGTTGTTTCTAAAAGGAAGAAAAAGGCAAAGACCATTCCTTCAGTTGCTTCTCAATCAGCAGCAGTCTCTACTCCTGCTACTTCAACAGATTGGATTCTTGCCGATTCTACTCCTGGTGCTCCAAAGAAAAGGAAACTGATAAAGGTTGCCGATCAAGTGGTGACAAAGAAGGTGAAGCTTGCCGATGAAGTTCCTTCTTCCACTATTCCTCCTGCTGATCCCAGAGCTAAGCTAATTAGGTTTTCCCCTGCTCATCTTGCCGGTGCTTCCCTATCTACCGATCCTGCTGTCAAGGTTGAAATTCCTGATGAAGAATTCACTGATGACTTTGCCGATGGCAAAAGTATTGAGGATGTCATTGAGAAGCTCAAGTCTCAGACTCCTAGGAAATGCGCTCCAATCAGAAACCCAACCTTCCACACCTTCTACAAGAATCCTTGGTCCTTCACCAACAAGGTCTTGATCAAGAAATGGGTCTTTCCGATTGACCATCTGCCTCCTTTTATTCGTCGTCTTCTTCAGTTTCATGAAGAGATGAAAGACACTGTCACTCCCGGAAATCCTGCTGATTATGTTGATCAAAGGAGTTTGGACAGACGCACTGATATGTGGAAAGAGAAGTTTGTACCTCTATCAAAGTTCAAGCAGTTGAAAGAGGCTGAACTAAAGCTCAATTTTGGTCGGTATTTTGAATTCCTACCACTTTCCTGGAACCAGATCTATCTCTTTCAAGACAGAATTAGACAAGATATGATGGTTCAGGATGTATGGATTATCTACGCCAGGACTTTCAATCAGCTCTCTCAATTCACAGAGTTTGATCCTTATCAGATAGGCAGAATGGAGAATAATGAAGATCTTCTGACCTACAATGATGACGAGGCTCCTGCTGACAGTCCTCTCAATGCTCACTTCTTCAGATCAGTCAAGAAAGTCACTATGGACTTGATTGACAAATCCAATGAATTTCTGCTGAAGCAAGATGCCGATCGCCTAGCTGCCGAAAATCTTGCCGATCCATCTGCTCAAGCTCCTTCTCCCAGCAGCAGCAAGACTTTATCTGATGCCGATGTTCATTCTGCCGATGATGTAGATGCTGCTGTTAATTCCTTAGTTGCCGATGATGGTTCAGATGATTCTGTCGATCGTGATTCTGCCGATAATGATGATGGTGCTGATTTGTTTGGTGATTTGGTTTGTGCTCACAAAGCTGCTGCTGACTCTCCTTCCACTTCACTTACAACAGATAGTGACAAAATGCCAATCAGAACTGTCATGACTAAAGCTTCCACTACTGAAGTCTTTGCAGAGTCTGTATTTGGAGGTGATAGTAGTGTTGAAGGAAGGCATTCTGATGACTCTATCAAAGATATAGTGGAATTTCATGTTGAGCAAACTTCAGACACTCAACCTCTGATGGGTCTATCTGCCGACCTTGCTGCTCCAGTTGAGACAACTATGGACACTCAACAGTTGGATGTATCTGTTTCAGGAGGAGAACTTGCTGAAAAAGTGACTAATGAGACAACTTCTGACACTCATCTTACTGAGAAAACTACAGACACTCAGTTAATATCAGTCACCCCTAAAATACAGATTGTTCCTCCTACTGGAATCAAGGAGGTTGTGGAGTTGGGAGGAGGTGCTGATGATAGTACTCCTAATATGGATGCTGACATTGCTGCTAGTCTACAGTTTGAAGAGATTCTTCATCAGCCTTTGTTCAGCTTGCCGTCCGTTATCATCCCTCTCTTACCGGCTCCTGCTGCTGCTCATGCCGATGTAGATCATGCTGATGAAGCTGATCCTGTTGCTGCTCGTGCCGATGTAAATCATGCCGATGAGATAGATCCTGCTGATTACATGGTGGTTGGAGAACAAGCCTTTGTTGATCCTGATGCTGTTGATACTTCTCCACCACCCAGCTATGATTATTTTCTCAATGGGAAGGATATGATGTGCTCCAACTGGTACACTTCCAATGCATCTATCCCCTCCAACAAATTTGGACAGCCTCTCTTCACTGTTCATCCAAGGTTATCCTTCAAGTATACCTTAGGCAAATGTCCACTCCCATTCGGCAAAGACCACCCTCATGTAACCAAGCATAAATTCTCTCCAGGAGGTTCTACCAGTGATAGTCCAATCTATCTTCCCTGGATTCTCAATGATGATGACATTGTTCGTACAAAGGGAAAGACTCCTCGGATTTCTAGACTGAAGCGAAAGATTGCCTATGAACCTAGATGTCTACTACCTGGTAATCTGAAGATAGGTGGTAAGATCGTTCTCCCTGGTCTATCTCCAAAAGAAGTTCTTATCACTTCAAATGGTTGGATGAGGAGATGCTCAATGATCAATGATGAGCTTAAAGAGATTCTGGAATATCGGCATCTCAACGCTCGTGGTCTTGTGCACTTAGTCAAATCAGCTGCACTTGCCATTACTCTGCCGATGTTTCATCCTCGTCAGCGTGCCGATCATCTAGTCTATACCTCAAGGCTGATGAATGCCGGGTTAATGACTATGATTCTTGAAGGTCGTGCTTACTTGAACTTAATCTTGGCTACCTTCCTTTCACTTGAAGACAGTGGTATGTTTCTGCTGCCGACTGATCGTGCCGTTATAGTTCTTCCTGCTTTTCCTTTGCCGATCTGTCGTGCCGATGATTCTGATGATCTCATTGTCTCAACTTTTGTCCCTGCCGATTTCTTCTCTTCTGCTGATGATGCTGCCCTTCAATGGTTCTTACTTATTCCGGCTGCTCCTGTTCCTCCCTCTCCATCTCAGCCGATCTTGATCTCCTCTGATGATGAGATGATGACTGATGATGTGCTTATTGAAGATGCTGATCTGAATAATGAAGATTTTATCCCTTCAATAGTGCTCCCGTCGTCTGCCAGTATTTTCCAGCCGACCATCGTCAACAGTCTGTATGAGTATTTGAAGTTTAGTGAAGGCGATTTCACAAATCAGCAAGTGCCTGCCACTCGTGCTGATGTTGGTGATATGGCTCTTTCTGTTGGTGACCTGGTTAAGGATGTTCATAAAGACCTGGTTAAGCGTCTACGTAAGTCCAATCAGGAGGAGGAGAATACTCTGGTCAAAGAATTGAAAGCTCTCCTTGCTGATAGAGAAGAGCGTATAATGGCTCTTTCTGAATCCTTGGGGACAACTCATAACATTCAACAGAATCTTGTTGATAATCAGAGGCTGCAGATAAGAGATATGGGAAGACTTGAAGCAGAATTGTCTAAGACCAAAGCTGCCCTTGCCGAAGCTAATCTGAAGATAGCTGCTCTTGAAGCCAACAACAAAATGCTGTCTGAAAGATTGGAAAGTGCGCAGAGAAGACAGAGCAAAGCAAAGAGGAAAGCTGAAAGAAAAGAAGAAAGAGCAAGGAAGAAGGCTAGGAAGACTGAATCTACAAAGGACTCAACTCCAGCAGCAGATCCCAAGATTTCTGATCCTCCAGCTGCTGATCCTTGAGTCACATAGCCTATGATGTAGATATCTTATTGAAGACCTTCACAGACAAATTTCTTTGCTTATAAATTTTTTATTGTGCTAATATGTTTTTCTTATATTTGTGTTGTTATCTGCATTATTCTGTGCTATTTCCTTTTGCAGATCATCACTCTTGCCGATTCCTTGAACCGGCTTCACCATTTATTTTGGTGAATCCACCTTTTGCATTAGACATCTAGTGTGACTTACCTTAGGATTTGGTTATACCTAGATATCCTTAGAAATCTTTTCCCTAAGATAAGTGATGTCTTTAGCTTTAAGGGTGATTGGACTTAAGTAATTAGGAGGAGATTGTTGTTCAAATAGATACCTAGGTCCTAGAATTACTTAATCCCAATCATGTCTACACTTAGGGTCCCCCAATTTTATTAGAACCTTTTTAAGGTGCCCTTAGGATCCTTTGTGATCAGCACAGGTGTATTTCAACTCTTCAACAAGACAAACCAGCAAGAGGAAGCAAATCAGCAGATCAGTTAACAAAGTTGCCGATCAACTTGCTACAGAAGTTGCCGATCAACTTATTAAAGAAGTTGCCGATCAACTCCATTCACAACATGCCGATATAATAGACAGTCTGCACTGTCAGTCAGGTGACATCATTTCATTAAAGTCAACCTTGCTGATTGTCTCTATACTGTTTTATTATAAAGTAGTTTACCTACTCTGTAATGATTTCTACGCCGTCTGACACATAGCTACTTTTAGCTATACTCTGTCTCTACTTGCTTTTGCAGGTAACCGGTTGAGACAAAGGGGTCTTTACCCATCAGACTTTTAAGGCACGCGTATCTTCGCCATTAATGCCAAGGATACTGCATTAAATGCTCCTCACCTACCCAGCTGGAAATTCAAATGTTATCCTTCTTCAACAAGCTAAGACATTAACTCCTCCTATATATAGAGGACTCAGTGCATTGAAGAAGGTTGGTGATTTTAGTGCATTGAAGAGAGTTGGTTGTTTGCAGCATTCATTGAAGCTCAAACATTCCTTGTCCAGATAATCATTAGATCATTTAATAGGACATACACTTGTGCACAAACTCTACAACACTGTTAGTATTCCCGAACTAGATTATTTTAAGGAATACGTTGTCTGAGTTTTCACACACCCACCTGAGTGAGATAAGTTCTTTTGAACTTGACGCTCAAATACACTTGGTCAGATATTTGCTTTACGATTCATTAAACTATCTCTAGAATTTAGTCTTTGTATCCGGCAAAGCCGCTCTTGTAATAGACTAGGGATATTTAATAGTGCTCTTAACCCAAATCCAAGTTCTGACCAAACTTGGTAGAGGACGTAGCAGTATTTACACTGTGAACCTCTCCAAATCTCTGTGTCCTCTGTTACTTACTGTCCTTGCCGGTTGGAACTCTATCACCGGCAAATCATTACTGTTCTTGCTGACTCATCATCATTTCCATTGACCAATCTCTTGAAACTGCATTGAACTTTTAGAAACTACTTTGTGTTTAAACCAAGCTCTCAAAACCTTTTTATAAACTGATTTTGTGTGAGTTAAAACAAGTCATATCTTCTCCGCTGCGCTTACTGATAATAGTTTGCAATCTGATAAGTGACTTTGCATTTATAAAAGTGTTTCTTTGAAAAAGTTTTAATTAGGCTATTCACCCCCCCCCCTCTAGCCTATTTTCCTACCAATTGGGCCTAACAGAGGCACTACAAAATGAGACTTAATCCGGCCAAGTACACATTTGGGGTAGTGAAAGGAAAGGTCCTTGGGTACATGGTCACTGAGCGTGGTATAGAAGCAGACCCCGCTAAAATCAAAGCCATCATTGATATGCCTCCACCTAAGACGCAAAAAGAAGCCAAAGGATTCATGGGTCGCCTTCAATACATTAGTCGTTTCATTAATCAACTCACGACGATGTGCGAGCCCATCTTCAAACTCCTCAAGAAGAATGCATCCCTAGAATGGACAGAAGAGTGCCAAGAAGCCTTCAAAAAGGTCAAGGAATACTTACTAAATCCACCAGTGTTGCTTCTACCGCATAAAGAGAAGCCGTTGACCTTATACCTCACAGTCAATGACACTGCATTAGGGGCTATGCTAGCATAAGAGCAACCCGATTCGAGGAAAGAGAATTCCGTGTACTTTGTCAGCCGTCGCTTCCAAGGGGCTGAATTTAATTACTCTGCATTAGAAAAGTCGTGTGCTACACTGGTATGGGTAGCTGAGAGACTAAAGCCGTACATGGTGGCGTTTCCTGTACAACTGATTGCCCGAATGGACCCAATAAAATATATCTTTGAGAAGTCGCATGTCTCCTCTAGGATAGCCAAGTGGTACTTCATGCTCGCGGGGTACGATATCACTTACATCACACAGAAATCCGTGAGAGGAAGAGTTTTCGCGGATCATTTAGCCGAAGGCCGAATTTCCATGTGATGAATCGAAGGGGGAAGACCCGCGATTGCTTGATGAGGATATCATGGCAATAGCAGAAAATAAGTGGCAATTATTTTTCGATGGCGCAGCCAATAAAAGAGGGTATGGCATTGGCATGTTACTAGTAGATCCCTCAGATTTCTACACTCCACTCGCAATCCGCCTTGACTTTGAGGCCACTAAAAATATAGCCGAGTACAAAGCTTGCATAGCGGGACTTGAAGCAGCCTTAGAAAGAAATGTGACCGAACTAGAAGTGTACGGAGATTCACAACTTATAATCTATCAGTCACTCAAGAAGTGGAAGTTACAAGATCCTACACTCCAGAAATATAACGACCATCTCCAAGACTTGGTCAAACAGTTCAGAAAGGTTACTTTCTACTATCTCCCTAAGATAAGAACCGCTTAGCAGACTCGCTAGCCATGCTAGCGTCACTTGTTGAAATTCCCGAATGGACTGAGGTTAAAACCTTCAAAGTCGCGAGGCGAGCGACTCCTGCTTACTACTCAATCATAGACATGCATGACAACAAAGAGCCGTGTGATGTCATTTCCATGAATGCCTTAGACAATAAACCTTGGTATTAGATGTATGGCATTTCCTCCTAGACGGAACATTCCCATCGGGCGCATCACCTAAAGCGAAGATAGCCCCAAACGGTTTGCCACTCAATTCATTAATATAGGTGAACGCCTCTACAAGAAACACCACGAGTAGTGTCTACTCTGTGCCGATGAGCACGAAGCCATAGAAATCATGGACCAAGTCCATCAAGGAGTCTGTGGAACCCACATGAATGGCAATATGATAGCAATGAAAATCATCCGACTAGGGTACTATTGGGCTACAATGGAAGCGGACTACACCAACATGGTTAAGAAATGCCACAAGTGCCAGATACATGCCAACTTACAACACGCACCACCATCCGTGTTATACCCCATGACATCCACTTGGCCATTTTCTACATGGGGAATAGACGTCATTGGCAAAGTCTCACCGATAGGTCACAACGGGCACTCATTCGTATTAGTTGCCGTTGACTACTTCACTAAATGGATCGAGGCTCAATCCTACAAAGTCTTGAATGCCAGAAAGGTGGCTGAGTTCATTAAGACCAACATCATATGCCGATATGGGGTACCTCATGAGATGATATCTGACAATTGTTGGGTTTCCAAGTAACATGCGCAGCGGAAAATAGCATTTAAAATATTATGAAACCCAAAGCCCATAGATCCGTTCATATGATTAAATCAAATACTTGCAATATGAATACTAGAAAAACTAACCCTTGATGACTTTGAATTTGGTCTTTGATCTTGGTGGAGAAATTGAAGCTTTAATCACGAACAAGTAAGAACACAAACTTTGAAGATGATGAGCTTCACCCTCTAGCGGTATCGACACCTTGAACGAATATCAAGAACACTTGATCTTGGTTGCTAGACCAAAATTATGAAACACGTTTTCACAATTTATATGAACTATATGGAATATTATTTGTGTATTATTTTGTTCTTCAATCTAGGATGTCTTAGAACAAAATAAAACTCTCTCAAACACTTTGGAGACCTGCACAAAAGCTATGATATGTTCTGGCCCGAATTTGGCTGTTTATATACAAGTTAGACCTATTCAAAATAGAAAACTTGTGTCAAAACCCGTCCAAAATCCTTTTCCTAATTAAATCAGGAAGTCTGTCCCGACATACTGTGCGGCCGCCCAAAACCAGGTGTGCGGTCGCCCAAAACCTGTGCGGCCGTCCAGCCTGGTCTGTGCGGTCGCACACCAGGATCAGAGGGCCTTAATTTTCCAATATAGTCCTTTTAGTATTCGTTCCATTGTGTGTGACCCTCTAGGATTATACTAAGTTGGCAATGGGTTCAAACATGAATCTATAAGATATGATTAGGTTCTAGCAAACCGTCATACCTACCCAAATAGTATAACTAGATACAAGTTCGGATTCCTTTAGAATATGTCACAATCCCTTTGTCCACGATCTCATTGAACACAAGTCATGGTCAAACGGTCAACTTATTTTGGTTCAATACTTTCTCGATTCCGAATATGTTGATAATCCAAATGACATTGATATAATCAATTCATATGAGTCCGGCCGAACATTTTCATCAACATCATTCCTACGAGAGGCCTAAGCTTGAGATCTCTCCGAAGAGGGACAAATCCATTTAGCTTATTATTTTTCCCTACATGAATCCGATTATGCCAGTCATACACTTTATAACTACCCGATTAAAGGTAGCGTTTGAATATGTCAAACATAATGTTCATCAAGTGGAAGACTATAATAACTTCATGTCTAAGGATTCGAATGACATAACTAATGATAACAATTACAACGTTTATTAAACGTGCCTAGGGCATCACTACCAACAATCTCCCACTTGCCCTATGCCCAATCTCCCATGTATCCAATACCCATGGACCTAACATGACCTTCATGTTTAGCTTGTGGAAGTACCTTTGTTAGCGGGTCCGCGACATTGTCATCAGTAGGTACTTTGCATATATTCACGTCACCTCTGTCAATGATTTCTCGAATGACATGGTAACGCCTAAGTATGTGTTTGGATTTTTGATGTGCCCTTGGTTCCTTTGCTTGAGCAATAGCACTATTATTATCACAATAAAGGTCTATTAGATTAGTAATACTAGGAACCACTTCAAGTTCAGTGATGAACTTCTTAATCCAAACAGCTTCCTTTGCAGCATCCGATGCAGCAATATACTCAGCTTCCGTTGTAGAATTAGCGGTTGTACTCTGCTTGGAACTCTTCTAGCTTACAGCTCCACCATTTAACATAAACACAAAACCTGATTGCGATCCACTGTCATCTCTGTCGGTTTGGAAGCTTGTATCCGTGTAAGCATTTACAACGAGATCATCTTCCATTCCTCCATAGACCAAAAACGAGTCTTTAGTCCTTCTCAAGTACTTAAGAATCGCTTTTACAGCCACCCAGTGATTTTCACCGGGGTCGGATTGGTATCTGCTTATCATGCTCAAAGCATAAGATACATCCAGCCTAGTACAAATCATGGCATACATGATGGACCCAATTGCCGAAGCATATGAAACATCATTTATTTTCTCACTCTCATCTTTTGTCTTAGGACATTGAGTTTTGCTTAAAGAAACTCCATGTAGCACTGGCAAGGTTCCTCTTTTAGAATTTTCCATGCGGAATCTTCTAATGACCTTGTCAATGTATATACTTTGGCTTAAACCAAGTAGCCTCCTTGATCTATCTCTATAGATCTTAATGCCAAGTATATAGGCGGCTTCACCCATATCTTTCATTGCAAAGCACTTTCCTAACCAAGTCTTCACAGACTGAAGTGTAGGAATGTCGTTTCCAATGAGTAATATGTCATCCATGTATAAAATAAGGAATAGCACTATGCTCCCACTAATCTTCTTGTATACACAAGGCTCATCTTCGTTCTTGATGAAACCAAACTCTTTGACCGATTCATCAAAACGGAGATTCCAACTCCTAGAAGCTTGCTTCAATCCATAAATGGATTTCTGCAATTTGCATACCTTAGAATTATGTTCAAAACCTTCTGGTTGTGTCATATACACATCTTCTTGTAGTTTTCCATTTAGGAAAGCGGTTTTGACATCCATTTGCCATATTTCATAATCATGATATGCGGCAATGGCAAGCAAAATTCTTATAGATTTGATCATTGCTACGGGTGAAAAGGTTTCATCATAGTCAATACAATGAACTTTCCTATAACCCTTCGCTACAAGTCTAGCTTTGTAAGTATGCATCTTCCCATCCATGTCAGTCTTCTTCTTGAAGACCCATTTGCATCCTATGGTTTTTACACCTTATGGTGCATCAATCAAATTTCAAACTTGATTGTCTTGCATGGATTGCAATTCGGATTCCATGGCTCCAAGCCACTTGTCCAAATCAGGAGAAGACATTGCCTCTTGATAGGTTGTCGGTTCATCATTCTCAATGATTTCCACCTCATTACTATCCGTTACGAGAAATCCATATCTCTCGGGCTCGGATTGTAACCTACTAGATCTGCAAGTTACTTGTGTATTTTGAACAGGTTCCACAACTCCTTGTGGTTCTTGTTCTTGTTCCACCATTGGTTCAATGTTGTTTTCTGGGTCTTGAATTTCTTCAAGATTTATTTTACTCCCACTGATTTCTTTGGAGAGAAACTGTTTCTCTAGAAAGACACCAGTTCGGGCAACAAACACTTTGTTGTCCTCTCGGTTGTAAAAGTAATATCCTTTAGTTTCCTTAGGATATCCCACAAAAATACATTTATCAGATTTGTGTGCTAGTTTATCGGAGACAAGTCTTTTGACAAAAGCTTCGTAACCCCAAATCCTTATGAAAGACAAACTAGGTTTCTTTCCGCTCCACATCTCATATGGAGTCTTTGGAACCGATTTAGTTGGAACTTGATTTAGTGTGAAAGCAGCGGTTTCTAGAGCGTAACCCCAAAAGGATATTGGAAGATCAACTTGACTAATCATTGATCGAACCATGTCTAACAAAGTCCGATTTCTCCTCTCGGACACACCATTCTATTGTGGTGTTCTGGGTGGAGTCAATTGTGAAATTATTCCACAATTCTTTAGATGATCATCAAATTCATGACTCAAGTATTCTCCACCTCGATCTGATCGAAGTGCCTTAATACTTTTGCCAAGTTGTTTTTCTACTTCATTTTGAAATATTCTAAATATCTCAAATGCTTCACTTTTATGTTTCATTAGGTAAACATACCCAAATCTACTATAATCATCAGTGAAGGTTATGAAGTATTGAAATCCTCCCCTAGCATTGCTACTTAATAGTCCGCATACATTGGAATGTATCAACCACAATAAGTCGCTTGCCCTTTCACCTAGCTTGGTAAAAGGTGTCTTAGTCATTTTCCCAAGAAGACACGACTCACAAGTATCATATGACCTAAGGTCACATGAACCTAAGAGACCGTCCCCATGGAGTTTTGAGATACGCTTCTCATTAATATGACCAAGACGGCAATGCCACAAATAAGAATGATTTACATCATTAGGTTTAGATTTCTTATTTATATGATAGACATTTTCATTATTTTCATTCTTGACATCCAAGACATAAAGGCCATTAAATGAATTAGCAATACCATAAAGCACATCATTTAAATAAATAGAAAATTTCTTATTCTCAATAAGAAACTTAAAACCTTCATTATCCAAACAAGAAATTGAAATAATATTTCTACTTAAATCCGGTACATAATAGCAATTGTTCAAAACAAGTATTAAACCGGAAGGTAAAGTGACTTCATAAGTCCCTACGGCTAATGCAGCAACTCTTGCTCCATTCCCCACGCGTAGGTCTACTCACCCTCTTTAAGCAGTCTCCTATTCTTTAGTCCCTGCACATTTAAACAAATGTGATAACCACATCCGGTATCCAATACCCAAGAATCAGTGGTAGAAAGGAGAATATCTATCATATAGATACCTGAAGTTGACGCAGCCTTGCTACCCTTCTTCTTCTTTTGCTCTTCCAAGAAAGCCTTGCAATTGCGTTTCCAATGACCAATTTCTTGACAATGGATTTTGCATCCTTTTGTGAATAGCGATTTTGCCTCAGAAGCCTTAGCAACCTTTGCCTTGCTTATCTTGGGTTTGACAACTTTTGCCTTACCCTTTCCTTTGGCACCAGCCTTCTTCCCATCATGAACCAAGAGCACAGGAGAACCTTTCTCCACAATCTTCATCTCCGCAGTTTTAAGCATCCCATGCAACTCGGAGATTCTTATCCATTCCATGCATGTTATAATTCATCACAAACTGATTATAACTTTTAGGCAATGAATTAAGAATGAGATCTGTGGCTAGCTCCAATGGGATTGGATAGCCAAGTTTCTCAAGATGCTCCACATAACCTTTCATTTTAAGCATGTGAGGACTCACTTGTTGCCCTTCACTCATTTTGCAAGAAGTGAATGCAACAATGGTCTTGTACCTCTCTTACCTAGCTTGCTCTTGAAACATGGCTCTTAACTCCACGCCTATCTTATAGGCTTCCAAATGTTCCAAACTTTGTTAGAGTTTTGAGCACATAGTAGCAAGCATGAGACAACTTACATCTCTATAATCATTACGATGTTTCTTGTAACTGTCTCTTTCTGTCCTAGGGGCAGTAGGTTCTGGTTCAGCAGGAAGAGGCCCATCGAGAATGTACAACTTATCTTCTTGCCTAAGAACAATTCTTAGGCTACGGATCCAATCCATAAAGTTCGTACCATTCTCTTGGAGCTTATCCTTCTCAAAGAACGATCGCAACGAAATAGATTGAGTGTTGTTAGTCATTATCTACAATTATACAAAAATTTCCAAAATTTAATAAGTACCAATTTTCATTAAAGAAATAAACAATGTATTTTTCCAAAAATACTCCCACTAAATTATACAACCTTCTTTATACATCCAATGTATAGTATAATTTAAATGGGTTAAGATCCCGCTTTAATTTAATTTTAAGTCCGCTAAGGCGGATTACACAAAATCAAATTAATTAGGTAGACAACTCTTGTCAATCATATCTCATATGACTCTTAGTTCCTTTTATGAGATTCTTTAAGAAATCCTATTTCAAAAAGCATGTTAAATCTCATCTTTGCCTAGGCTCAAAACTGTTTTGACGCCTAATTAAGTCCAACCATTTTAAACGTATAGTTAATGTGCCTCGCTAGGGCGTGCCCACATTATCTATCTTGCTCGTACATAAATAAAGTCAATGCATCTCGCTAGGCCGAGTCTACATTAAATTTACCCATGTATTAACAAGTGTTTTAATCATGGCATGGCAATAAACGACTTAAAACTTTCTTTGAAGGTTCCTCACATATAGCATACAACACATTTATGAGCACATAATATAAACATGTTACGCATAAATTTTAGCCACTAAATTAATCTCCATTAATTTAAGCATAATATTTATGTGTCATTAGTTTCTCTATAATTATGAGGATGAGACTATTTCAACTTTAGTTATTATCTCCAAATCAAGACAACAAGAAGTGCGGCCGAAACTAAGCCATAAGGCATCCACAATTCCGCACTAATCCAAGAAACCAAGAAAGTAGTCCATGTGGCCGAAACTAAGCAATAGATAGTCTCGATGAACGTAGGCCAATTGCATCCACAATTCCACATGGATCTCCAATCTTTGAATCAAGAACTTTGTTTCTCGATTTTAGCAAATATGAACTCTTCATAATTCTAACTTCGTTTTATCTTTGAAACTTTGATTGCGATCAAGTTTGGGAAACACAATCTCGATGAACGTAGATTAGCCATCCAAACCTTGAACCAATCTCAGAATCACAAGACTAAAACAAATAGGAAAATCAAACCCCAGGATCCACACCCAAACCAACTGCCCAAAACCCACTCCAGATCAGCAGGTCTGGTCGGTCTTGTCACTGGTCTGGTCGGACCCCATCAAAATTCCAGATTCTGATTCTGACCGAAAATCAAAACCAGAATCCTGACAACTGTGCGGCCGCCCAAGAAAAACTGTGTGGTCGCCCAAACTTTGTGCGGCCGCCCAAGGTTTTCTGTCCGGTCGCACAGTAGGATCAGAATGAATTTTTAAAGTTCGAAAATTTGTCTCAAAATTGTTTTCCCCGATTATTAAAACTTTGATCCAATCAAAAATTAATAACCAAACAATTCAGAATCCAACATAATTTTTAGTGCGATTCAATAGTGCGATTAAAGTTGTAAAACAATAAACCACATAAAATCGTATAACACATAAACATCATATAATCCAATATTCATATCATGCTAGGCACATAAACAATTTATATACAAACAACATGATCTAGGTATTGAAATAATCAACATGAAAAGGGCTCTGATACCACTGTTGGGTTTCCAAGTAACATGCGCAGCGGAAAATAGCATTTAAAATTTTATGAAACCCAAAGCCCATAGATCCGTTCATATGATTAAATCAAATACTTGCAATATGAATACTAGAAAAACTAACTCTTGATGACTTTGAATTTGGTCTTTGATCTTGGTGGAGAAATTGAAGCTTTAATCACGAACAAGTAAGAACACGAACTTTGAAGATGATGAGCTTCACCCTCTAGTGGTATCCACACCTTGAACGAATATCAAGAACACTTGATCTTGGTTTCTAGACCAAAATTATGAAACACGTTTTCACAATTTATATGAACTATATGGAATATTATTTGTGTATTATTTTGTTCTTCAATCTAGGATGTCTTAGAACAAAATAAAACTCTCTCAAACACTTTGGAGACTTGCACAAAAGCTATGATATGTTCTGGCCCGAGTTTGGCTGTTTATATACAAGTTAGACCTATTCCAAATAGGAAACTTGTGTCAAAACCCGTCCAAAATCCTTTTCCTAATTAAATCAGGAGGTCTGTCCCGACATACTGTGCGGCCGCCCAAAACCAGGTGTGCAGTCGCCCAAAACCTGTGCGGCCGCCAAGCCTGGTCTGTGCGGTCGCACACCAGGATCAGAGGGCCTTAATTTTCCAATATCGTCCTTTTAGGATTCGTTCCATTGTGTGTGACCCTCTAGGATTATACTAAGTTGGCAATGGGTTCAAACATGAATCCATAAGATATGATTAGGTTCTAGCAAACCGTCATACCTACCTAAATAGTATAACTAGATACAAGTTCGCATTCCTTTAGAATATGTCACAATCCCTTTGTCCACGATCTCATTGAACACAAGTCATGGTCAAACGGTCAACTTGTTTTGGTTCAATACTTTCTCGATTCCGAATATGTTGATAATCCAAATGACATTGATCTAATCAATTCATATGAGTCCGGCCGAACATTTTCATCAACATCATTCCTACGAGAGGCCTAAGCTTGAGATCTCTCCGAAGAGGGACAAATCCATTTAGCTTATTATTCTTCCCTACGTGAATCCGATTATGCCAATCATACACTTTATAACTACCCGGTTAAAGGTAGCGTTTGAATATGTCAAACATAATGTTCATCAAGTGGAAGACTATAATAACTTCATGTCTAAGGATTCGAATAACATAACTAATATGAGATATTTGTACGACATGGACCATGACATAAATATCATACAGCGGGTCATGTCCAGTACCTTGTTCCAAACAAGTACCCATAAATCTAACATGATCATCCCATGATCATTTAGCCTTTATACTAGTGCTTAACAAGTACTAGGGACGGAGATTATTATATGTAAACATGAACAACAATAATAATCAAAACATCTCTTTATTGATATAAAATAGATGATAATAATTACAATGTTTATTAAACGTGCCTAGGGCACCACTACCAACAACAATGGCATGCACTTTGAGAAAGAATGCGACCAACTACTTGCAGAGTACAAAATAGAGAGACATCAGTCATCACCGTACCGACCACAAACCAATGGAGCAGTCGAAGCTGCTAACAAGACCATTGAGACCGTCATTAGGAAAATGCTAAGACTGGCAGAGACTGGCCCGACAAGCTACCTTTTGCACTCTGGGGCTACCGTACTTCAATCCGTACCGCCACCGGTGAAACTCCATACGCCCTAGCCTATGGGATGGAAGCAGTAGTACCAATCGAATTAGAAGTACCATCACTAAGGGTTCTCCTAGAAAACCAAGTGAATGAAGTCGCATGGTTAGACAGCCATTATGAACAACTAGCCCTGCTAGATGAACGACGACTTCGAGCCACCGAGCATATCTAAGCGTATCAATGAAAAATGGCCCGAGCATTTAATAAGAAAGTCAAGTCCAGAAACATCAAAGAAGGGGACCTTGTCCTACGTGAACATTGTCTTGGACCATTCAACCCTATGGGAAAGTGGGGACCAAGATGGATAGGCCCCTACATAGTCACGAAGGTATTCTCCGGAGGAGTGGTACAACTTGCAGACCTAGATGGAGATCAACTGCCGAAGCCCGTCAACATGGACAAGCTGAAAAAGTACTATTTATAAGTCCGTCCCCTATTTCAAAAAAAAAAAGAGGAAAGCTCGCTAGGTTGAAAACCCGCAACGGCGGCCTAGGTAAAAATTAGAGCAGAGAGCACGAGAAAAGAAGCCCGCTAGATTGAAAACCTGAAAGGGGGGTCTAGGCAAAAATCAGGGTGTGCATTAAAAAAAATAAAATATATATATATATATATATATATATATATATATATATATATATATATAATAGGGGACAGTCTCGTACGAGACACCTATGTCCCGTATGAGACATGTCAGTCAGCAAACATACTTTTCTCTTTCCTAAACAAGAACTACGATGACCTGAGCTCCTTATTTAATTGATGTAAAAGGAGAACGTAGGCAGCCTTTTGGTCCGGTCTATCAATAAATAAAATCAAAATCTTGTCTTCTCATTAATTGAATGCATTTCAAGAAAGCAATAAGAAAATTTCTAACATGAATACCAACTTGCAAAAGAAAATAAATTAAATACTAAAAATCTAAAACTTAGTCTATCTATGGCAATCTCTCGATACTCCTAAATATCTATTTCTTCCTTAACTTAGTAGGGGCTTGACCATGATCCGCCTTGTCATCCCTCTTCCTCTTGAACCAAGGTATCTCGAAACCGGGAGGAACATCAAGTCGACTGAACACCGAGGGAGTCAGTCTCGCAAACACATTAAGCCTATCCAGAGCTTGGAATTTGCCGGGAAGTCAGTTTGCTCTCTTCTAGTAAAAGTCACTATCCAAAAAGTCTTGAATGACATCTGCTCTGACATTAGAAGTATCCTCCTTAGCTTCCTTCTTCCTCAAATTCAAGCTAGGCTCAAATTGGTCCCCCAACAGAGAGCGACGGATCTCATCAATACCCTCGACATTGGGACGGAGTTCCGAGAGAAACCAATTCAAGTATTTATCCGACAAATAGATGCTCCCTCCATCATGACAAAGATTGGTCCAACGATCCATAGTGGTGCCTTTCCCCCCAAGCGCGAGCCAAGCCAATAGAGAACTCCGAGTCCATGAAAGAAATGTTTCGAGGCCGTACCCCTGACAAGAAAGTGTCCTGCTGTTTGACCGAATTATCGCATTACCCTCCGAACAAAATAGAAAGAGGAGTCCCTCAAACCCAGAAAGACGACCCAGTCGTACCCAAGGGTATTAGCTACAAACCTCCTCACCTTCCAAAGGATGGGCACCAAGAGATATCATCGGTCTCTGCTTTAGCAAAAAGATGAGCCAACTCCTCAATGCTGAGACCCTTCGCTAACAGTCTCCGCCTATGGAAAGTATAAGGTGAATACTCGATCGGAGAGTCCAACAATTTGAAGTGTTCTCTAAGCCAAATGGTCAACAATAATGGACTTCCCCGAGTCATAGAGCCGGTTTGGTGTAACTCATCGAGACCATGGAGGGTCTCCCCCAAGATGAGAGGGATTATGTTGAAGGCCCATCCTCTAGCTTGCAGAACGATGTCCACGAGCTCTGTGTCCGCCATGCCACACTTGCTCATGAAAAGCATGCTCCGAAATAAGCACAATGCCAAGAGGCAGCACTGGGAATCCACACCGTGACCACGAGTCACCCGACCTTTAAATCTCCTAGGCTAAGCATGGAGATCGACATAGCGGTTATGAATATAACTCTGCGCCTCAGGAAGGCCAATACTCAATAAGTCCCTAAGAGACTCCGCCGGTACCTTATCACAATTAGGAACCGCAATCACCCCGGTCAACGGCATATCCAAGATAGCCGCCATCTCCTCTACGGTAGGGACCATCTCGTGAAGTTAAAAGTTGAAGAGGTTGTTGGTAGTGGTGCCCTAGGCACGTTTAATAAACGTTGTAATTGTTATCATTTATTTCATATCAATAAAGAGATGTTTTGATTATTATTGTTGTTCATGTTTACTTATAATAATCTCCGTCCCTAGTACTTGTTAAGCACTAGTATAAAGGCTAAATGATCATGGGATGATCAAGTTAGATTTATGGGTACTTGTTTGGAACAAGGTACTGGACATGACCCGCTGTATGAGATTTATGTCATGGTCCATGTCAAACATATATCTCATATTAGTTATGTCATTTGAATCCTTAGACATGAAGTTATTGTAGTCTTCCACTTGATGAACATTATGTTTGACATATTCAAACGCTACTTTTAACCGAGCAGTTATAAAGGGTATGATTGGCATAATCGGATTCACGTAGGGAAGAATAATAAACTAAATGGATTTGTCCCTCCTCGGAGAGATGTCAAGCTTGGGCCTCTCGTAGGAATGATGTTGATGAAATGTTCGGCCGGACTCAAATGGATTGATTGGATCAATAGCATTTGGATTATCAACATATTCGGAATCGAGAAAGTATTGAACAAAACAAGTTGACTCTTTGACCATGACTTGTGTTCAATGACATCGTGGACAAAGGGATTGTGACATATTCTAAAGGAATGCGAACTTGTATCTAGTTATACTATTTGGGTAGGTATGACGGTTTGCTAGAACCTAATCATATCTTATGGATCATGTTTGAGCTCATTGCCAACTTAGTATAATCCTAGAGGGTCACACACACAATAGAACGAATCTTTAAAAGGACTATATTGGAATTTTGGAAATTCTGGACATTCTGAAGAGTGGGCGACCGCACAGTATTGACTGGGCGGCCGCACACTTAGGACAGTTTTGTACCAGTTTTGCTTCAGATAGTTGTGCGACCGCACAGTGAATTCTGGGCGGCCGCACAGTGCTGTCGGGTGGCAGATTCCTAATTTGATTTGGAAACGAATTTTGGACGGATTTTGACACAAGTTTCCTATTTGGAATAGGTCATACTTGTGTATAAAAGACCAAATTCGGCCAGCACTCAAGGCTAATGATTTTGTGAGTCTCAAAGAGTTTGAGAGAGGGTTTATTTTGTTCCAAGACATTCTTGGTTGAGGAACAAAATAATACACAAAATAAATTCCATATAGTTCTTTTGATTGTGAAAAAGTGTTTCACAATTTGGTCTAGCAACCAAGATCAAAGAAGCTCCTTTGATATTCGTTCGAAGTGTGGATACCGCTAGAGGGTGAAAATCATCATCTTCAAGGTTCGTGTTCAAGCTTTGTGATCGTGATCAAGTCTTCAAACCTCCACCAAAGACCAAGAGAATTTGATAGCCATCAAGGGTTAGTTTATTCCTTTATTCTTATGTTGTATTTGATTTAATCATATGAACGGATCCATGGCTTTGGTTTCAAAATTTTAAATGCTAATTTCCGCTGCGCATGTTTTGATCGAAACCCAACAGTGGTATCAGAGCCCCGTTCATGTTGATTAATTCAATACTTGGATCATGTTATGTGTATATAAATTGTTTATGTGCCTTGCATGATATGAATATTGGAATATGTGATGTTTATGTGTTATGTGATTTTATGTGGTTTATTGTTTGCAACTTTAATCGCACGATTCAATCGCAATAAATAAATTATGGTGGATTCAGAATTGTTGATTATTAATTTTTGATTGGATCAAATTTTTAATAATCGGGGAAAAACGATTTTGAGACAAAATTTTCGAACTTTGAAAATTCTGCACATTCTGATGGTACCGGGCGACCGCACAAAAACGCCTTGGGCGGCCGCACAGTTTTGGGCGACCGCACAAGGGTTTTCTGGGCGGCCGCACAATTTGATCAGAAGGTCTGATTTTGGTTGAAAAACCAGAATCTGGATTTTTTTCGAAAGATTCAACAAAACCAGTAACAGAACTAGTCCAGACTTGCTGATCTGGAATGGGTTTTGGGTAGTTGGTTTGTGTGTGGATTTTGGGGTTTGATTTTCCTATTTGTTTTAGTCTTGTGATTCCTAGATTGGTTCAAGTTTTGGATGGCTAATATGCGTTCATCGAGATTGTCTTTCCCAAAATTGATCGCAATCAAAGTTTCAAAGATAAAACGAAGTTAGAATTATGAAGAGTTCATAATTGCTAAAATTGAGAAACAAAGTTCTTGATTCAAAGTTTGGAGATCCATGTGGAATTGTTAATGCAGTTGGCCTACGTTCATCGAGACCATCTATTGCTTAGTTTCGGCCACATGGACTACTTTCTTGGTTTCTTGAATTAGTGCGGGATTGTGGTTGCCTAATGGCTTAGTTCGACCGCACTTCTTGTTGTCTTGATTTGGAAATAATAACCGAAGTTGAAATAGTCTCATCCTCATAATTATAGAGAAACTAATGACACATAAATATCATGCTTAAATTAATGGAGATTAATTTAGTGTCTAAACTTGATGTGTAACATGTTTATATTATGTGCTCATAAATGTGTTATATGCTATATGTGATGAACCTTCAAAGAAAGTTTTAAGTTTTTTTTTGCCAAGCCATGATTAAAACACTTGTTTATACATGAGTAATTTTATGTGGGCTCGCCAAAGCGAGGTGCATTGATTTTATTCATGTTTGAGCAAGATGAGTGAATAAGAGTTTCCTATGCGTTTAAAATGGTTGGACTTAATTAAGCGTCAAAACAGTTTTGGGCTTAAGGCAAAGATGAGATTTAACATGCTTTTTGAAATTGGATTTCTTAAAGAATCTCATGAAAAGAACTGAGAGTCATATGAGATATGATTGACAAGAGTTGTCTACCTAATTGATTTAATTTTGAGCGGTGCGCCAAAGCGTACTCAAAATTAGATTAAAGCGGGATCTCAACCCATTTAAATTATATTATACATTGGATGTATATGAAGGTTATATAATTTAGTGGGAGTATTTTGTTTTAAAATACATTTTTTTTTTATCTCTTTAATGAAAAATCGGTCCTTATTAAATTTTGGAAATTTTGCATATTTGTAGATAATGACTAATAACACTCAATCAATGTCGTTGCGATCGATCCTTGAGAAGGATAAGCTCAAAGAGAATGGTACTAACTTTATGGATTTGATCCGAAGCATAAGAATCGTTCTTAGGCAAGAAGATAAGTTGTACATTCTCGATGGGCCTCTCCATGCTGAACCACCGCCTACTGCCCCTAGGGTAGAAAGAGACAATTACAAGAAACATCGTAATGATTCTAGAGATGTAAGTTGTCTCATGCTTGCTGCTATGTGTTCAAAACTCCAACAAAGTTTGGAACATTTGGAAGCCTATGAGATAGGCGTGGAGTTGAGAACCATGTTTCAAGAGCAAGCTAGGCAAGAGAGGTACAAGACCATTGTTGCATTCACTACTAGTAAAATGAATGAAGGGCAACAAGTGAGTCCTCACTTTCTTAAAATGAAAGGTTATGTAGAGCACCTTGAGAAACTTGGCTATCCAATCCCATTGGAGCTAGCCACGGATCTCATTCTTAATTCGTTGCCTAAAAGTTATAATCAGTTTGTAATGAATTATAACATGCATGGAATGGATAAGAATCTCTCTGAGTTGCATGGGATGCTCAAAACTGCAGAGATGAAAATTGTGGAGAAAGGTTCTCCCGTGCTCTTGGTTCATGATGGGAAGAAGGCTGGTGCAAAGGAAAGGGTAAGGCAAAAGTTGTCAAACCCAAGATAAGCAAGGCAAAGGTTGCCAAGGCTTCTGAGGCAAAACCTGATTCACAAAAGGATGCAATCTGTTTCCATTGTCAAGAAATTGGTCATTGGAAACGTAATTGCAAGCTTTCTTGGAAGAGCAAAAGAAGAAGAAGGGCAGCAAGGCTGCGTCGACTTCAGGTATCTATATGATAGATATTCTCCTTTCTACCACTGATTCTTGGGTATTGGATACCGGATGTGGTTCTCACATTTGTCTAAATGTGCAGGGACTAAAGAATAGGAGACTGCTTAAAGAAGGTGAAGTAGATCTACGCGTGGGGAATGGAGCAAGAGTTGCTGCATTAGCCGTAGGGACTTATGAAGTCACTTTACCTTCCGGATTAATTCTTGTTTTGAACAATTGTTATTATGTTCCGGATTTAAGCAGAAATATTATTTCAATTTCTTGTTTGGATAATGAAGGTTTTAAGTTTCTTATTGAGAATAAGAAATTTTCTATTTATTTAAATGATGTGCTTTATGGTATTGCTAATTCATTTAATGGCCTTTATGTCTTGGATATCAAGAATGAAAATAATGTCTATCATGTAAATAAGAAATCTAAACCTAATGATATAAATCATACTTATTTGTGGCATTGCCGTCTTGGTCATATTAATGAGAAGCGTATCTCAAAACTCCATGGGGATGGACTTTTGGGTTCATGTGACTTAGAGTCATATGATACTTGTGAGTCGTGTCTTCTTGGAAAAATGACTAAGACACCTTTTACCAAGTTGGGTGAAAGGGCAAGCGACTTATTGGGGCTGATACATTCCGATGTATGCGGACCATTAAGTAGCAATGCTAGGGGAGGATTTCAATACTTCATAACCTTCACTGATGATTATAGTAGATTTGGGTATGTTTACCTAATGAAACATAAAAGTGAAGCATTTGAGATATTTAGAATATTTCAAAATGAAGTAGAAAAACAACTTGGCAAAAGTATAAAGGCACTTCGATCAGATCGAGGTGGTGAATACTTAAGTCAAGAATTTGATGATCATCTAAAGAATTGTGGAATAGTTTCACAATTGACTCCGCCCGGAACACCACAATGGAATGGTGTGTCTGAGAGGAGGAATCGGACTTTGTTAGACATGGTTCGATCAATGATGAGTCAAGTTGATCTTCCAATATCCTTTTGGGGTTACGCCCTAGAAACCGCTGCTTTCACACTAAATCGTGTTCCAACTAAATCGGTTCAAAAGACTCCATATGAGATGTGGAGCGGAAAGAAGCCTTGTCTATCTTTCATGAAGATTTGGGGTTGTGAAGTTTTTGTCAAAAGACTTATCTCAGACAAACTTGCACACAAATCTGATAAATGTATTTTCGTGGGATATCCTAAGGAAACTAAAGGATATTACTTTTACAACCGAGAGGACAACAAAGTGTTTGTTGCTCGAACTGGTGTCTTTCTAGAGAAAGAGTTTCTCTCCAAAGAAATCAGTGGGAGTAAAATAAATCTTGAAGAAATTCGAGACCCAGAAAATAACATTGAACCAATAGTGGAACAAGAACAAGAACCACAAGGAGTTGTGGAACTTGTTCAAAATACACAAGCATCTCGCAGATCTAGTAGGTTACGATCCGAGCCCGAGAGATATGGATTTCTCGTAACGGATAGTAATGAGGTAGAAATCATTGAGAATGATGAACCGTCAACCTACCAAGAGGCGATATCTTCTCCTGATTCGGACAAGTGGCTTGGAGCCATGGAATCAGAATTGCAATCCATGCAAGACAATCAAGTTTGGAATTTGATTGATGCGCCCGAAGGTGTAAAAACCATAGGATGCAAATGGGTCTTCAAGAAGAAGACTGACATGGATGGGAAGGTGCATACTTACAAAGCTAGGCTTGTAGCGAAGGGTTATAGGCAAGTTCATGGTATTGACTATGATGAGACCTTTTCACCCGTAGCAATGATCAAGTCTATAAGAATTTTGCTTGCCATTGCCGCATATCATGACTATGAAATATGGCAGATGGACGTCAAAACCGCTTTCCTGAATGGAAAACTACAAGAGGATGTGTATATGACACAACCAGAAGGTTTTGAACAAAATTCTAAGGTATGCAAATTGCAGAGATTCATCTATGGATTGAAGCAAGCTTCAAGGAGTTGGATCTCCGTTTTGATGAATCGGTCAAAGAGTTTGGTTTCATCAAGAACGAAGATGAGCCTTGTGTATACAAGAAGATTAGTGGGAGCATAGTGCTATTCCTTATTTTATACGTGGATGACATATTGCTCATTGGAAACGACATTCCTACACTTCAGTCTGTGAAGACTTGGTTAGGAAAGTGCTTCGCAATGAAAGATATGGGTGAAGCCGCATACATTCTTGGCATTAAGATCAATAGAGATAGATCAAGGAGGCTACTTGGTTTAAGCCAAAGTACATACATTGACAAGGTCATTAGAAGATTCCGTATGGAAAATTCTAAGAGAGGCACCTTGCCCGTGTTACATGGAGTTTCTCTAAGCAAGACTCAATGTCCTAAGACAAAAGATGAGCGTGAGAAAATGAATGATGTTCCATATGCTTCGGCAATTGGGTCCATCATGTATGCCATGATTTGTACTAGGCCGGATGTATCTTATGCTTTGAGCATGATAAGTAGATACCAATCCGACCCTGGCGAAAATCACTGGATAGCCGTAAAAGCGATTCTTAAGTACTTGAGAAGAACTAAAGACTCGTTTTTGGTCTATGGAGGAATGGAAGATGATCTCGTTGTAAATGCTTACACGGATGCAAGCTTCCAAACCGACAAAGATGATAGCCGATCGCAATCGGGATTTGTGTTTATGTTAAATGGTGGAGCTGTAAGCTGGAAGAGTTCCAAGAAAAGTACAACCGCTGATTCTACAACAGAAGCTGAGTATATTGCTGCATCGGATGCTGCATCGGATGCTGCAAAGGAAGCTGTTTGGATTAAGAAGTTCATAACTGAACTTGAAGTGGTTCCTAGTATTGCTAATCCAATAGACCTTTATTGCGACAATAATGGTGCTATTGCTCAAGCAAAGGAACCAAGAGCACATCAGAAATCCAAACACATACTTAGGCGTTTTCATATCATTCGAGAGATCGTTGATAGGGGAGACGTAAATATATGCAGAGTACCTACTGATGACAATGTTGCGGACCCGCTAACAAAGGGACTTCCACAAGCTAAACATGATGGTCATGTTAGGTCCATGGGTATTAGATACATGGGAGATTGGACCTAGGGCAAGTGGGAGATTGTTGGTAGTGGTGCCCTAGGCACGTTTAATAAACGTTGTAATTGTTATCATTTATTTCATATCAATAAAGAGATGTTTTGATTATTATTGTTGTTCATGTTTACTTATAATAATCTCAGTCCCTAGTACTTGTTAAGCACTAGTATAAAGGCTAAATGATCATGGGATGATCATGTTAGATTTATGGGTACTTGTTTGGAACAAGGTACCCCCCCGCTGTATGAGATTTATGTCATGGTCCATGTCAAACATATATCTCATATTAGTTATGTCATTTGAATCCTTAGACATGAAGTTATTGTAGTCTTCCACTTGATGAACATTATGTTTGACATATTCAAACGCTACTTTTAACCGAGCAGTTATAAAGGGTATGATTGGCATAATCGGATTCACGTAGGGAAGAATAATAAACTAAATGGATTTGTCCCTCCTCGGAGAGATGTCAAGCTTGGGCCTCTCGTAGGAATGATGTTGATGAAATGTTCGGCCGGACTCAAATGGATTGATTGGATCAATAGCATTTGGATTATCAACATATTCGGAATCGAGAAAGTATTGAACAAAACAAGTTGACTCTTTGACCATGACTTGTGTTCAATGACATCGTGGACAAAGGGATTGTGACATATTCTAAAGGAATGCGAACTTGTATCTAGTTATACTATTTGGGTAGGTATGACGGTTTGCTAGAACCTAATCATATCTTATGGGATCATGTTTGAGCTCATTGCCAACTTAGTATAATCCTAGAGGGTCACACACACAATAGAACGAATCTTTAAAAGGACTATATTGGAATTTTGGAAATTCTGGACATTCTGAAGAGTGGGCGACCGCACAGTATTGACTGGGCGGCCGCACACTTAGGACAGTTTTGTACCAGTTTTGCTTCAGATAGTTGTGCGACCGCACAGTGAATTCTGGGCGGCCGCACAGTGCTGTCGGGTGGCAGATTCCTAATTTGATTTGGAAACGAATTTTGGACGGATTTTGACACAAGTTTCCTATTTGGAATAGGTCATACTTGTGTATAAAAGACCAAATTCGGCCAGCACTCAAGGCTAATGATTTTGTGAGTCTCAAAGAGTTTGAGAGAGGGTTTATTTTGTTCCAAGACATTCTTGGTTGAGGAACAAAATAATACACAAAATAAATTCCATATAGTTCTTTTGATTGTGAAAAAGTGTTTCACAATTTGGTCTAGCAACCAAGATCAAAGAAGCTCCTTTGATATTCGTTCGAAGTGTGGATACCGCTAGAGGGTGAAAATCATCATCTTCAAGGTTCGTGTTCAAGCTTTGTGATCGTGATCAAGTCTTCAAACCTCCACCAAAGACCAAGAGAATTTGATAGCCATCAAGGGTTAGTTTATTCCTTTATTCTTATGTTGTATTTGATTTAATCATATGAACGGATCCATGGCTTTGGGTTTCAAAATTTTAAATGCTAATTTCCGCTGCGCATGTTTGATCGAAACCCAACAGTGGTATCAGAGCCCCGTTCATGTTGATTAATTCAATACTTGGATCATGTTATGTGTATATAAATTGTTTATGTGCCTTGCATGATATGAATATTGGAATATGTGATGTTTATGTGTTATGTGATTTTATGTGGTTTATTGTTTTGCAACTTTAATCGCACGATTCAATCGCAATAAATAAATTATGGTGGATTCAGAATTGTTGATTATTAATTTTTGATTGGATCAAATTTTTAATAATCGGGGAAAAACGATTTTGAGACAAAATTTTCGAACTTTGAAAATTCTGCACATTCTGATGGTACCGGGCGACCGCACAAAACGCCTTGGGCGGCCGCACAGTTTTGGGCGACCGCACAAGGGTTTTCTGGGCGGCCGCACAATTTGATCAGAAGGTCTGATTTTGGTTGAAAAACCAGAATCTGGATTTTTTCGAAAGATTCAACAAAACCAGTAACAGAACTAGTCCAGACTTGCTGATCTGGAATGGGTTTTGGGTAGTTGGTTTGTGTGTGGATTTTGGGGTTTGATTTTCCTATTTGTTTTAGTCTTGTGATTCCTAGATTGGTTCAAGTTTTGGATGGCTAATATGCGTTCATCGAGATTGTCTTTCCCAAAATTGATCGCAATCAAAGTTTCAAAGATAAAACGAAGTTAGAATTATGAAGAGTTCATAATTGCTAAAATTGAGAAACAAAGTTCTTGATTCAAAGTTTGGAGATCCATGTGGAATTGTTAATGCAGTTGGCCTACGTTCATCGAGACCATCTATTGCTTAGTTTCGGCCACATGGACTACTTTCTTGGTTTCTTGAATTAGTGCGGGATTGTGGTTGCCTAATGGCTTAGTTCGACCGCACTTCTTGTTGTCTTGATTTGGAAATAATAACCGAAGTTGAAATAGTCTCATCCTCATAATTATAGAGAAACTAATGACACATAAATATCATGCTTAAATTAATGGAGATTAATTTAGTGTCTAAACTTGATGTGTAACATGTTTATATTATGTGCTCATAAATGTGTTATATGCTATATGTGATGAACCTTCAAAGAAAGTTTTAAGTTTTTTTTTGCCAAGCCATGATTAAAACACTTGTTTATACATGAGTAATTTTATGTGGGCTCGCCAAAGCGAGGTGCATTGATTTTATTCATGTTTGAGAAGGATGAGTGAATAAGAGTTTCCTATGCGTTTAAAATGGTTGGACTTAATTAAGCGTCAAAACAGTTTTGGGCTTAAGGCAAAGATGAGATTTAACATGCTTTTTGAAATTGGATTTCTTAAAGAATCTCATGAAAAGAACTGAGAGTCATATGAGATATGATTGACAAGAGTTGTCTACCTAATTGATTTAATTTTGAGCGGTGCGCCAAAGCGTACTCAAAATTAGATTAAAGCGGGATCTCAACCCATTTAAATTATATTATACATTGGATGTATATGAAGGTTATATAATTTAGTGGGAGTATTTTGTTTTAAAATACATTTTTTTTTTATCTCTTTAATGAAAAATCGGTCCTTATTAAATTTTGGAAATTTTGCATATTTGTAGATAATGACTAATAACACTCAATCAATGTCGTTGCGATCGATCCTTGAGAAGGATAAGCTCAAAGAGAATGGTACTAACTTTATGGATTTGATCCGAAGCATAAGAATCGTTCTTAGGCAAGAAGATAAGTTGTACATTCTCGATGGGCCTCTCCATGCTGAACCACCGCCTACTGCCCCTAGGGTAGAAAGAGACAATTACAAGAAACATCGTAATGATTCTAGAGATGTAAGTTGTCTCATGCTTGCTGCTATGTGTTCAAAACTCCAACAAAGTTTGGAACATTTGGAAGCCTATGAGATAGGCGTGGAGTTGAGAACCATGTTTCAAGAGCAAGCTAGGCAAGAGAGGTACAAGACCATTGTTGCATTCACTACTAGTAAAATGAATGAAGGGCAACAAGTGAGTCCTCACTTTCTTAAAATGAAAGGTTATGTAGAGCACCTTGAGAAACTTGGCTATCCAATCCCATTGGAGCTAGCCACGGATCTCATTCTTAATTCGTTGCCTAAAAGTTATAATCAGTTTGTAATGAATTATAACATGCATGGAATGGATAAGAATCTCTCTGAGTTGCATGGGATGCTCAAAACTGCAGAGATGAAAATTGTGGAGAAAGGTTCTCCCGTGCTCTTGGTTCATGATGGGAAGAAGGCTGGTGCCAAAGGAAAGGGTAAGGCAAAAGTTGTCAAACCCAAGATAAGCAAGGCAAAGGTTGCCAAGGCTTCTGAGGCAAAACCTGATTCACAAAAGGATGCAATCTGTTTCCATTGTCAAGAAATTGGTCATTGGAAACGTAATTGCAAGGCTTTCTTGGAAGAGCAAAAGAAGAAGAAGGGCAGCAAGGCTGCGTCGACTTCAGGTATCTATATGATAGATATTCTCCTTTCTACCACTGATTCTTGGGTATTGGATACCGGATGTGGTTCTCACATTTGTCTAAATGTGCAGGGACTAAAGAATAGGAGACTGCTTAAAGAAGGTGAAGTAGATCTACGCGTGGGGAATGGAGCAAGAGTTGCTGCATTAGCCGTAGGGACTTATGAAGTCACTTTACCTTCCGGATTAATTCTTGTTTTGAACAATTGTTATTATGTTCCGGATTTAAGCAGAAATATTATTTCAATTTCTTGTTTGGATAATGAAGGTTTTAAGTTTCTTATTGAGAATAAGAAATTTTCTATTTATTTAAATGATGTGCTTTATGGTATTGCTAATTCATTTAATGGCCTTTATGTCTTGGATATCAAGAATGAAAATAATGTCTATCATGTAAATAAGAAATCTAAACCTAATGATATAAATCATACTTATTTGTGGCATTGCCGTCTTGGTCATATTAATGAGAAGCGTATCTCAAAACTCCATGGGGATGGACTTTTGGGTTCATGTGACTTAGAGTCATATGATACTTGTGAGTCGTGTCTTCTTGGAAAAATGACTAAGACACCTTTTACCAAGTTGGGTGAAAGGGCAAGCGACTTATTGGGGCTGATACATTCCGATGTATGCGGACCATTAAGTAGCAATGCTAGGGGAGGATTTCAATACTTCATAACCTTCACTGATGATTATAGTAGATTTGGGTATGTTTACCTAATGAAACATAAAAGTGAAGCATTTGAGATATTTAGAATATTTCAAAATGAAGTAGAAAAACAACTTGGCAAAAGTATAAAGGCACTTCGATCAGATCGAGGTGGTGAATACTTAAGTCAAGAATTTGATGATCATCTAAAGAATTGTGGAATAGTTTCACAATTGACTCCGCCCGGAACACCACAATGGAATGGTGTGTCTGAGAGGAGGAATCGGACTTTGTTAGACATGGTTCGATCAATGATGAGTCAAGTTGATCTTCCAATATCCTTTTGGGGTTACGCCCTAGAAACCGCTGCTTTCACACTAAATCGTGTTCCAACTAAATCGGTTCAAAAGACTCCATATGAGATGTGGAGCGGAAAGAAGCCTTGTCTATCTTTCATGAAGATTTGGGGTTGTGAAGTTTTTGTCAAAAGACTTATCTCAGACAAACTTGCACACAAATCTGATAAATGTATTTTCGTGGGATATCCTAAGGAAACTAAAGGATATTACTTTTACAACCGAGAGGACAACAAAGTGTTTGTTGCTCGAACTGGTGTCTTTCTAGAGAAAGAGTTTCTCTCCAAAGAAATCAGTGGGAGTAAAATAAATCTTGAAGAAATTCGAGACCCAGAAAATAACATTGAACCAATAGTGGAACAAGAACAAGAACCACAAGGAGTTGTGGAACTTGTTCAAAATACACAAGCATCTCGCAGATCTAGTAGGTTACGATCCGAGCCCGAGAGATATGGATTTCTCGTAACGGATAGTAATGAGGTAGAAATCATTGAGAATGATGAACCGTCAACCTACCAAGAGGCGATATCTTCTCCTGATTCGGACAAGTGGCTTGGAGCCATGGAATCAGAATTGCAATCCATGCAAGACAATCAAGTTTGGAATTTGATTGATGCGCCCGAAGGTGTAAAAACCATAGGATGCAAATGGGTCTTCAAGAAGAAGACTGACATGGATGGGAAGGTGCATACTTACAAAGCTAGGCTTGTAGCGAAGGGTTATAGGCAAGTTCATGGTATTGACTATGATGAGACCTTTTCACCCGTAGCAATGATCAAGTCTATAAGAATTTTGCTTGCCATTGCCGCATATCATGACTATGAAATATGGCAGATGGACGTCAAAACCGCTTTCCTGAATGGAAAACTACAAGAGGATGTGTATATGACACAACCAGAAGGTTTTGAACAAAATTCTAAGGTATGCAAATTGCAGAGATTCATCTATGGATTGAAGCAAGCTTCAAGGAGTTGGATCTCCGTTTTGATGAATCGGTCAAAGAGTTTGGTTTCATCAAGAACGAAGATGAGCCTTGTGTATACAAGAAGATTAGTGGGAGCATAGTGCTATTCCTTATTTTATACGTGGATGACATATTGCTCATTGGAAACGACATTCCTACACTTCAGTCTGTGAAGACTTGGTTAGGAAAGTGCTTCGCAATGAAAGATATGGGTGAAGGCGCATACATTCTTGGCATTAAGATCAATAGAGATAGATCAAGGAGGCTACTTGGTTTAAGCCAAAGTACATACATTGACAAGGTCATTAGAAGATTCCGTATGGAAAATTCTAAGAGAGGCACCTTGCCCGTGTTACATGGAGTTTCTCTAAGCAAGACTCAATGTCCTAAGACAAAAGATGAGCGTGAGAAAATGAATGATGTTCCATATGCTTCGGCAATTGGGTCCATCATGTATGCCATGATTTGTACTAGGCCGGATGTATCTTATGCTTTGAGCATGATAAGTAGATACCAATCCGACCCTGGCGAAAATCACTGGATAGCCGTAAAAGCGATTCTTAAGTACTTGAGAAGAACTAAAGACTCGTTTTTGGTCTATGGAGGAATGGAAGATGATCTCGTTGTAAATGCTTACACGGATGCAAGCTTCCAAACCGACAAAGATGATAGCCGATCGCAATCGGGATTTGTGTTTATGTTAAATGGTGGAGCTGTAAGCTGGAAGAGTTCCAAGAAAAGTACAACCGCTGATTCTACAACAGAAGCTGAGTATATTGCTGCATCGGATGCTGCATCGGATGCTGCAAAGGAAGCTGTTTGGATTAAGAAGTTCATAACTGAACTTGAAGTGGTTCCTAGTATTGCTAATCCAATAGACCTTTATTGCGACAATAATGGTGCTATTGCTCAAGCAAAGGAACCAAGAGCACATCAGAAATCCAAACACATACTTAGGCGTTTTCATATCATTCGAGAGATCGTTGATAGGGGAGACGTAAATATATGCAGAGTACCTACTGATGACAATGTTGCGGACCCGCTAACAAAGGGACTTCCACAAGCTAAACATGATGGTCATGTTAGGTCCATGGGTATTAGATACATGGGAGATTGGACCTAGGGCAAGTGGGAGATTGTTGGTAGTGGTGCCCTAGGCACGTTTAATAAACGTTGTAATTGTTATCATTTATTTCATATCAATAAAGAGATGTTTTGATTATTATTGTTGTTCATGTTTACTTATAATAATCTCAGTCCCTAGTACTTGTTAAGCACTAGTATAAAGGCTAAATGATCATGGGATGATCATGTTAGATTTATGGGTACTTGTTTGGAACAAGGTACCCCCCCGCTGTATGAGATTTATGTCATGGTCCATGTCAAACATATATCTCATATTAGTTATGTCATTTGAATCCTTAGACATGAAGTTATTGTAGTCTTCCACTTGATGAACATTATGTTTGACATATTCAAACGCTACTTTTAACCGAGCAGTTATAAAGGGTATGATTGGCATAATCGGATTCACGTAGGGAAGAATAATAAACTAAATGGATTTGTCCCTCCTCGGAGAGATGTCAAGCTTGGGCCTCTCGTAGGAATGATGTTGATGAAATGTTCGGCCGGACTCAAATGGATTGATTGGATCAATAGCATTTGGATTATCAACATATTCGGAATCGAGAAAGTATTGAACAAAACAAGTTGACTCTTTGACCATGACTTGTGTTCAATGACATCGTGGACAAAGGGATTGTGACATATTCTAAAGGAATGCGAACTTGTATCTAGTTATACTATTTGGGTAGGTATGACGGTTTGCTAGAACCTAATCATATCTTATGGGATCATGTTTGAGCTCATTGCCAACTTAGTATAATCCTAGAGGGTCACACACACAATAGAACGAATCTTTAAAAGGACTATATTGGAATTTTGGAAATTCTGGACATTCTGAAGAGTGGGCGACCGCACAGTATTGACTGGGCGGCCGCACACTTAGGACAGTTTTGTACCAGTTTTGCTTCAGATAGTTGTGCGACCGCACAGTGAATTCTGGGCGGCCGCACAGTGCTGTCGGGTGGCAGATTCCTAATTTGATTTGGAAACGAATTTTGGACGGATTTTGACACAAGTTTCCTATTTGGAATAGGTCATACTTGTGTATAAAAGACCAAATTCGGCCAGCACTCAAGGCTAATGATTTTGTGAGTCTCAAAGAGTTTGAGAGAGGGTTTATTTTGTTCCAAGACATTCTTGGTTGAGGAACAAAATAATACACAAAATAAATTCCATATAGTTCTTTTGATTGTGAAAAAGTGTTTCACAATTTGGTCTAGCAACCAAGATCAAAGAAGCTCCTTTGATATTCGTTCGAAGTGTGGATACCGCTAGAGGGTGAAAATCATCATCTTCAAGGTTCGTGTTCAAGCTTTGTGATCGTGATCAAGTCTTCAAACCTCCACCAAAGACCAAGAGAATTTGATAGCCATCAAGGGTTAGTTTATTCCTTTATTCTTATGTTGTATTTGATTTAATCATATGAACGGATCCATGGCTTTGGGTTTCAAAATTTTAAATGCTAATTTCCGCTGCGCATGTTTGATCGAAACCCAACAGAGGTGAGTTGATGGATCCCAGAAGCGTGCAAATCCCTTTAAGAGGTCCCATTCCGGCTTTAGATTCTTCAAGGTGAAAAGGATCTTAAACCCGAACATCTCCACAAATCTATCTTGGCGAGGTTTATTGAATGAATGAAAGAACGTTGCTAAATCACCCTTGTAGTATTCCACTAACTCTAAGTCTAAGGAGAACTCATCAACAATTATTTATGAAGGGATGGACTTACTTAGGGCCATTGGGAGCAAAAGGTTGAGAATTCTACTCCAAAAGAAAGGTTCCCAGAACTGATTTAAGGCTGCATGGTATTCTAGGACGGACTAGAGGTGTTTATATACAAGTTTGGACACCAAATCCTCGAGGAAAAAGGAGAAACAGCCGCAGAATGAAAGGATGGCTCGTACGAGACATAGATGTCTCGTACGAGGCATCTCCCAAGTCAGAACAACAGAAACTCTGCTCTGATTTCAGGTTGCTCGACAAATCAAAACATGTCTCAATCACCTCAAAAATCCATCTAAAACAGTTCATTCATCACATACAAATAGCCCAACGTGAATCCATCTCATAAAATTAACCCTCGGTTGACCAACCGGACGTGAGTCAATACATTTACACAGTCAGAAATAAAACTAAAATTAACTAATGTATTGTGTGCTAGAGTTAGGAAATAATTGTTGCATAGGTACAGACCAAAGAAGGGAAAAATTGTCTTCGCCTATGCCGAGGCGACAAATACATCATCAACAAAAGGGGATAATGGGGGAATCCTATCTAGGACGTTTCGCCACTGCCACACTATCAACCGTCAGTCCGAGGCCTCTTCCCGCAAGAAGCTAGCTCCGCCGTCTGCTGAGCCAACCGCCCAAGCACCCCCGCTGTCTCTCTCTTCATCCTTTTTGCATAGGCCATAAACTGGGCGAGCCGTCCCGCGACCTCTCTATACTCAGCAATGGGCACCTGTTGAGAAGAAACAAATAGAGATATTAAAATCTTCAGATAAATGATAAACAGAAAGATGAAATGGTAAAATGATGGAAATGATGGAAGAAGGGTCATAAATCATACCATGGTCGCGTCGGCAGGAGGTACGAGTTCCTCAGGCATGTCATACTGTGCGGGAAGATCCTCGGTATTCTCTACTCCCTCAGCCACGCTGTAGGTAAAAGAAAATGGTCCAAGCTGTGGACGAAAAGGGATATGGACAACTCCCTGGGCCTGAGCCTGATCACCCTCTATAATTAGCCGGGGCATGAGACGAGCAAGGAAGTCTTGATAATCAGCCTCCAAGGACATATGGTCAAAGGCATCTTGACCAATAATGAGGTCCCCTCTCTCCTCCTCCGCAATGGCATAAGAATTAAGCATATGAGCCGGCAGGTCCAAAGGGACAACGACGTCGAGTCTGCCACCACCCTGCTGGCGAGAGACTCTCTCTCCTAAGTAAAAGCATCCCCCGCCAAGGCCAATCATCAGTAGCCTCATACCAAAAAACCCGTAGGCGTGATCAATGCCCAAACCCCGCCAAGGAAAGAAGGCAACAGCGGACTCAGGGACGGCCTCCCACCTGTCAAAATACAGCCTCATGCGCTCCACCGTCATGTCAGCCCCCTCGGCCTGCTCATCACGGGTATCCCTGTTATCCCGGTGCCATCTCAGAGTATCTGGGAACATGACAGTGTTATCTCGAAGGTTGAAAGTGAAGAGACCAAACATGGTGTATCCCCAAGCCTGCAAAATAGGAGAAACATAAAAGAGGTCAATACACAGTAGCTAAAATGAAAATGCTATCAAAATAAACTAGGGCTAAAACAAAGGAGGAATACAGAAGAAGATGAGTATTATCCCTCGAACTCTCATCCATAGCCACATAGCAGTGGGCCAAGCCAACAGAACCCCAACTAGCATCGGTAACATGCTGCACATCACTCAACACACTCAGAAGAGTGAACAAAGCAGTTGACGCATGATTGGCAAATAGCGTCTCAGAAAAGGCCCACCACAGAAAGCCACGAACAACTGCAATGCGAGTACTGGTGAGATGCATCTGACCAGTATTAAGGGTGACATAAGTATCCACCCTCTCCCTCAAGGCCTTCAGAGGGACACCCTTGTATAGGGTACGCAGAGAGAATCCCAGAAAATGCATCATATCATCCCTGCTAGGAGTAAAGTCCGCATCTACCTCAAGTGGCTCACCGACAATGGCAAGTCCAGTAATGGCATGATAGTCAATAGGGGTCATGGTAACCTCCCCCCATCGCATGTGCATGGTATGGGTACTATCCCACCAATGCTCCCGAATGGCTTGGAGTAAGTGCACATTCCTCCTCTCCCCGACAAGGCCGTCAAAGAAGGGTTTCAATCCGAGATTCTCGATCTCTTCCTTCATCTCGCCATTGAGAGTTGTCCACCTCTCAGCGACCGCTCGTACGCTGCCCCTACAGTTATTGATCACCCTGAATGACTGCAAACAACAGAGACAAAAGAGACAGATGTCAGAAAAATGGTAAAATCCTCATTTAAGCATTTTACCCGAAAAGCCATGGAATAGCCTAAAGCGACAGTCAAAATCATGTACTACCATACTACAATGATTTTCAGCATCAACAAGGGTGAAATACTATCAAAAGATCAGCCATGCATGATAAACCCTAGCAGCGATAATTCTAGGCAAAAATTGGCGAAAGTCGAATTGCTAGAACACTAAATTGAGACATGCAGCAACGAAATTGACACGGAAACTCAATCAGAGGAAGATATCCTTACCCACCTAGTCCGAACGGTGTGAGAAATATGGTCCTCCGGGAACGGGCACAACTCATCCGTCGCCCACACTTTACCCTTCATATGCCTACCAAAGAGGTGCTCTTTGTGGGAATGATGCACATCGGCCATTTGAAAGGGTTAGGGATCACTAGAACTTGGTGAAAACAAAGATTTTTGAGTGAGAAAATCGCCTAGGGTCGAAAGCTCCCGAGAATGAAATAGGAAAAGTGATTTGAAAATCACTTTCAGCGCCTAATATGCCTCTGTTCTGCGTAAACACAGAGAAGTCTCGTATGAGACATCGTTCCCTCGTACGAGGTATCCTTAGAAGAGTCTCAGAAAACCATGTTTTCTTGGGAAATTCCAGAAAAGCCCTGCTTTTAACAGAAATGTCAGAAAAAGCCCTGCTTTAGACCAAGAGGTCGAATCTGAACCCGGTTCAAGATGGAACATTGAGTCATCAACAAATGGATATTTTCATAATTGGAACACGCAAAGTTGTTTCTCAGTACGAATTTATCCTCACCGCACATCCAAGATCATGGGTGAGCAACGAAATCTGCATCAGCAAACTTTAAATCTCATGACTGTCATCAAGACGTAAGTTAATGGCACAGGATTTACGACCAGGTATCCCATGCTGTTATCAAGACGTAAGTTAATAACACATGATCGCACCATTTAGAATCCCATAATTGCCATCGAGACGTACGTTAATGGCATAGGATTCACTTTTCTGACGAAAAGGTAGTCGCGTCAGAAAGAGAAGCGAGGTCCGAGTAATTGGCGTCTCCTAACCCAGAGTCCCATAATTGTTATCAAGACGTAAATTAATGGCATAGGATTCGCATTTTCCAACGTAAGGAACAAACTCGTTGGAAAGAGAAGCAAGGTCCGGGTAACTGGCGTCTCCAAAATCGAAGACGGTTCGTCATCAACAACAGGGCATGTTCAGAATTGTGTCAAAGAGATTGATTCCTCAGTATGGATTGCAACTGGATATGGTTCGTCATCAGCAAAAAGGAGTATATTCAGAATTGGGTCAAAGAGATTGATTCCTCAGTATGGGTACTCTCCAAACTCTAAGCTTTACTTATCGCAAGTATTGTTTTTGAAAATGATTTTCAAAATACCTTAAACCTCAGTTTTTGCGTATTTTCAGAGTCGAACTACGTTTGGTCTGATTTCCTTCCGAGGAATACGTAGGCAGCTTTTTAGCACGACCATACCCCTAGTTTAAAATGGCGTTTTTTCTATCGACGACTGTACTTCATCCATAAGTATCGTCACCGAGGGGCTCTGTAGACACCCCATTTTGGATGTTCATTTATAATCACACTACTTCTGTGTCTCGCCTTTGATTTGGGTCAAAACTCGTTAAGTTGGACATGTTTCGTTAAGTTTCTGACTGACTCCGTTAGTTAGGGGCCAAACTGAACATTAAAACTATCGCAGAGGGCAAAAAAGTGATTCCAGCACTTAGATGCCTCGTACGAGACATTGATGTCTCGTACGAGGTATCCCCCTCGACAGTCGGGTTTTTGATCAGTTTCCTTGTTGATCTTAACCCCTTTTCTTGGCAAACACTCATGCAATCCGGGGAAAATCCCATGGCCGATCCTAGAGTCCTAAAATAACCTCTTGAGAATTATGTCTTTGATTCCTAACCATAAAAAACTCTCCAACTAAAATCCTAGGTCACCAAAAACCTATAAATAAAGGGTTTCTTTCACTCTAAGAAGAAGAGGAGAATTTCTAGACATCCCCAAGGCCATTAAACCACCAAAAAGCTCTCATAATCAGTCTATCTCCCATACCCACGAAATTTGGAAGATCAAAGGCCTTTAGTCAAGGCCATCCATAGGATTCTTGAAGAAAACGCTTAGGTAAAATCCTTGCTTCTATCTTCTCATCTCCTTCTTTGCTTTGAAGTAGTGTGATTCCATCAAAGGATCAGCCAAGAGCCTCTCCAATCCATGGAGATGGTCTCGAAGCACATGATCCGACATCCCAAATAAATAAGCAATTATTTATTTGTTTGTTTTTCTCTTTTGGTACATGAATGCATGATTTTGAAACGATGATGATGATTTCTTAGCAAGACCAATCCTAGATTGGGTGAATTGGGTGCTCCTTGACCTTCCCAATTCATAACTTAACCCCCGAATCCAGACATCTCGGTCCGTGTTCCGACAATAACATGGTGGCGACTCTCAAATCAACAAGAAGGTAAATCGAAGGACGAAAACGTGCCTCAAAGCAAAACCCCGCACGTAAATAGGAGTGAAAACTCGGTTGTTGGCGGTACTTTTGTGGCTTTTGAGATACGGGCCACTTGAGCATGCTTTACCATTGAACTTTGGTTTGTTGTCGGTGAGCTCTTGCAAACAGGCCTTAAGTTCGGAAACCTATTCTTTGTGAATCCTCCTTTCGAGATCAAAACGGGCTTGCCACAAATCATCTTTACGGCGGGCATTCTCGGCAAGTCTATCCATTTGTTCCCCCATGGCTCTTATTATGTTGAAAAGCCCTTCGTTGGACACGAAAATGTACTCACCCTTGTTGTTGTTGCCGTTGGAAGCCATTGGACCTATTGGAAGAACACGGTTGATCTTAGGATGGCCCCACAAACACTTTTTGAATAAAATAAATTAGCCCACAAACAGGAAAAGACTCAACCACATAAGAAAATGACTTTTTTTCTAATTTTATAAGTCAGAGGGACGGAGTCCCTTTTGGGGTTTCTAAGAAAATAGTGGAATCGTAACACTAGTATATGGACCTTCTCGCGGTCCCATATACTCATCGGATTCCACCACGCTTATGATACCTACATGTGACGGGATTAAACTAAATTAATGTCATAAAGCATACATGCAGGGACGGAGTTTTATTTCGTCCATAATAACCACTTGGGGACGGAGTTTTATTTCGTCCATAATAACCACTTGTTTTTTTTGGAAACGGCATGTATGATTTGATGACATTAGTTTAGGGAAATCTCGACACATGAAAACCGACTTGGTCACGGAGTGTTAGACCTGTAGACACCCCGCCTTGGACCGCTCACCCCGATTGCACATTTGATTTTGTGTTTCTCCCCATTTTAAGTGTTTCTCGTTAGTTTCTGTCACTTCCGTTAAGTTCCTGACTGACTTCGTTAAGTCCAGGGACTAAACTGAATGACAGGGCTGACTTTCTAGTCCATTCTGTCAAAATTGCCTTCTCTGAGTCGCGCGCCTCCGACACTAGGAGCCAGGCGCGCGCGCCTCCCGCCCCCAAAGCAGGAAGCGCGCGCCTCTGGGCGTCAGTTACAGATTTCTGGCCAGGATTCCCTCCCTTGCTCAATTTACAGGATTTTGCCCGGGAAGGATTTCTTGGTGACTGAGTTTTGGCACCAAAAACACCCCTCTTTCACCTATAAAAACCTCTCTTTACCTCCATTTTCAAGGACCGAAGATTGAACTTACAAAAACTATACCAAAATCACTTTCTAAAGGTTCTCCAAGGATTTCTTCAAGCAACATTTGAAGGTCTTCGAATTGTAGGTAAAGGTCCATCTTTTCCTTTCTTTTCTACTTCATCTCCTCTCTCTCTTTTACTCTAATCAAATGTGCAATCACCCAAATCATTTTGGGACATGACTCTAATGACCACCTCATCTCATTGAGGTTGGTTAAGGAGTTATCTCCTACATTCCAAACTCTATTTTAAACCCCCTTTTCATGACTTAAAGAAGAAGAAGAAGAACGTTATTATTCATGTAGATTTTGATCAAGCAAGACCAACTTTAGTTGGGCGAGATGGGTGTTTCGGTACTTCCCATCTCGTAATCTAACCCCCGAACCTCAAAACAAAGAATCTCTGTTTTCGTAATCAAACTTAGGCTACAATCAATAGGTTTTTCTTATGTACCTCAAAACATAGGTGGCGACTCTAAAACAAGTTAGACATCCTAGGATAATTCACCGCTCTAGCCAAGCCGTGGTTCCCCGGGGTATCTACAGTGGCGACTCCGCTGGGGACGTTAATTGAGGGTTAAACTTGCATTCTGATCGAAATCTACATCTTTTCTGGGCATTCTGATTCCTGATGGGGGAGGCGCGCGCGTCTGGCCTCTCAAGCCTAAGGCGCGCGCATCCCGCATCAAGAACCAGAATCGCCCACTTCTTCATGTTCTTCATCTTCTTCTTCTGCTTTTCTGCACTAATCACTTCTGCAGGGGTTACAATATGAACATAGGACCAGGGCAATCCCCTGAGTCCAAAGTCTGACATTCTGACAGGTGTGCCCAGAAGCGCGCGCCTCCCATGAGCATTGCGCCATGCGCGCGCGTCCCACATCAGCACTCAGAGGCGCACGCTTCTGGGTTGATTCCCAGAACAGAGACAGGTTTCAGTGACTAAGCAGAACAGTGGGGTGTGGGCACAGTTGCCTGCATCAGAACAGAATTGAACCCTCGGACTGTTTTAATTTTGTGTTTTATTTACCGATCACACGGATGATTCGGGAGTTGTAATTTTATGTGCTTATGTGTTTTGTGTGTTTTTCTTTCTTTTCAAAAAAAAAAAATAAAAATAAAAAAAATTTGTCACTTGCTAGACCTCACACTGCATGCACATATTCCTATGAACTGCTCACTATCGAGTCGCACAAGTCCAACCCCAAACCCGTCGAGGCCCGTCCTAGAAAGTTTCAAGCTCCACCAGACCTTGGCTCTTTCGAAGCGGTAAACCTCAGCCCATGGCGTAGTTCAAGACTACATGCCGGGGGTGACCTTTGAGCCTCATATTCAAGCCGAGCACAAACCACACAATTCTAGTTAGGGTCTAACACTCTGTGACTCAAGTCGGTTTCCATGTACCGAGATTTCCCTAAACTAATGTCTTCAAATCATACATGCCAACTTGTTGAAACGGACGCAATAAAAATCCGTCCCCAAAAGTGGTTATTTTGGACGAAAATAAAAATCCGTCCCCGCATGTATGCTTTACTACATTAATTTAGTTTAATCCCGATACATGTAGGATTCACAAGCGCGATGGAATCCGATGAGTATATGGGACCGCGAGATGGTCTATATACTAGTGTGACGATTCCATTATTTTCTTAGAAACCCCAAAAGGGATTCATTCCCTCCGACTTATAAAAAAAAAAAAAAAAAAAAAAAGAGTCTTTTCTTATGTGGTTCGAGTCGTGTGCCCAACTGTGTGTTTTAAGCCTCTTCATGGACCGCAAGTGTTACTCAAGACTGACAAGGGCCTCTTCTGCAATATAGGTTCGATTGGTACTTACAGAGTCTACCGGGATTCAGCAAATCGGTTAGTCCGTGAAGAGATCACTCCAACAGCTCCAACATCAACCATGACCGGCAGCAGCAACACCATGTCTCTCGAACAGCTCTCAACTATGGTCCAACTCCTCCAAGAGGAAGTCTCCACCCTTAACAAGGAGGCACAAAGCAAAGACGACATTTGGCAATCCCACCTCGACAGCCAAAGGGAGGCCCACGAGGCCGAGATGGAGCTAATGAAAGAAAAGCTCACTAACCTTGCCAAGGGAAAGAACAAGAACAATGATTATGAATCTGAATGGACCGAGGGTTTGTTCAAGAGTCCGTATGTCAACACCCGCACCAAGAAAATGGGGGAGCCGAGTTCCGAGAACAATGAGCCCAAAATGGTGGATTCTATCATGGCCTAAATCGACCAAAAATTCAATGGGCTCAACATGGGGAAAGGCTCCGACACAAGCCTTTATCAATCATCCATCCTCATGAGTACTATGGCCGCTCTTCCCGATAAGTTCAAGATGCCCGACATAAGCAAATTCAAGGGCAACTCTTGTCCCATGGCTCACATTGAGACTTATATTTGGGCAATGGTTCCGAAGAAGGTCTCCCCCAAGGTGATGGCCCAATGCTTCCCTCTCACTCTCGAGGGGGGGCAAAAGATTGGTATGCTACTCTCCCGCTCACTGTCCGTCTTGATTGGGACTCCGCCATGCTTGCCTTCAAGAACCAATACCAAGGCAACACCACTCACCGGCCCACAAGGAAAGAGCTAGAGAACACTACTCAACGAGACAATGAGTCCTTCATCGACTTCACAAGGAGATGGAATGATAAACTCTCTGAAATTGTTGAGAGGCCGAACACAAAAGAGCAAATGGACATATTTCTCAAGTGTCTCAAGATTGATCTCCGCACCCACCTAAGTGGGGCTTGATACTCCGACTTCTCCCAAATGTATGAGGCGGGGGTACGCATGGATGACTTGCTCAAGGAGATTAAGAAGGCCACTCCTACTTACCGCTACAAGGCCGCTTCCAACTCCACAAAAGAGGCCTCGGTCAACGCCGTCACTATTGGCAAGGGGAATTACAAAAAGGTTCCTCCACCTCAAGGGAAGAAGTCCCGAAGTGACCGTGTCTACACGCCTCTCCAAGGCATGACTCAAACCGAAGTGTTCGAGGTCCTCAAGGCAAAGGTCAAGTCACACCCGTGCAAGGGTACCAACCCAAGACGATCCACCCCAATCATGCTCACCACAAATATTGTGGCTACCACCAATATAGTGGCCACACCACCGAGGATTGCTTCGTTCTCCGCAATGTCATTCAAGATCTCATAGATAAGAAAGAATTTGTTGTGACTAATGATGAGCATGTCAATGTAATAGAGATAGGAGAACTCGAGGGGACCACCCATTCAATCCCAATTGTGAATGGGGGCCCCAATGTTATGAATAAACTTGACAATTCTTGTTATGTAGTGACTTACGATGAGGTAATGAGGGAAGTACTAGAGAATAGGAAAAAGAAGCAAGATGGGAACGTCAACATGCTAACTCGATCCGGTCGAGTCATAGCAAGCAACCCTTCCACTTCCGCACCAAGCTCCTCTTCTCAAAGGCCGCAAGCTCGCAACACTCCCGAAGATCCTCTACTTGTCCAACTCAAGAAAACTCAAGCCAACATCTCTATTTGGGACCTCATTGCATCCTCAAAGAAACACCGAGATCTTGTCATCCGCAATCTCGATGATACATCAGTTTCTCCCGATACTACTCCCGAGGACCTCCCGGCAATGATCGGTCACATTCATTTTGGCAACGTCATCACCTTTGCCGATATGGATCTTCCACCATTTGGTTCCGACCACAACGAAGCTATTTACCTCAAGGTACGAGCAAGGGGGAGGCCCGTCTCAAGAGTCTTAGTGGACGGTGGTTCCGCACTCAATCTCATGCCTGGCAGAATCATGGGCATACTGGGGCTTAAGGATTCCGATTTGAAGCCTTCTACTCAAGTAATCCGAGGTTATGACAGCACCGCCCGTACAGTCATGGGTATGATCGAAATAGACATTGAGTTTGGGAGCATGGTCATGTCCGTTCCATTCCAAGTGCTTGATATCCCAGCCTCGTTCAACTTACTTTTGGGTCGACCATGGATTCACAGTGCTAATGCCGTACCGTCAACTCTCCACCAATGTGTCAAGATCCGAAATGGTGATGAAATAGTGACCGTAATGGCTGAAAACATCACTATCCACAAAAAGGTGAGCCCGTCCACCAAGTTCAGCATGGTCTAGCAGACTCCACTCTCTCCGGCGTCTCAATCAATGCCATTGACAAAGAAGGGGGAAACGGATCATGGACCCCCAGCAATCACAAAGTCCTCCGCATGATGAGGAATAATGACTACTTCCCTGGTTTAGGCTTAGGGAGATATCAACAAGGAATCCTACATCCCGTGCAAGTCCCATTTGTCAAGAACACATTCGGTTTGGGGTATGAGCCTTCCAAAGAAGACTTGAAACAAGAGCAAGCGATCAAGAACGAAAAGGCCCGAGCTCGTAAAGAAGGCCGTCGTTATGAAGTCCCTAATCTAAGGCCTTACCGCAAGACGTTGAATGGTTATTTTGTCCGCCAAGGGGAAGAAGTTCCATACATGATCTTTCCCGAGCCGTGGGTTAACAATAAGGGTGTCAAAAAGCCCTGCCTCGAAATCTTCTCCGATTGTGAGATCCAGAAATCCGAAAGGGAACCAACTCCCATGTCGCCTCGTGAATGGTGGGGAAGGAAGATGACTATAGAGTCCGAGACAGAAATCACCGTGGGGGAAGAACTAACAGATTTAGCCTCCATGTTGAAGAGCTTGCCATGATGAATGAATGCCAAGTTAACGCCATCCATGACACCGTCATCCTAAACGAGACTCTCAGTGAGATCCTGCCAAGCTCCGAGCCGATCAACAATTGGTATTCAACAAAAGGGCCCGTGGTATCCGAAGAATTCTTAGTCCAAGAAATGGGTTGCATACCCCGCACAGCAACAAAGGAAGAGCAGCTCACACTTACTTTCGAGTCCGAGAGTGTCTCTAATACCCTCACCCAAGAGGATTTGGAGGCCATAGCCGAGCGTGTGTTTCCTTTCTTTGCTAATGAAAAATTGATATTTCTGAGTACCCTGAGATTGCAAACATCATAAATGATGAATTAACTAATAATGAAATTAACGAACAAGTTAATAACGATTCAAATTATGATGAAATAGACCACGAAAACACAACATACTTAAATGAACTTGCTCAACAAGTCCGTAGTCGTGGTGAGAATGGTCCAAAGGCTGACGAAGAATTGCATGTTGTTAATCTGGGTACCGAAGAAGAGCCAAAAGAAACTAAGATTGGAAGCTTCTTCAAGGGGGACGACAAAGACAGATTGACTGCACTACTACGGGAGTTCGTGGATGTGTTCGCATGGTCATACAAAGACATGCCGGGTTTGAACAGAAAGGTAGCGGAGCACAGGATTCCGATCAGAGAAGATGCCAGGCCAGTAAAGCAGAAGCTCAGAAAGATCAAGCCAGAATGGTCTCTGCAGGTCAAAGGAGAGATTGAGAAGCTCCTCAGTGTGGGTTTCATCAAGGTTATCGAGTATCCGACATGGTTAGCCAACATTGAGACAGTCAGGAAGGCAAACGGCAAGGTTCGAGTTTGTGTAGACTTCCGGGATTTAAACAAAGATTCCCCAAAGGATGATTTTCCACTCCCTAATATCGACATGTTAGTCGACTCCACTGCTGCCTACGAGGTTCGCTCATTTGTGGATGGGTTCGCTGGGTACAATCAGATTCTCATGGCCGAGGAAGATCAACATAAGACAGCCTTCACAACACCGTGGGGTACCTTTTGCTACACAGTCATGCCATTTGGGTTAAGAAATTCTGGGGCTTCCTACCAAAGAGCCGTGACAGACTTGTTCCACGATATGATTCACAAAGAAATCGAGGTCTATGAGGACGACATGATCATTCACTCCAAAGGGACCGATGGTCAACATTTAATCGATCTCCGCAAGTTCTTCGAAAGGCTTCGTCAACACAAGATGAGGCTCAACCCTGCAAAGTGCACGTTCGGGTTATCCGAGGCAAAGTTCTTGGTTATATGGTCACTGAAAGGGGAATTGAAGTAGACCCCTCCAAAATCAAGGCAATCATTGACATGCCTCCTCCAAAGACGCAGAAAGAGATTAAAGGTTTCATGGGCAGACTACAATACATCAGTCGGTTTGTGCACCAACTCACTTCCATGTGCGAGCCAATCTTCAAGCTACTCAAGAAGAATGTGGCTCTAGAATGGACCGACGCGTGCCAAGAAGCCTTCGACCAAGTGAAGCATTACTTGACGTGCCCTCCTATTCTAGTTCCGCCGCACAAGGAGAAACCTCTGTTGCTCTATCTCACTGTCAATGATGAAGCCCTAGGGGCTATGTTAGCACAAGGGCAACGAGAGTCCACAAAGGAGAACGCCATTTATTTTGTCAGTCGCCGATTCCAAGGAGGCGAAAAGAACTACTCTGTCTTAGAGAAGTCATGTGCAGCATTGGTTTGGGTCACTCAAAAGCTCAAACACTATATGGAAGCTTTTCCGATCAAGCTAGTAGCAAAGGTGGACCCGCTCCGCTACATCTTCGAGAAGCCTTTCATGTCAACAAGAATAGCCAAATGGTACTTCATGCTCGCCGGCTATGATATCACTTACGTCACACTAAAATCCGTCAGGGGGAAAGTGTTCAGTGACCAGCTTGCCGAATTCCCGTGTGACGAAGTGAAGGGGAAGACGTACAGTTCCCCGACGAGCATTTAATTTGTACTGCAACCGAGGAAAATAAGTGGCAACTTTTTTTCGATGGCGCCGCCAATAAACACGGTTTTGGTATAGGAATATTGCTTGTTGATCCAAAAGACATCTACACTCCCATTGCCATCCGCCTGGAATTCGAAGCTACCAACAACATTGCCGAGTACGAAGCATGCATAGCAGGGCTCGAAGCAGCTCTCGAAAGAAACGTCACGGAACTAGAAGTGTTCGGCGACTCTTTGCTCCTTATCAATCAGCAATCGGGTAAATGGCGAACCCAAGACCCGACTCTCCAACAGTATGGTCAGCACCTTGAAGAACTGGTTGAACAATTCCAAGAGATCACTTTCAACTACCTGCCAAGGGATAAGAATCGCTTCGCCGATGCACTGGCCACTATAGCTTCATTAGTAGAAATGCCCAAAGGGAAAATGGTGAAACCCTTCAAAATTGCTCGAATGAACAGTCCGGCATATTGCATGAGTATCGAGATCAACGAGGTTCAAACAAAATCTCCGTGGTATTCGGATATCATGAATTTCCTCAAAGATGGCACTTATCCCGAGAATATCAATAAGAAGTCTCAAGCAGCTCTGCAAAGGTTAGCCTCTCGGTACGTACTGATTGGGGACCGAGTCTATAAAAGGCACCACGAAGGGATCAATCTCTTATGCGCCAATGAGGCCGAAGCTCAAGAGATAATGTGTGAAGTGCACGAAGGAGAATGTGGACCCCACATGAATGGGTTTATGCTAGTCAAGAAGATACTTCGCATTGGTTACTATTGGAGCACTATGGAACTAGACTGTATCGAGAAAGTCAAAAGGTGTGCCGTGCCAATTCCACGCTAATCTGCAACATGCTCCACCCTCACAACTTTACAACATGGTCACACCTTGGCCTTTCTCTTGTTGGGGGATAGACATCATCGGTAAAGTTCATCCTGCCGGGAGCAATGGTCAGTCATTCGTCCTAGTGGCAGTCGACTACTTCACAAAGTGGGTCGAAGCACAAGCCTATCGGACCCTCAACGCCAAGAAAGTGGCCGAATTTGTAAAGATTAATATCATGTGCCGATACGGCGTGCCTCATGAAATCATTTCCGACAACGGCTCTCACTTTGAGAAGGAAATGGATGCACTTTTGGTAGAATACAAGATCACCAAGCACAAGTCATCTCCTTACCGTCCCCAAGCAAATGGTGCGGTTGAAGCAGCAAATAAAACCATCGAGACCATCGTCAAGAAAATGGCCTCAATAGGAAGGGATTGGCCGAGAAGCTACCATTAGCATTGTGGGGCTACCGCACATCAATACGGTCCGCAACAGGAGAAACTCCTTATGCATTAGTCTATGGTTCTGAAGCCGTACTCCCTATCGAACTTGAAGTCCCATCTCTACGGGTCCTCCTCGAGAATCAAGTCAACGAGGTCAACTGGATGCAAAGTCGATACGAACAGCTAGCCTTACTCGACGAGAAAAGGTTAAGAGCACTCGAACGCACGAGAGCATATCAGCAAAGGATGGCAAGAGCTTTCAACAAAAAGGTGAAGCCTCGAAACATCAATGTGGGAGATTTGGTCTTAAGACAACATCCTCCTAATGCCATGAATCCCCTGGGGAAATGGGGACCCCGATGGATCGGTCCGTACGTGGTCAAAAAGATACTAAGCGGTGGTGCAGTCCGGCTCGTGGATTTAGATGGTGACCAGCTGCCAAAGGAGGTCAACCTCGACAAGCTCAAGAGGTTCTACGCTTAATAAACAAAGACCATAAAAAAAAAAAAAAAAAAAAAAAAAAAAATCGCTCGCTAGGTTGAAAACCCGCAAGGGCGGCCTAGGCAAAAATTAGAGCACGTGCAAAAAAGAAGCCCGCTAGATTGAAAACCCGAAAGGGCGGTCTAGGCAAAAAACAGGGTGCACACAAAAAAAAATAAAAAAAAATGGTCTTTGTTTGTTTGAACTACGAAGACCTGAGCCTCCCAACTGGAGGAACGTAGGCAACCTTCGGGTGCGGTCTAAAACATATCAAAAATACCCAATTCACTTCAAATAACAAAATGCAATTCTTATTCATTCAATGAATTATTCAAGCCATTACAACGGATTTATTGAGCAACAAAAGACATCAAAATATTAAATCCTAAAACAAAGTGGTCTAATTGCAATCTCTTGGGGTACAAAGAAAAATCTAATCTTTCTTAGGTTTGGGAACCCATTGCTTCTTGTTATGCCCTTTAGTCTTCTTGGACGGGGACGGAACATTCTTGGGACCGCCAAGACGGGAGAAAACGCTAGGACGGGACGGAGCTTCATCAACGGCTTTCCCTTTGCCCTTATCAAGCGGAGCCTTAGCGGGGACAACCATGGGACGCTTCCACACATAGGAGGAATTTCCTTTACCTTTCTTCTTCTTGGGAAAATGACGGGGTCTATAGTCCCGCACATGAACCACCGGTCTCACGGGGTCAACAACATCGTCATTGGGCCTTCCCAAACGATCAAAAACGCTCGGACGCTTCTCCACCATTGAGACGGACCCCACAGCTGGAACGGCATTCACCACTGGAACGGACTTCTCACCCTCGGGGACGGAAACCTTAACTTCAAAGGAGAAAGTCATTGGGGCCATTATGACAAGAATTTTGTGGTTTAGAGGAGAAAGTGTTTGCAAAAGAATGCTGTGTGACCATTCTGGTCGAAAATGGTTCAAATTTATAGCTGTTGGAACATTCTGATCAGAAAAAGAAGGGGGCTGTAATTCAGCAGGCCAGAAGCGCGCGCCTCCGACCAGGGCTGCACAACGCGCGCGCCTCCCACAAGCAAGGCCCGACGCGCGCGCCTTTGACAGCAGTTCAGACAGAAACACCTTGTCAGTTCAGAACAGAACCCAAGCACTTCAACATATCCAACCTGCAGCAAAATCAGATCCCAGCAACAAAAAGGACTTCAAGCATCGACAACAAGCATCCTTTGGGCACACATTTGTTTGTAAAGAGTCGACATCTAAGATCGAGTCGTTAATAGAACATAAAAATGAGTAGTAAGATAACTAGGATTGTAAATACATGTTAAATGTTATTACAGGCAAAAGTAAAAGTGTTTCAATCCCTCATCCTCTCAGCCACAACAGCTCGGGCACGTCATCACCAACACTGTGCTCACCCCCTGCTACCGCTCTCGGTCTCCTCATCGTCATCGTCATCCTCATCATCATCATCATCATCATCATCCTCAGACTCAAACTCAGATGTCTCAATCACAACATCAGGACGGGTCCTCTTGGCAGCTCTCCCTGATGAACTGGCGCCGCCCCGGCTCTGGCTACCCTCTCGGCTCAGACTCCTACTATGGCTCAGACTCCTGCTCAGCGACTGCCTCGCCGAAGAGACAGCCTCATCAATGTCCAGTGCAGCATCCCTGCAGCCTCGTCCCATGCCCCGAGCACCTCGGGCAGCTCCTCTCGCAGCCAGCAGCACCAGAGACAGCACCAGCAGCATCTCTAGTCATGGCAGCAATATCCCTGCACAGCTCCAGCACCCTCTCCTCCAGCTGACGGAGCCTCCGCCTCATCCCTTTGTTCTGCCTACCCAAGTGCCTATAAGCAGCTACGGGCACCTGTTGCAACAAAGAACAGGGAAAGGAAATTACATCAATACAAAGGACAGAAAAAACAAGACTGGAACTGAGAAAATGCAAAGATGGTCAGAAAAACATACCACAGCAGCCTGAGCGGGAGGCTCTCTCTCCGGTGACATATCCTCGGGAACAATCTCCCTCTGCTCCTCAAAGACCCGAAGTTGAATAAGTGTAATAAGGAGGAGGCAAAGGAGGATCAAAACAATACCCGGCACCGGTAGTATAAAACCGAGCGGAGGTCGAAGGAGCAGCCTGTGATCTCCTCGGATCAGCAAACATAAAGCCCTGCATCAAGTTGTTCTCCCTGAAGAGGCCATAATCCTGATCCAAGTGAATATAAGGGACGGCATCAACCCTACCATATATGCCGCGCGATCAGCCTCTGAAAGTGACCTCCAGTTACGAGGGCAGAAAGGAGGAACGTCTGGAACTGCAGGACGAGGAGGGTGTAAAAGTCTGTCACCTGGGTACCATGCTGCCAAAATACTCTATCTCCCAAGTACAGAGCCATGCACTCACCCGAACTCATCAAAAGCCGAGAACGGGTAGGAATAAGAGTGTGCTCAAACCAGTGCTGAACTGATCTCCACGGATACAAAGAAAAGGCAACAGACTCAGGCCTCAGGGTGTCCAAGTGCCGTCGGGCCGAAGTAAGACTAATGGGATTCGTGCCAGTCTTCACATTCCTCTCCTTATACGCCCACCGTGCGCAGTCCGGATACTGGGGCTGGCCTTCCTTGGCAATCTGAAATCCCTCAGATTCAGGATAGCAAAAGCCCAAAGCTGTAGACAAGAGGCAGAAACAAAGTTAATGACAGTCACGAAAAAGGCAGTTATGACCAAGGCAAGGAGAATATAAAAGGGACAGTAAGTGGTATACCTCCCACAGCAAGCTGAAGCCCGTAACAGAGCTGGTAGTCGAGCGGCTGGTCAAATCCATGCGTGGTAACAAGCAGCCAAGCCCGCTGCGCCCCAGTTATACTGGCCGATCTGGTCCAAGTCCACTAACAAGTCAAGCAGAGCCAAAGAGGCCGAAGATCCCCCGTTGGAAACAGAAGTGTGGGATAACAAGTACCAAATGAAGCAACGGGCCACAGCATCAACCCGATCAGCAGTAGTAACACCTCGAGCCTCAGCATCAAGATGCTGAAATAAGCCCGGATTCGCCCCCATGTCACTCGAGAATTCTTAACCTCGAACCGGCAGTCAACCAAGGCCAGTAACTCGTCCGGAGTCCGAACAGCCCTCTCAAACCAAAGGGACAGGCACCCCCATGAACGGCAAGCCGTCAAAGCTGTGAAATCAGTAGGCGTCATAGTCACCTCGCCCATGGGTAAATGGAAGGTATGGGTGGTATCCCACCATCTCTCCCTCAATGCCTGAACCACATCAGGGTCATTCTTCAAAGCTGGGAGGCTAGTGACAAAAAGACCAAAATGAGTCCCTGTGACTCGGGCCCGAACATTCTCGGGAACCTCTTCCATATAGAGATGGGCCCATGAGCCCACCGCGAATCTCTGTCAAACGGGTCCACTCCTGAAAGAAAAAAAAAGGAACAACAAAAATTCATCAGCATGACTGCTAGAAAACGGATGAACTCAACACAGAGATTTCAATGGCAGAACAATGTACAAGCAAGTGTGTGAACATGAAAATGGACATCCCAACATGTTTCTTACAACAAATCAGCAACAACAAACAACATGCAAAGAATGATCAATAAAGCTGCTGCAGCAATATTTCGGGTAAAGAAAACAGAACTTCATGAAACCCGAAATCGACAAGAAAGGTGAGGCATTCTTACCAAACCCGAAGTCACGAAGTGAGAAATATAGGTATGAGGCCGGAAAGTAAGCAAGCTCGGGTCCATAGCTTCAACCCCAATTTCGGGCTCCGCGCCCTGTGGCATCTCAAACGGAGGTGATTGCTGACGATCCGACATCGTTTCTTTGACGGAATTGATCCTAGAGCAGCAAGAAAGTGTTTTGGGGTGATTTTCTCTACGAAAATTGGGCTTGGAATTTGGAGGGTTCTTCAAATTTTTGAAAACTGGCCGAAAACAGCGAACAGCCTGTTTAAATATGCTGAACTTATGCGCCAGGCGCGCGCCTCCCGACATACTCATCCGAGGCGCGCGCGTCCCACAACGAGTCCCGGACGCGCGCTCTTTCCATCATCAGGCAGGTTCAGAAGCAGTCTCCCATGCAAGAATCCATGCATCGTATCAAGTTTCCCCACGGATTCCGAACTCCCTAAGTTCTGTCACGGGTGCCATACCCCCCTCAAGAGTCAATCTCAACATTTCATCCCCAGCTGGAACATTTTTCTGGTCGCGGTCAACTGTGCCCGCACCCCACAATTCAAAAATTCAAGTGTGACTCCAAGTGGCACGAGACTTCAAAGCAATATTTCATCAACGAATTTCACTAACGGATTCGTCCTCAAAGGTTCACTAACGCCTCATCAACGGTTCACTAACGGATTCATCAACAAGGGTTCACCAACGGACTCATCCAAGGGATTCACTAACGAATTCATCAAACGGATTCACTAACGGATCGTCAACAAGGTTCACCAACGGACCTCATCAAGGGATCACACGTATTCATCAAACGGATTCACTAACGGATTCATCAACAAGGGTTCACAACGGACTCATCCAAGGGATTCACTAACGGATTCATCAAAGGATTCACTAACGGATTCGTCAACAAGGTTCACCAACGGACTCATCCAAGGATTCACTAACGGATTCATCAAACGGATTCACTAACGGATTCGTCAACAAGGGTTCACCAACGGACTCATCCAAGGGATTTCACTAACGGATTCATCAAACGGATTCACTAACGGATTCGTCAACAAGGGTTCACCAACGGACTCATCCAAGGGATTCACTAACGGATTCATCAAACGGATTCACTAACGGATTCGTCAACAGGGTTCACCAACTGAAGCATCCAGGGATTCACTAACGGATTCATCAACGGATTCGTCAACAAGGGTTCACCAAAGGACCATCTAAGGGATCCACTAACGGATTCATCAAACGGATTCACTAACGGATTCGTCAAAAAGGGTTCACCACGGACTCATCCAAGGTATTCACTAACGGATTCATCAAACGGATTCACTAACGGATTCGTCAACAAGGGTTCACCAACGGACTCATCCAAGGGATTCACTAACGGATTCATCAACGGAATCACTAACAGATTCATAACAAGGGTTCACTAACGGACTCATTCAAGGGATTCACTAACGGATTCATCAAACCGGTTCACTAACGGCCTCATTCAAAACATTCAGCCGGCAAGTTCACCTAACGGATCATGCCACCCCCTTTATCAACAAAAGCCGCTCACACAGGGAGCGCACCACTATATCTCTCGCAATTTCAAATTCCTGCTTTCATCGAGTCTTTGCTTTCTTGGTGATGTCCTCGACGGGTTGTTTTTAACTTTCGTCGACGCGTTTTGCTTGCAGTCCAAGTCGCCGAGGGGGCTCTGTAGACACCCGCCTTGGACCGCTCACCCCGATTGCACATTTGATTTTGTGTTCTCCCCATTTTAAGTGTTTCTCGTTAGTTTCTGTCACTTCAGTTAAGTTCCTGACTGAGTTCGTTAAGTCCAGGGACTAAACTGAATGACAGGGCTGACTTTCTAGTCCATTCTGTCAAAATTTCCTTCTATGAGTCGCGCGCCTCCGACACTAGGAGCCAGGCGCGCGCGCCTCCCGCCCCCAAATCAGATGGAAAGCGCGCCTCTGGGCGTCAGTTACAGATTTCTGGCCAGGATTCCCTCCTTGCTCAATTTACAGGATTTTGCCCGGGAAGGATTTCTTGGTGACTGAGTTTTGGCACAAAAAACACCCCTCTTTCACCTATAAAAACCTCTCTTTACCTCCATTTTCAAGGACCGAAGATTGAACTTACAAAAACTATTACCAAAATCCACTTTCTAAAGGTTCTCTAAGGATTTCTTCAAGCAACATTTGAAGGTCTTCGAATTGTAGGT